>CM035418.1:138632377-138952377 GCA_020310875.1 Ceratopteris richardii | reverse complement strand
TGACAAATAACCAACCCTCTCAGAATAGAGGAAATTGTCTTTTATACATTTTCAAGTGTCCCTTTTCACACTTGAATTATGGTCCTTTTCCCTTTTAATCTAAAAATATGCTATCTAGGAGTTTCCAAAAATTCTAGAAAAAATACATAAGATTCTAATCTATGTGAGGAAGACTCTTCCTCATTTTTACATCATTTGCATAAATATTTTTACAATTTTTTGGCATTTTACAATTATTTTTCCATAAAAAATACTTCAAAAATACTTCTTCCAACATTCTTCCCCTCCTAGACCTTTTGGCTCTTGACAAAAGACATTCTTGCTCATATTCCGTGAATGGTTCCTTCACTTCTTCTTTCTTTGATAAACCTGTGACAGTAGGTCATGGCTCTTTCTTTCTGTAATGTTCAAGTTGTTTACCATCTCAAATAGTGCTTTTCTCCATTGCACAGCAGCCTCTGGCTTATCCATTACATCTTTTTTCAGGTATTCTGTGTATGCAGCTTCACAAGCAGTGAGTCGAGACTTTGTAACTACTGACAAGTTCCCAAATATTTCCGATTCTCTTTCAAACAATCCATAATCAAATGCATCTTCAAAAATCTGGAGATAATGGCTGCCCAAAAATATTATTCTGCTATAATAAGCCATCAAACATATCCTGTCAGCTGTTTCACTGAGATCAAATAGTAAAGCATCAGTTGGTGAATTGAAACCAATGTAATTAAGAATTCTGACATCTGTATCTGTATAGGTCTCTATACATGCCAATATGAGTCTCATTACTCTTAATAAAATACATGCTGGATCATTGACATCTTTATATGTGGATATGACAGATTCTATAGTATCAACCATATACTTCTTTGTTGGCCATGTTCCTGCCTTTGGGCCTGCTATCTTTGGAAAATTCAACCATTTTGAAGGAATATATCCCTCCTTCCTTCTTTCCCAAAAACTATCCACTCTCTTCTCCTTGCTACTGGGCAGTATGCTGGATTGATCTTCAGCTGAATAGGTGCTTCTTTCCATATTTTCCTACATTCCTTGTTAGCATCCAACCACCTATTTCTCCATTTTGGATTGGCTTTTTCAAATAACTCTTTTGTCACATTGATATCTTCTTCATATTCTAAATACTTGTTTGGAGGTAATCCTACCCTTGCCAACTGATAGTTTTTTATGCTTTCCATGATCATGCACAAGGGTATACCTAAGCCATCTGCAGCCCAGTGGTGTTGATCCGGATTTATACCTTTATTCAGAGCAAAATTAACAATTTGTTCCTCATATTCATTATGGATTTTTCTAATAAATTCCATTCTGGATTCTTTGTCTGTCAGAAGTTTCTGGACAAACTCCTCTGAGTACTCTTCTACAGGTGCTTTATTTTCTTGTTCACCATCGTGTTGAGTTCTGTCATCATCTCCTACTTCATATTCTTTTGTTTGTGTAGCCTCTACCTGCTCTTCCACCTAAGTTTGTGGTTTTTCCAAATTTTCTGTAGTTCTTCTATTGTCAACATTAAACTTCTATTTTGGGAATTCCACAACTCTCTTTCTGATTTCCATTCATTTCTTTTCTTTTCCATACTCAACTGCCAATCACTTCTCTCTTTTTCTATGTCTACATGTAACTTATTATATCCCCTCATAGAAGTAGCAGCATGTATACTGGCTTGTTTTTCCAACTCCTTGGCTTCTTTCAACTCTGTTTGCAATCTCATGATTTCCTTGTGTAGATCTTCCTTCTGCTCCTGTGTCACCTGAACATTCTTGCTTTCTTCCTTCAACTAGCCTTCTTCCATTAATAATTTGTTGATTTCCTCATTTGCTTTGACCATAATTTGATATGAACTCTGTAAAGTTCTGTATCTCCCTTCTAATTTCTTCAGCTCCATCTCCATTTTACTATTATGCTCTGTCTGTTTTGCACACTTCTCTTCAAGATACTGGATTTTGTTTTGTTGCTGAACCTCCAATTCCTCCAAAGAAATTATCCTGTGTGTCAATTCCTCATTTTTCTCCTTTACAATCCTCAATTGTTCTGCCAGTTGTTCTGTTTCCTTTTTGTGCTCCTTAATGATATTACTACTTTTTTCAAACTCAGATTCTGCTACCATACCTGATATAATCATGTTTCTACTCGATGGTCTGAACTGCTTTATGTTGCTCATAATGATCTTGCAAGCAGATCTTATATTTTTAGGTATCCTTTCCAACCCAACTTCTATTTCCATTTGTTTGACTTCTATCTGCTTGTCTTCTTTGCACTCATTCTCTTCTTCATCTTCTTCCTCATACTCTATGACCTGGGTCTTTTGTTCTTCATGGCTCTTGTCTGCTTCCCTTTCTTCTTGGTCTGCAACATCTTCCTCATATTCCAATATCTGATCATCCTTATTCCCATGTCCTGATATACCTGTAGTTGTCTTTGTTTCTTCTGCCTTCTTGTTCTCCATCCCTTGTTGTTCTTCTTCAAAGAGATGTCTTTCCTTTACCTGTACTACCTTTTCCTGAATTAGGGTTGATTCAGTTTCCTCAATAAGCTTTATCTGATCATTACTTATCTGCTCTTTCTGTCCTTCCTCTTGCTCATCTATATCCATGAGATCCAGCTCTTCCTCTTGTCCTTGATCTTTTGTAATTGTAAATTCTTCATTATGATTCAAGTCATATAGTATGTCTTCTATGCTTTGGTTGATCTCTTTCTCTGCAATTCCTTCTTCTACTTCTTGAGCATTCTCCTTTTCCACTATTTCCTCTTCTGTTTCCTTGATTTGAGCTGTATCTTTTTGTTTATTGGCTGGATTGCATAACTGAACTCCCTTTTCTTCTTCTACTTTTCCTTCATCCAATTTGAAATGGGTTTGCTGGAAAGATTTTGTACATATTGTCTTCAATCCAGATTCCACTAATCCACAGTTAAATGTCTTCTTGACTTCAATCTCTTCCTCCATCATCACTGCTTTTCCTTTTAGTAATCTTCTCTCTTCTTCAAGACTAACCTGCTTTACTGCTTCTTCTTGAACTTGCTTTCCTTGGGGCTTCTCACTCAAGTCTTCTGGTGTTTTTTTTTTCCAGAGGCTTGTGTTATCACATTGGGTGTACTAGGCACTGATAAATTCAAACTTTTCAATAGAAATTTTTCAATATCACTTTCAGAATCTGAAGAGAATTGTGAAGAGCTTGCTGTTCCTGGTTTTTCCAGTCTTGACTCTTCCACAGCAGTAGATTCCTTCTGGTTCCTTTCTTCTACTATCACTTCTTCTATCTCCATCATTGGTACAGGTTCTGATACTGATTTTCCTTTACTTTTCTTGGTTAACTTCCTCTTCTGTACAGGTTTCTTCTGAACCTTCTTCTTCATTACAACTGTAGTTCTTGTTTCAGGAGGTCCTTGTAGCTCTTTGAAGTATGTTCATATACTTCTTTTGCTCCCAATGTTTGGCTGCTTCCTTTAATTGCTCATGTATATATGGTGATACATCCATTATTCCAAAGGGCTTAGTTCTATCCTTATTATTGAACATAATCAATGTTACTGATTTGTGTGGCATGGTGTATCTAGGCAGTTTTGGGAAACAAAAATATTGCAAAAACATTCTGATGGCATATTCCTCAATTTCTCTTCCCTTAAAATCAGGAAATTTAGAATATCATGTATATGTTTCTTTATTCTTCTTAACAAAGCTGTTATCCAACTTAGTTCCCATTGGATAAAACTGTAGGGCTGCCTTGATATGCTCTGCTTTTCACTTCTTGATTTTCTTTGTTCTTAACAGTACACCTGAAATACGCCTTTGCCCCTTCCAACTTCTAACAAGCTGTTCATCACCTGTGCCTTTCTTTCAAAATCTATGAAAAATATAGGTTCATCCAGCAGCTTGTGTAATCCCACTGCTTTCCATCTTTTGTAATTGACTGCACTTTTCTAGAATTTGTAAAACTCCTAACACAGCATAGTGTACTTGTAACCTCCAACTCCCACTGTAAATATGTGCTGGCCAATAATACCTAGAGTTTCCTTGAGTTCCTTGACTATTTTTTCTGCTTATGGAATCTCCTGCTTTTCATCAGATTCTAATTCTACTGTCTCCATTGTTGCTTCATTGTCTAAGAACCAATGTCCTCTAGATAGAGTGACTAAGTCTGCTTTAAACTCATGGATTGGTAGTTCCTTTGGATTCACCATTCTGGAGAAAATATAGCATCACACAAAAAGAAAAAAACTCCACCCACATGAGTCATAAAAAATTAAAAATGACATTTGTTGTGGTATGACATGAAAGAAGAATGAAATAAAATCTCAATTAAATCCTGACTTCCTCAAAAAAAAAAACTCAATTAAAGTGATCATTACATGTGTAGCAAGATGTCTAGTGCTCTCTTCTCTTCTGACAGCTCTTATCCAGGAAGGAGATATTTAGAAGAAAAATGAATAAAAAATAAAAAATCATTAAAAAAAATAAAAATAAAAATAAAAAATAATAAATAGAAACCTACTACCCTTCTACCTATATCTTGCTTTGTGCTATATAACTTATAAAAGGAAAAATGGATAATTTTTCCTCTTTTTTTTTCTCTTTTTTCTTTTCTCTTTTATCTTTTTTTTTTCTTTTCTCTTTTTTCTTTTCTCTTTTTTTTAATAATAATTTCTTCCATTTCTTTTCTTCCCCTCCTAATTCTTTTCTTAGAAAAAGGATAAGGTAGAATTATCTGTCATAATTTCCAATATGTCATGATTTCTTTTTTGTAACATTCTGATTTTCTTCTTTAAAAAATTCTAAATACAGATCAAATATAGATGGTCTTTTTCCATTGAATCAAATCTGATTTTTTTGCCCAATAATATTTAACCCTTGCTGCCCTTGTCTTAGGGAAAAATCCATCTCCTTCTGGTAAGCTGTTTTTGGAATTTTTTGGCTTCCATATCCCTTTTGTCCTGGAATTTTGTGTTGATGAACAGGGTTTGTGTATACTTTGTTTCCACATCCTTCTTGTTCTGATACTTTCATGCTTCTGACTATGCCATAGTTGCCACCTTGCTTTTGTCTCTTCACCCTCTTTTGCTCCTTCAATTTTTTGCTGGTTTTGATTAAATGAAGCTTGATCATTTAGTAATTGTATTGGTAATGTCTGTGTGTCTTCTAATGAAAAAGTAAATCCTTCTAGGTCTGGGTCATGCACATCCTGTTGATCTTCCTGTTCTTCATTACTCAATAAAAACATTAAAAACCTTTTGTCATTTATTGTCAGCTTAAGCTTCATTTTTTCAAAATCCAAAATTACTTTACCTTGCTTTAGCCATGGTTGTCCCAAAATCAATTTTTCATTCATCAAGTGATCAGGCCATTCTTCACAGTCTATTCTCATATATTCTTTATTGAACTTGACCTCAATAGACGGTGAAGACATGCTTTGTATTATTTGTCCTTCCAAGGTTTTGATAAAGGTTTTACTTTCAGTCCTTTTTATGCTAAACTTATTCAACAAGGTTGAACTGATCAAATTTACCTGTGCTCCTGAGTCTATCAAAACCTTAATTTTTTCATTATGAAAATCCTTTGTTATCACAGACAAATGTTCTTTTTGTTTTAGAGGTATGTCACACAAAATGACTTCTCTAAGATTTTTAGTTTTTCTTATTCTTTCCTTTGCCTCCTCTTGGGCCTCTTTTCTAATGTTTTCCTCTTCTGTTTTCCTGTTTTGAGCTTGATGTAATCTTCTCCATTCAGAAGCAGTTAATGGAAGATCATACCTTTTAACTCTACATCCACTTATGAAGTTTGGCATGATTTCCCCATCTATGTTAGCTAACTGAATAGCTCCACTATTACTGATCTGATTGATAATATATGGTGCATGTCCTTTCTTCTGAAATTTCTTTTGATGTTCCTTTACAGTGTATGCAAAAACTAAATCTCCTTCTTGTAGATCTTTTTCTTTTATGTGAACATCATGATAAGCTTTTTGCCTTTTCTTGTCTGCATATATACTCATAATTGCTTGGAGTCTAGAAGCTCCCAGTTGTTCCAATTCCATTACTCTCTCAGATAATTCATGTCCAGTCCAATTGTATTGACTACCTACTTTTAGTGTTGGGATGAGGAATTCCAAAGGTAGAACTGCATTTTGTCCATATACCAAATTAAATGGTGTGGTTCCTAATGCAGTTTTGTATGCCACTCTATAGGCCCATAAGACATGATTAAGTTGTAAATCCCAATCATTTCTGTTTGTGTTTACCAATTTTGACAATACAGTACACAATACTTTATTAGTACTTTTTGCTAACCCATTGGCTTGTGGGTGATATGGGGCTGACTTTCTATGAATAATCATGAAATATTCAGTTATGTTCTCTATGATTTGGTTCAAAAAATGAGTCCCCCTATCACTTACCAATTCAATTGGTAGTCCAAATCTGGTGATGATGTTTTCATAGAGAAATTTGGCAGTAGTATGAGCATCATTGTTTTTTGTAGCTCTAGCCTCTGCCCATTTGGTCAAATAGTCTGTGGCCACTATGATGTATTCAGCATGGGATTGTTTTGCTGGAGGATGTATAGGTCTAATGAAATCCAACTCCCATTTACTAAATGCTCTTGCTGAGATTAATGGAACTAATGGCATATTGTCTCTTTTATTTGGATGACTCACCCTCTCACAAATGTCACATCTTTTTACATATGTTCTGGCATCAGGAAATAGGGTTGGCCACCAAAAGCCAAAATATAATATGAGTTTAGCAGTTCTATCACTTGAAAAATGTCCTCCTGCCACTCTAGAATGTGCCATTTCCAACATTTCCAGATATCTATCTTCAGGAACACAAATTCTTAAATATCCATCCAACCCCCTCTTATACAATTGATCTCCTATCAATTGATATTCTTCAGAGATCATTTGTAGACTTTTTGAGTCGACACTAGCTCTTACTTGTTTTCCTTTCTTCTTCCTTTTCAACTCTTCAATGATGTTCTCACTCCATTCTGGATTTTTCTGAAACCAATATAGAGTTATAAGTTCTGAATTTTGCAAGGTTTGGCGTTGGTGAACTTGGTTCTTTAGCCTGGATTCTAGACAAATGATCTGCTCTCAAATGTGTTTTTCCTTGTCTAACCACCACTTCAAACTCAAACTCCATCAATAGAATAAACCATCTGACTATTCTACTTGTGTGACAAGGTTTATTTACTAAGTAGAGTAAAGCTTGATGATCCACAAAAAATTTAAACTTGTTGGCCAATAGATAATGTCTATATTTTTTCATAGCAATTATCATTCCCAACCCTTCCCTTTCAGTAGTTGTGTAATTTTTCTCTACTGAATTTAGTTGCCTACTAGCATAAGCAACTAGAAAATCTAATTTGCTCCCTTCTATTGGTTGTGCTAACACACATCCCAAAGCATAGTTTGAAGCATCCACATGGATATGAAAAATTTTATCCCACTGGGGTGTTTTCAGAATTGGGGCTGTAATCAAACAAGTTTTTAGGGTCTCAAAAGCTTGGTCACACTCTTTGGTCCACTCAAACTTTGTAATCAAAGCATATAAAGGTTTAGCTATGTCAGCAAACTTGTGTACAAATTTTCTATACCCGCAATGTCCCATGAAAGTTTGAAGTTCCTTTACATTTGTTGGTCTTGGAAGTTCTCCTATGGCCTTTATTTTTTTCTCATCAGTTGAAATTTCATTTTTGGAGATTATGTGACCTAACATTCTTCCTTGTCTTACAAAGAATACACACTTTTCTAGATTTAAACATACTCTGTATGTTCTGCATTTCCTGAATATGTTTTCTAAATCTTTCAAATGATCTTGTCTTTTTAATGAAAAAGTACACAGATCATCTACATAAATTTCCATTACACTCCTCAGGAATTCTTTGAAGATATGACACATCAATCTTTGAAAAGTTGCTGGGGCATTAGTTAACCCAAAGGGCATAACCCTAAAAGCATAAATTCCCCATTCTGTGGAAAAGGCAGTTTTATGTTGGTCCTCCAATGCTATGGGTACCTGATTGTATCCTGAAAAACCATCCAAAAAACTATACACCTCCTTCCCTGCAACTCTTTCTAGAAGATGGTCTGTTATAGGCAATGGGTAGCTATCCCTTATAGTTGCAGCATTCACTTTTTTCAAATTAATGCATACCCTAAGTTTCCCATTCTTTTTTTGGTACCACAACTATAGGAGATATCCATTCTGTATACTCAATCTCATAGATGAAATTGGCAGCCAGCAGCTTGTCAATTTCTTCCTTTATTTTAGCAGAGTATTTATCATTGAATGTGTAATGTCTCTGTTTGCTAGGTTTTGCATCACGTGTAATAGGAATCTTATGCTCACAGATTTTAGGATCAATACCTTTCAAATCCTTGTAGCTATAAGCAAACACATCCCTATAGCTTCTGGCCAAATTTCTTAATGCCTCCTCTTCTTGATTTGTCATGTCATCAGCTATTACAATATGTCTTTCTTCCCCATCTTCCTGAGTGATCATAACCTTCTTAGTTTGTTCTTCATTGTCATATGCCTCCCCTTTTCTCTTTTCTCTCTTTGGTTTCATTTTTAGAAGTAATCTGTCTTCTACTTCATAAGTCTTGAAATTTTTCGGTACATCAAACTGTTGATCTTTGTTTGTCATTTTCTCATTTTTTTCATCCTCTTGGTCTTTTTCTATTTCCTTGTGTTTGTTTTTCTTATATTTGCCTGAGATTTTGTCTTTTATTGCATCTTCAGCTTTTACTTCTTCCAAATATTGTGTTTTCCCATTTTTCAATATCATCTCTTTTTCCTGGTCCTCTTCTGTTTTTGATACCTTTATCATTTGTATTCCTATGTGAAAAACATCATATCCTTCTTCATTTTGAAATCTCACTCCCACATACTCATCTTTGGCTAGATCCATGGTAGCCAAAATTTGGTTCCAACCATAAGGCTCAAATTCTTCATCTTTGAATTTTTGGGGTATATAGCTCTCATCTTGTAATTTTCTCCCTTCTACACAATCTTCTCTTCTTAATCTTCTTTTTCCATTTATAAGGTTTCTTATCACATTGCACTTCCATATTGATGATTCACTTTCATTCTGATCTTCCAACTCTGATTCTTCACTTAATACTTGATTTTGATGTATTTTGAACCATTCTTGAGGGGATATGTCACAATAATGATCATTTCTTAGATTCACTCTGGTTATCCTTCCTTTGCTCTGAAGGTATAGGCAATCATTACCCCAATCTTGCACAATTTGCATTTGTCTCATAAATGGTCTTCCTAGGATAATTTCATATGACGTGGATTGTGGAAATTCAACTATGGCAAAAGTATGCTCTATTTCTATTCCACATATGTCCACAATCACCTTTTCCCATATTCCTAGTGGTTTTTCTGTGTGTCCATCTGCAAGTTGCAATCTCATTTTAGTGGGTATTAATTCATTTTTTCCCCATTTTTCCCAAGTTTGTTTAGTCATGATAGCCACACCTGATCCACTATCCAATATAGCTTTGGCATAATTTTTACCAAATTGTATTTTTAGGGTTGAGTTTCCCTCTTCTCCTTCACAATATCCTCCTATCTTATCAATAGGAATGTACCACAATTCCTCCAATTCCTGTGGCTGTGGATCAAGATTCTCTGGTATTGCTTCCCATTTTTTCATTTTGTATTGTAAGTGAGGATTCTGTTTGACCAATTCCTCCATTGTGGTGTGGTATAAAATTGTACATTGTTTATCTATATTTACCTGGAATGTAATTTGTGGATTATCTTCTTGATTAATAGTTTCTCTTGTTGGTGTTGCCTTTGATTCCCCAACGGTTGTTTGAGAATTGTCTAATTCCCCCAGTTTGAGTTGTGTTTCTTGTATGATTTGTTTGCATTTTTGCATCCTTTCATGTTCTATTTCTGGCATAGGATAAGCGATTACATGGTCTGTAGGATTTGGTCCCTCTTGAATTCTTCCCTTGTATGCTTTTATCAGGGTGTCTAAACTCTGTGAATTTCTTATCTCTGGCTGGGTTTGTGTCTTTTGAGGAGGAGTATGGTTTGACTGTTCCATACTCTCTTCTTCCACACTTTTACCCATTCTCATTTTCCTTTCCCATTTCCCCTTTTGTCTGTTTTTCTTCACCTTTGAAACTGAACCCTTATTTTGTTCTTTAGTTGTTTCTTGTTGTTTAGCTTGTGCCCTTGTTATAGCATTTACATTTACTTGGTCAAGGTCACTCAATTCTTCTTGCTCCATGATGTTGACTGTTTTCAATGGTATGTTATTAGATGTGTTTTGTTGTTTTTGAGGATTTCTTGGACAATCCTTTATTAAGTGTTCCCTGCCACAATCCTTGCAATAGGCTCCTTCTATTCTTAATGTAGGAGGTTGTGGACAGTCTCTAATGAAATGTTCTCCCCCACATCTATAACAAGTTATCTTTTGGCTCCCTTTGAACTGGGATTTCTGATTGGACATATAATTATTGGTTATATACATGAATGTGGCTGTATCCATCTCAATTCTCCCATTTCCCAAATCTAGGGCTTGCAGTTCTGGTTCTCTCATCTCATAACCTTCCCACTCTTCCTGATATCCTTCATTCCAGTGATATTCTTCTTTGTAGGTTGTTGCCCAAGTACAGGTCTTGGTTGTTCAGTAAATCCAGATTCTCTTTGGTTTGCATAATCTCTCTCCTTAATGGGTTGTTTATTGTAGAAGCATTCTTCTCTGGTATGATTTGTCCACTTTCTTTCTAGTGTACAATATTTGAGTGTTTCTTGCAAATGTTGTGGTTTTTGATATGGACATTGTTGTACCAAATGATTTTCTCCACAATTATAGCATTTTTTATTTGTTATTATCTTGGTGTTTATCAAATTGGTTTTGGTGCTAACTTCTAGGGCTTTAGCAATGGCTTGTGCCAATTCTTTTGTTGGTGGATTTTTATCTTCATTTGTTCTAGATTGATCAAATGCTAATAGATCTTGTCCCCGGTTATCCTCTAAGTCTATTGCTTCCTTAACACATGCTCCTAGGTCTGGACATCTTCTATAATACACCAAGGTTCTCAATTGTGCACTTCTCAATCCTTCTATGAGTAGGGATACTTTTCTTGCCATGGATGGTACCTCCTCTCTGGGACATCTATCAATATACTGCTTGAATCTCCTGGCTGCCTCTCTGACATTTTCATCTTTTTGCTGTTTAAAGCTATGTATCAGAGTAGCTGTGCTATGTTTTATTCCAGTTTTTGAAAATTCCCCTATGAAGGCTTCTAGGAAAGATTCAATATCCAGATACATTTCCTTTCTCAAGGGAATGAACCAAGATAGTGCAGGTCCAGTTAGGGTTAGACCAAAGTTAGGGTTAGACCAAATGCTTCAAATTGGACTTTGTAATCCTCTACTTCTTCTGCTCTAATTAATTGTCTAAATTCTGCAGCATGGGCATGAGGATCAGAATATCCTTCATATTGATTTTTCATGCATTTGGCTACTTGATAGGGTCTAAGCATTCTGCCCTGATTTTGCCAATTATGTCTTCTTCTCAATGGAAAATCACTAAATCCTTCTGCTTCTTTTTCAAAAGGATTTGGGCAAGTATGTGTTCTCCTACCTTGTTGTTGTTCACCATTGTTGTGAATTTCATGTGGTCTTGGCAAGTCTGATTGCCCTAGGTTCTGTTCCCAAGGTCTCTTATCTGCACATTGCCCTAAGTCATTAGAATTTTCTGGGTCTTGTGAGAAGATGTATACACATCCCTGCCTATCCTCATATCTACCATCCTTAAATTGTGCTACTGGTGTTATATTTAGGGGAACCTCTAAGTTTCTCAATCTAATGAGAAACTTATGCATTCCATCCTGATATACATAAGTTCCAAACCTATTTGTATACATGTATTTGAGAATGTTTCTATAATCACCAGCTTCAGAGGATTCATTGGTTTCATTTAAATTCTCCATATTAATTTCTTGCCCTAAATCTTTTTATTGCAATTCTCCTATTACTGATTCTACCTCTTTCCTTCCTAGCTCTTGTTTAGAATGTGTATTTACTTTATTACCAGACCTAAGGATCATTCAATTAATTTCACGATTCTGTGGTGAGAATCGCGTTTTTCACGATTCTGTAGTGAGAATCGTGTTTTTCACGATTCTGAGGAGAGAATCGTGTTTTTTGACGATTCTGTGGAGGGAATCGTGTTTTTTCACGATTCTGAGGTGGGAATCATGTTTTTCACGATTCTGTGGTGGGAGTCGTGTTTTTCACGATTCTGTGGTGAGAATCGGGTTTTTCACGATTTTGAGGTGGGAATCGTGTTTTTCATGATTTTGTGGTGGGAATCGTGTTTTTCATGATTCTGTGGTGGGAATCGTGTTTTTCACGATTTTGTGGTGGGAATCATGTTTTTCACGATTCTGTGGTGAGAATCGTGTTTTTCACGATTTTGTGGTGGGAATCGTGTTTTTCACGATTCTGCTGTGAAAATCGTGTTTTCCACGATTCTTTTCCCAGACAATCGTGATTGCTCACAATCGTTAGAAAACACGATTTTCTTAAGAAAATCATGCTCTGGGAATCGTGATTTTGTGTTTTGTCTCAGAGAATCGCGATGTTGTGATTGCTCACAGAGTCGCGATTCTGTTTAGATTTCTTAAATTTTTTGAGGTCTTGATTTTCAACTTTTTGTTTCTTTAATAGAATCGCCTTAGTAAATGTTTAACATGCAATGAAAGAATTTAATCAAAATCATTATTTTTTCCACTGAAAACTCAAAGTCAAAACATCGCGATTCCATGTTTTTGCTATTTTGTGTGTTTTTGTGCCTTAATCTTCCTATAAAATTTGAAGAAATGCAAAAAAATGTATTGAGGCTTCCTTACCTTGCTTGCTTGATACAAAAATCTCCAAAAGCTTATGGTTGCAGATGATCACGATTCTGTTCTTGCTCTCCCTCTCTCTCTTCCTCACTCAAATGAGTTTTCTTCTAAGATTCCAGGGTTTTATAGTGTTCACACAATCACGATTTTGTGCAATTTCCTCAGAATTTCCACTTTTTTCTTGTCCAATTTTTATTCTTCAACAATTTTATGGTTTTTAATCCTCAATTCCTAACTTTTCATCATTGGTCACTCCCATTATCCACTGGTGAAAATCGTGATTCTGAACTTCTTTTCCACTTTACCCACTTGATGCTAACACCTCACTGATTTTTAGAATTTGACTTCCTTTACTTACTCAACTTAATGAATTCTCTTCCAATTACCTTTCTCAAAAACCCAAATATGCTTAATATTTCAAAAATTTTTCCTCTTACAGAGAATTGCGATCCTGTGCAGAGAATCGTATTTTTCTGAACTTCTTGTTTTTTTGCAATTTGGATTCTTCTTTCTTCTTACTCCTCTTCCAGATTCTTCACCACTCCAAGTCACTTGTTACCTGCAATTTTTACATCATGAACAAAAAATTAACCTGAAAATCGCGATCCTATGAAGAGAATCGTATTTTTCTGATTTTCCAGTTTTTAGCAATTTTTTTGCTTTCCTTCCACTTGGTCTCCCTTACTCTTCACAACAACACTTCAGTCCAACTTCCTAAGGAGAAAATAAATTTGTTTGAATGTTTTAATGAATTTTATGAATTTTTTTAGTATTTTGCCCTAAATTAAGGTAAACACTTCACTTAGGGTTTCTTGTTTGGTGATCTACTGATCCTGTGTTCCCTGATTGGTTAATACTTTTCCTTTATGCTTTGCTATCAAAACAATTCATGAGCAAAACTTCCCAAAGAAAAATGTGCTAAGAAGTGCAAATATCAATTTTTGCAAAGATAAACTCAAACATTTTTCTTTTCAAGATGCAAATAAACTTTTTCTCAAGATTATTGCTTTGACTTGGTTAACAAATGGATCCTATCTACTTGCATCTAGCTACTTTACTTGACTTTTCTCAATGCAATCATGTCATCTTCCCAAGAGCAACAATTTTGCTTGGTACTTGGTCAAAAAGCACTCTACAATTGCAAAGATAGACACATTTTACCTTATCTTCAGCTTTCTTGATTCAGTTTTTTTTTTTCACACACCTGCACTTTACTTCCAAAAAATGATATGAGCAACTATCAATTTGCAAGAATTTCAACACTTCTTATTCTCAAAAGATTATCTATTGCTTTCTTTTCCCAAAAGACAAGCAACAAAAAAATCTACCATTTCATGTTTCCATTTCTTGATTAAAGAGTATTACCTTTTCAATGTGTTCAATACCATCATCAATAGAAGATCCAGCAAGGTCCAACTTCAATGAAGCTTTTGCTATACTCCCCGGCAACGATGCCAAAAAATGTTTGTTGTTCTTTGGAGTTTTCCTCTCCAATCATTTAGCATAAAGAATCAACAATACATCTTATACTTGTCAATCCTGGAAGTATATATGAGACCACATCCCCTTCTAGATGATAGAATCCAAGAAATAAGAGAAAATTGGCTGGATTTCTGAGAAATAATGAAAATGAAGAGGAATTTCTAGGGTTTGGATTATCTTGAGCAATACTCCATCATTTTCAATAGTCTTGGTGTCTAAAGTGTGTTATTGTCTTAGCAGAACACAATCATAAAGTCAAAACTCAAAAATGATACCTGTAACCTTCAGATGAGACAATCGTGATTCTGTAAAATCTGATGATTTTCATCTCCAGCACCATTCTTCATCAATTTCTCACTCAACACATCAGGAATCAACTCTCTTCATACACATTCATCATAAATACACAATAGAAGCTTGCAAATCTCCATGGATACACATAGAATAGACTCAACAAATCAAAGAAATCCACACAAAAGGAAAAATCACGATTTTCTGCAGGAAACTCTCTCTCTTTGCTTGGATAGCATCAATTACAAATAACCAACCCTCTCATAATAGAAGAAATTGTCTTTTATACATTTTCAAGTGTCCCTTTTCACACTTGAATTCTAGTCCTTTTCCCTTCTAATCTAAAAATATGCTATCTAGGAGTTTCCAAAAATTCTAGAAAAAATACATAAGATTCTAATCTATGTGAGGAAGACTCTTCCTCATTTTTACATCATTTGCATAAATATTTTTACAGTTTTTTGGCATTTTACAATTATTTTTCCATCAAAAATACTTCAAAAATACTTCTTCCAACAGTGTGTCTGTCTCTCTCTCTCTTTCTATCTATCTATCTATCTATCTATCTATCTATCTATCTATTTATCTATCTATCTATCTATCTATCTATCTATCTATCTATCTATCTATCTATCTATCTATCTATCTATCTATCTACCTACCTATGTAGCTATCTATCTATCTATCTATCTATCTATCTATCTATCTATCTATCTATCTATCTATCTATCTATCTATGTAGCTATCTATCTATCTATCTATCTATCTATCTATCTATCTATCTATCTATCTATCTATCTATCTATCTATCTATCTATCTATCTATCTATCTATCTATGTATCTATCTATCTATCTATCTATCTATCTATCTATCTATCTATCTATCTATCTATCTATCTATCTATCTATCTATCTATCTATCTATCTATCTATCTATCTATCTATCTATCTATCTATCTATCTATCTATCTATCTATCTATCTATCTATCTATCTATCTATCTATCTATCTATCTATCTATCTATCTATCTATCTATCTATCTATCTATCTATCTATCTATCTATCAATCTATCTATCTATCTATCTATCTATCTATCTATCTATCAATCAATCAATCAATCAATCAATCAATCTATCTATATATCTATCTATCTATCTATCTATCTATCTATCTATCTATCTACTTGGTCACAAGGTGGTCTTCTATGCTCAGTCCTTTGGTATATCAAAGGGCAATATGGTTATTGCAAAAGGAAGCAAAGTTGGCTCACTTTATCCTTTATTTGTATCACAGAAAGAACACTTGTTAGCTGTTAATGAACAGCCTATGGCTTGTATTTGCCATAGATGTTTGGGCCATATATCTTATAGTGGAATGGAAAATCTTTTTTGTTCTGGCTACTTACTTGTGTTATCTTTCTTTGATTTTCCACTTTTTGAGCCTTTTCAATATGGAAAGAAAACCAGAAATGTGCATAGAATGCACATTGACTCTTCAATTCAGCCTTTAGATCTCGTTCATACAGATGTGTGTGGTCCTATGCCCACTAGGTCTTTAGGTGGTTCTCGTTACTTTGTGACTTTCATAGATGATGCTACTAGAATAGTTTGGGTATATCCTATCAAATTGAAGGATGAGGTATTCCCTACTTCCAAAAAATGGCTTGCTTTAGTTGAGACTGAAAAAGGAACTAAGATTAAGGCTTTACATTCAGATAATGGGGTTGAGTATACCTCACATGAATTTAGCCTCTCCTGTCAGTCTACAGGGATTCATAGAGAGTTTACAACTCCTTATACCCCAATACAGAATGGTGTAGCTGAAAGGATGAATAGAACTATCCAAGATAGAGTATTTTCTATGTTGCATCATGCAAACTCTCACAAGGCTTTTGGGCAGAAGCAATATTGATTGTAGTACATGTGATTAACCTTTCACCTAGTACTGCCAAAGGTTTGTAAGTGGCACAAGAGTTTTGGACAGGGAAGCCACCATATTATAATCATCTTTGAGTTTTTGGGTGTGAAGCATATGTTCATATACCCAAGAATCTTAGACAAAAGTTGGACCAGAAGTCAAAGAAATGCATTTTTCTTGGATATGGTTGAGAAGGAAAATTTGGATATCGCTTATGTGATCCTGAAACATAGTCAGTGATCAGAATAGTGATGTCATTTTCAATGAGTCTAAGATGCATAAACAACCCATTAAGGAGGTTGAAGTAAGAAGAGTGTTTTTTGAGGATACTAGTCCTCTAGTTAGCATGCATAAAAATGCTCCGCATAGGGATGTTCAAGAGAATGTCCGATCGCATTAGTCTGCACATGTTCTTGTTCAACTAACAAATGCCAATGAGCCTTGTTGCTACAAAGAGGCTATGCAAATAGAGGATCATGTCAAGTGGGAGCATGCCATGAAGAGTGAGTTGGATTCTATTCACAAGAATATTACTTGGGATTTAGTACCTTTGCCAAAGGGCAGGAAAGTTTTACCATGTAAATGGGTATATAAGCTCAAGTTCACATAAGATAGCACTTCTCCAAAGTATAAAGCATGACTTGTTGCAAAGGGTTTTAAACAACAACATGGTGTTGATTTTGAGGAATCTTCTCTCTAGTGGTCAATGACTACCCTGCGCATGTTGCTTGGATTCATTGCAATGGAGGACTTAGAGCTAGTCCGAATGGATGTGAAAACTACTTTCCTACATGGAGATCTTACAAATGAGATCTATATGGAACAACTAGAGGGTTATGTAGTTCCTTGCAAGGAAAGTCTAGTTTGTAAGCTCAAGAAGAGATTGTATGGAATTAAAGTCCCATAGACAATGGTACCAAAAGTTTGATGCCTTTATGAAGTCTCAAAGCTATTCTCGAAGCAATGAAGATCATTGTCTCTACACAAAGAGATGCTCAGATGGCAGCTCGATATGCTTGATACTTTATGTCGATGATATGTTGATGCTAGGAAGTACTCTTATGACTTGTAAATTCTCAAAAAGAAGTTGAGTCAGACATTTGATATGAAGGATTTAGGGGATGCCAAACATATTCTTGGCATGCACATTACTCGTGATAGGAGAAAAGATGCATATACTTGTCTCAAAGTGAGTACATATCCAAAGTACTTTATAGGTTCAATATGTAGGGCGGAAAGGCATTGAGTACACCTTTACCCACATATGTGAAATTGAGCAAGGATGATTTCCCCAAATCAAATGAGGAAAAAGAATTCATTACCAAAATGCCCCATTAGTCTGATGTTGGTAGTCTCATGTATGCTATGGTAGCTACGAGACCAGACATTGTATTTGCAGTGGGAGTTGTGAGCAACTATATGTCTAATCCTGGCAAGAAACATTGGGAAGCGGTCAAGATGATTTTGAGATATCTGAGTGGCACTAGGGACAAGTGTTTATGCCTAGGTAGAGGGAAAGCATCCGTTTTTGGTTACATAGATTTTGACTATGCTGGTTGTGTAGACAATCTTAAGTCTACATCAAGGTACATTTTTCATTTTTTTGGAGGGCCTGATTGCAATTAGACTCTCAAATCTTGGCATAGATGCATTAACTATGGACTTAGACATCTACAAAAGGATTTCGAAAATGATCAAGTACAGAAGGAGAGATGGAGAAAAGATCGCGACATAGATTTTAGAAGTTTTCTTCTATTCTCAGAATAACACATCTAATTGATGAATCTCATACATTCATCATACTTTTTTTCCTTTCTACTCATCTATTCTTGTTCTATATCTCTTCTCCCCTATATGTCCCGACTTTATACAAGTTAATATAGACATATATGTGCCTTTATACTCTGCTTCTGTGGATGATAAAGCAACTATGTGTTGCTTCTTAGAACACCAAGAAATCAATTTATCTCCCATATAACACAAAATCAGAGTTACCTACCCAATCTACATCACTATAAATCTTAATCCTTGTATATGATGTGAAACCATAATACAAACCTTCTTCAAGTGTACCCTTGATATATCTTAGTACCCTTTATCCTGCAATCCAATGTACCTTTCTTGGGCAATGCATGAACTGAAATAAAACTCCAACTACATATGATAGGTCAAGCCTTGTCAATGTAGCATAAATCAAGCTACCCACGAAACTCTGATAAAGATTCATGTCTTTGAATTCTTTTCCTCCATATCTACTCGATTTTTGATTCACCCCCATTGGAGTTGGTGATATCCCGCAATCTTCCATTTTAAATTTGATTAGAAAATTCTTCAAATACCTTTCTTGAGTTACATATACTCCATGTTGAGTATATAAAATCTCCATTCCTAGGAAATATGACAAATCTCCCAAGTCACTAATCTTGAATTCTTTCTCCATTTGCCTTTTAAGCCTTTGAATGCCTTTGTAATCTGTACCTGTAAGTATTATTTCATCAACATAAATACAAACATATATAAATCCATCTTCACTTGCTTTGACTAGCAAGCTACTATCTGACTTTGATACTTGAAAACCAAGTTCCTTCAAGAACTTTACAAGCCTGTAATTCCATGCCCTTGGAGCCTGCTTCAAGCCATACAAAGCTCTCTTGAGCTTACACACATGATCTGGATAAAATTGATCTTTAAAACCATCTGGTTGTTCCATGTAAAATTCGTCTGAAATGTAACCATTCAAAAATGCATTCTTTACATCTAATTGAGATAATTTCCAACCTTCGCAAGCACCAATAGCTATGAGAGTCCTTATGGTTTTCATCTATGCAATAGGACTACAAGTTTCATCATAGTCCACACCATATGTCTATGCATATTCTTTTACAACAATCTGGCTTTGTACCTAGACACACTTCCATCTGCAAATCTTTTTGTTTTGTAAACCCACTTACATCCAATTACCTTCTGATTAATTGGTTTATGTACCAATTCCCAAGTCTTGTTCTCAATGAGTGCATCATACTCTTCCTTGATAGCTTTTTCCCAATTCTCCTTTCCTTTGGCTTCATCATATGTGGATGGGTCTTCATCTGATTTTATCATGTAAGCATAATCTTTAGTAGTCAATAATGAAGTATCATAGCTATACCTTATGGGTTGCCATTTGTGCCTTGATGACCTTCTGAGTTCTCCACTTGTTGAAGTTTCTGGTTCATCACATTCTGGATCAAACCTTGGCATTTATTCATCTTCAATTACTACTTCATTGTTCTCTTCTTCCTCAAAGATTTGAACCTTTGATTTACCTTTCTTCTGATTTAGTGTTTCTTCAAGACCTCCATAAGCATTATTTGTACTTGAGTACCAAGTACTTTGCTCATCAAATGTGACATCCTTTGATACAAGAAATTGCTTTGTAGATGGACTCCACAACCTGTATCCCATTTCTTTATCATCATAACCAATGAACACATACTTTTCAGCCTTTGGTTCCAATTTATGCCTTAATTGAGAAGGAACATAAGCATAGGCTAAGCAACCAAATACTTTGCAATGATCTAATGTAGGTCTCTTACCCCACCAAGCTTCATATGGTGTCATGCCCTGCAAAGCTTTACATGGTGGCCTATTAACCAATTATGTGGCTATATTTACAGCCTCAACCTACAAATAAGTAGGGCAATTCTTCTCTTTCATCATTGATCTTGAAAAATCAACAAGAGTTCTATTTCTCCTTTCTGCTACACCATTTTGTTGAGGAGAGTACCTGCAAGTAACTTCTCTCTTTATACCTACATTCCACAAATAATCACTGAATTCATTTGAAAAATACTCTCCCCCTCAATTTGACCTCAATCTCTTCAACTTTTGTCCTGTAACTCTCTTTGCATATACATGATAGTGTTTAAATGTACTAAACACTTCTGACTTATCTTTGATCACATAAATAGTGATCCACCTGGTAGCGTCATCAACATATATGACATAATATCTTGAACCATTTATACTAAAGTCTCTTGAAGGACCCCACACATCTGTATGTACCAATTCAAGTCTTTCTGAATACATAAAACCATGCTTGTTGTATGATTGCTTATAAGCCTTACCTAATTGACATGCTTCACATCTACATGTCATGTGTTGACCTGCAATATTAGGTAATCCAAGTACTAAACCATTATTAATCATCTCTTTGATACCTCTTTCATGGAAGTGTCCATGCCTTTGTGCCAAAGATCCAACTTAGATATCTTTTGCTCTCCATATGTGAACAAGGCATGTCCAACATTACCTTGTACCCTCAATGTGAAGAGCCTCCCTTCTTTCTTTCCTGTAACAATTGCTTATACCCTTGGCGAGGGTCTTCAACATAAACTCCATCATTGGTGAACCTCTCCTCATATCCTTTTTGCACAATTTGTCATGCGCTAATCAAATTCTTTGGAATTGTAGAAAAATACAAAACCTTACTCAAGAGAGTACTTTCATCCTTAGCTTTAACTGATCCAATAGACTTTACCTTGTGATTTGTATTATCACGTGTTTGAATGTATGATTAATCACTTTATTCTCCAAATTAGTCATTAAAGAAATGTTACCACTCAGATGATTGCTACATCCTGAATCAATGTAAAACACTCTTTGATCTTCACTTGGAACTTCACATGTTGCACTCAGACGAGAGTTGAATCCTCCTTTTGATCTGATGCATAATTGTAGTAGGTATTGTTGTAGGACTGACTTTGAAAGTTTCTTCCACCATTTCTTCCAAAGAAGCCTCTACTACCTCTACCTTTGAAACTTCCTCTCTGATTTCTTCCACCTCTGCCTCTTTGATTATAACTCTGATTAAAGTTACTAACACTTTGATTATTATGCCAACATTCATGAGCTAGATGATTAGTCTTACCACATATCCAACAAGCTCTGACATTATCCTTGTTGTTTGTGCCTCTTCCTCTACTTTTGCCACTTCCTCTTCCTCTTAGAAAGTTTGCTTGGCTTGGAATACTATCATCTTCAATTGTTTGTTGCTTTCCTTTGATAAATTTCTTCTTGTCCTTAGAATACATTGCATGACCTACACTCTTATCAACATCTCCTTTGATATCATTCTCAAAAGTTAGCATATGTCCTAACAATTGATTCAAATCAGGAGTGAAATGATCTAATGAAAGTTCAGTTGACAAGATGAAAGGCTGCCACTTCTCATCTCCTCTTAGACCTGTGAGAATTTGTCTTACCAATTTATCTTCTTCAATGTCTTCATCAACTACACCTAAAGAATCAACAATGTCTTTCATCTTTGTCACATAATCAGATATTGATTGTGAGGCCTTCTTCTTGAATGTGGTAAACTCTTCCCATAGTGATGCTTTCCTTGACTTTGTTGTATTCTAAAAATGCTCCTCCAAAGCATTCCATATATCACTTGCACTTTCAAGTCCTCTAATGTGAGGAACCAAGTAATCATTCATTGCCATATAGATTATGCTCCTCGTTTGAGCATCCTTCTTCATCCAAACCTTTAAGTCTGCAAGCTCCTCCCTAGTAGGAACACTAGGATCTTTAAATTCTGGCTTTTCTTCTTCTCCTGTAATATACCCTATCAGATCCTTGCTCATAAGATGAGCTTCCATCCTCATAGACCAAGCTAGATAGTTCTCTCTATCCAACTTTTCAATTTGGAGACTATCTCCCATCCTTTCTTCACCTATACTTTCAAATCTTCAATCTTATGAGAAATGAATGTACCTTAGCTTCAAAATTTACTCCTTTTGATTGCTCTCGTGTGTCTCCCTTTAGCTTTTCCTTCACACTTTGTCCTTTTGAATCTTCAAATAGTGAATTTTGTATGTCTGTAGCAGTCGGGGTCTTCTTTTCCTTCAACTTTGATCAAGTTTGCTCTGATACCACTGATGGAGATGATTAATCTCCAAAAAACAAGCTACACTTGAGTTTAGAACACCTCTATGTCACGTATAGCTCAAAAACTTCACCAATTTTGAAATCTTTTATCAAAATATGAACACTCAGCTTCTCTATGAAAACTAGCTTTACTCAAAAAAGTCTGCCTCATAGAATTCACTCATTGACTAATGAAATAATTAAAGTTTTCTATGCAAATTTGATATAGCACTCTAAGTGCAACAACTCCAAGTTAAAGTTCTCCAAAAGAACTTACATAACTTTAGATTTACTTCAATAAGTAAACGTGTGTCTAAAACAAGCATTTTCTACAGGTGACTTTTACATATGTAGCTTTAAACACTTGCTTCTCACAAAATATAGTCCATTTAATGAAATGCTTTTAGAAATAGATGGCTTACCTTCCAACTTAGATTTTGACTCCTGATTTGTGTAAAACTTTATAGTATGCACTAAGATCTGATCAATTCTTTGATCATCGAGATTGCACCTATTTCAAAAGACACTTATCACTTGTTCACATATAAATGTTCCTACTTACAGTTCTCTTAGCTTGATTACAATTAGACTCTCAAATCTTGACCATAGATGCATTAACTATGGAGTTAGACATCTACAAAAGGATTTCTGAAATGATCAAGTATAGAAGGAGAGATGGAGAAAAGATCATGACACAGATTTTAGAAGTTTTCTTCTATTCTCATGAAAACACATCTGATTGATGAATCTCATACATTCATCACACTTTTTTTCCTTTCTACTCATCTATTCTTGTTCTATATCCCTTCTCCCCTATATGTTTCGACTCTATACAAGTATATATAGACAATATGTACATACTCGTCACCATTTCAAAAGCATAGGTGAACTAATTACAAGCTTAATGTTCATGTATATACAAATCACTATTCTTTGATTCTTCTCTTTTCATTCATACTCCATTCTTTGTTATTTTCTTCATCTTCACTCTTCAATCTTCATTGTAATTAGCAATTAATGGTTGTTGTGCTCCAACATTTCAGCCTCGTGACTTTGTGTAGAAAGGGCATGAAAATTAGGTGTGCAAGTTAAAGAAGGCATTATATGGTTTAAAGAAAGCACCATGTGCTTGGTATGAAAAGATACATGCCTATCTGATTGCACATGGTTTTGAGAACAGTCCAATTGAGAGCACCTTATATGTTAAGCATGCTAATGATGTGCTTCTGATCATTGTTGTGTATGTTGATGACATGTTGCTCATTGGTCCTCATGAGAAGCATATTGCTGATCTTAAGGTTGATCTGCAAGCCTCATTTGAGATGTCTGATTTGGGGCATTTGCATCATTATTTTGAAGACTACAAACCTATTGCCACTCCTATGGAGACAAGTTTACGATTGAGTCTCCATGATGTTGGAGATGCATTTGATGTTGTTCTCTATCAATAGGCTACTGGATGCTTGATTTACTTATGCATTACTCGGCCAGATATTCATTTTGTTGTCTCATGGATGAGTAGGTTTATGCATTGCCCAGGTGTCAAGCAGTGGCAGGCGGTTAAGTGTATCTTTCACTACTTGAGTGGTACCCGACTACTTGGGTTGTTTTATCCCAAGGGGGGATCACTACCGCTAGATTTGCATGCTTTTTTTGACTCTGAATGGGCTGGTTGCTATGACACTTATGTGTCCTTTCGTGGCTTTTGCTTCATGCTTGGTGTCTCATGTATAGCTTGGTTGAGCAACACTTCCAATTGTGAGTCTGAGTATAGGACAAATTTCACAGTGACTGTTGAGTGTGTGTGGTTCAGATGCCTTATGGCTGATTTGGGTGTTGGTCTATCTTCTGCCACCACCCTCTTCACTGACATTCAGAGAACATTGTAGTTGCGAGGAACCCTATGTTCCATGCTCATATTAAGCACATTGAGGTGCATTATAATAATGTCAGGAAGAGGTTCTTTGCTAGAGAGATCAGCTTGGCATATGTGCCCACCCAGGAGAACATTGCAGACCTTTTCATGAAGGCTCTGCCTAGGGAGAAGTTTGAAGCTTTCCACAAATCTGTGGGCTTACTTCCTTTTGTGGATTGATTCCACATAGCTTGGAACTTCCTTATACATGAGTGCTAGCTCCTTGTTCATCGCATCACTCCGAGGGGCGATTTGTTGATATATTTAGGTAGTGATGTGTGTGAACACGCTAGGACCACTAGGGCACTTTTTTCCCTCTTTAGGAGGTCTTTTTCCCCCAGCTTGTATATACACCTATTGCCCTAACGGGTTACTTATCTTTGCACATTCTAGTGGTAATACATTTAGTATTGTGTGTTGTGCTCCAAGCTTCTTCTTCTTCCTTGTGATGTTTGAGTGCTTTCGTAGACCTCGAACTCCAACAATAAGGAAAGTCCGTAGGACATATTATCTTTAATAATAGGATATATATATATATATATATATATATATATATATATATATATATATATATATATATATATATATATATATATATATATATATATATATATATATATATATATATATATATATATATATATATATCCTCAAGGTTCTTCTAGACAAGTTGACCACTGATATTGGTAGATAGACACAATGTAGTTTCTTCTAGCAGTACCAGAGTAAGGTTAACACTCAGAATTCTAGTGGGGACTAGCACTAGTGATGAAATCAAGTGTAGATATTGGGCAAAGATGTAATCTTGTTTTGCATTTTTGGTGAAAGTTATCCTAAATATAAGTCAGATACACAACCATGGCTAGTAAGAAATCATTTTGAAGCCCTAAAATCAGTGTGTAAAAAGAAGTAGAAACTAGAGACTACCCCCATTTCCAACTTTGAACAAGACCATCAACTCCTAATGACAATAGAAGCTTCTCCAATGGTGTCCAATGACATTATGGCCTTGAAATCCATCAAAAAAAATTATGATTGAGATTGCTCCATTGGAATACACCATAAATCCGTTTGATTCTGCAAATGGTTATCAAACTTTGATTGATGAAGGAACTTAAAGTTTTCCTTTTTGCTGATTTTGGATGTTTGGAAATCAAAATTCTCATATAAAAGTAAAGAAAATCAATCCCTGGTATTCATAGCCACATGTACTTTTCTCCACATATAATTTGGAAACACCAAAAGCCACCAAAAATCCATCCAATTATCGTACATATTTGTTTTCTTATAGTTTAGATACAGAGCAAATCCTTGATGCTTTTGACCAGTTTGGTCTCGACAACATGGCAATCAAAGATATGATGTTGTGAAAAGAATTTTTTATGGGCATGACTTATATGAATTTGGAGGTTTTTAGATGTATTGGCAACATTAGCTTGGAAGATGTGGTAGAAGTGGATTGACAGTTGGACCATAAAGTTGGATTTTTTTAGAGGATTTGGATTGGAAACCGGTCAAGACCACCAAGATTGTGCAAGAAGGCTTGGGAAAATAGGTGTTTTGTACAAAGTGTAAGATTTTCGACCACATAACAACCAATTGTGCATTAAATCAATTGTATTGTGCTATTTGCCAATGTGTCAAACATACTATAGAGATTTTCCGTTGTAATGGGAAGACACATAATCGATCTGCAATGAATTTTGTCATATAGGATTTTGTTGAACCATTTACTAATTACATCTGCTAATTATATCCCTATGCACTAGAGAACTCCTTAATATCAAAATTATTCATAGTACCAACCGTATAACAATCAAGGCCCCGAAAACAATCAATGGTCACCCATGATAAACAATCCCTCAACATGAGGAATGCCCATGCGATGTCATTTCTGTGGAGAATTGGGACATATACAAAGGAATTGCAAACAAGCTCAAGAATATGACAAAACGAAAAAAGAACATCAGGGCTCTATTGCTAACATGGTGATCATCACTCTAGTAGAAGTGTAGATGATGGTAGTAAAAACTTGGTTAGGGAAGCTACTTCAACCTTCCACTGTTATTTTTGAACTTGGGCTCAAAGAGCAACAATGTATAGCGGCCAAGGTAGTCAAATGGGCACAAAAATGAACTCCAATATTTGCACCAATAATACTGATTACTAAGCAGAGTTTCACTAGCATTAATCCACCCATTTTGGTACCACAACATACCACATATGACAATCTAAGTGCAAAACAACCAGTTGATTTCCAATCTTGGGATATTCTATTGCAAGCCATAATCCTTCTACCAATAGGAAAATTTCTTATATTGGTCTTTTCTTTCCATCAATAGTTTCCACATCATCTTCACTTGGATTGGCCCTTGAAATCCACTACTGCAACCATTCAACCATAATTGAACATGACTATGGACCATGCTATACCATTGATCACCATGTGGTATAAAAACAAATGCATACCCAAAGTGCTAATAGATGGAAGCTCAAGAGTCATTATTGCTATTATTGCCCTATGCAAGCAGATGGGTTAGAACCACATAGAGCCTAACAATTTTTTTGTTCCAATTGTGGATCCATCTAGTTGGTTTAATGTGTAACATACTGATTTCCCTCCACAGTGGAACATTCCACATGAGCTTTGTTGTATGAAATTTAACCAACTCAAGTCTGGATTATAATTTTTTGTGTTGTAGACCATGGCTTTGGGAAGCCAAAGTAATGTAGGACTGTTCCTCACACCAACTCATCTTTAAATACAGTGACCTTAAATATATGGTACCTTCAGATGACCTAGCACCCTGTGATTGCCATCTCTTTTGTAGGTTGCAAAATCCATAAACATGTTGGAAGGATTGATGAAGGATGAGGAAACGACCTTTTTGGTGGCCAACCAACATATTCTATCATTAGGGACAACTGAATTTCATAAAATGTTTTATCAAAGGGCCCTAAGTACTTGCACGATAAACCCCACTGCAAAAGAACTAGAACATATTATGAAACGTAGCATATTCTAGTCTTGATAAAAGAGCCCTAGATACATTTTCTTGAGGATCAGACTATTACTTATGACCTAGGATAGCAACATGCCCCATGAATTGTTAAAATATATGTGAACTTCAGTAAAGATTTTTGTCAAACATTGATCCACCTCTTCAGATAGTTCACTCATGTTTTTTCATGGGAGTACAAAGACATTGAAGGATCTTGATGCAAGGATTTATAAACATAGAGTAATTTTAAAACTAGATGTTTATCCAGCCAAGCAAGCTAGCTACAATATGAATCCACATTATGATGAGCAAGTAAAGGCAGAGATTGACTGATTACTAAAAGTAGGTTTCATTGTTCCAATACATCATGCTGAGTGGATCTCCCCTATAGTAATAGTCTAAAAGAAAAAAAAAACTATGAATTTGTTGGAAATAATGTCCAAGAATGGTCCAAAACTGTTGAAAAATAGCTATAATGTAGATTCTCTCTCTACTGCTCTCTCTATCTCTCACTCATCTATTTTTGAGCCTTAAGGTGTGATTGTTAAGGTTCATCTGTTGGAAGATCGTGTAAACTTGTGATATATTGTTATTTTGGCCGACTACCACTTTCAACATATGGTATTGAGACCTTAGAATACCAACATTTGGTATGAGAGCCTAGTTGACATACAACCTTAATAAGATGAGTGACTATAGACTTGAGAATAAAGACAAGCTTGAGGGCATGTCTAATTATCCAATGTGGAGTTTTATTATGATGAATCTGTTAGTAACAAAGGACTTATGGAATATTGTCAATGGCACTTATCGAAGGCCAAGAAAATTAGGAGAAGATGTTGTTTCAACTTCTAGAAGACCTTGCTGTTCTTATTTTTGCTCAACAGGAGGTTAGTGAAGAAGAAGAAACTCTTTCATCATCAGGAGTCCCTACTACCACTAGATTACTTCCTATAGAAGAGCAATCCAAATGGGATTCAAGGGATTCTTAACACTTTGATATATTACAATGGAATTCAAGAGGCATATTATACCCCAGATGAGGTCTTGTAGAACTTCTCGACAGGCTTGGTTGGAGTTAGAGAATCTCTATCAGATCAAAAACCCTACTAGGAAAGCTCATTTATGGATACAACTAGCCAACACAAGGATGAAAGTTGGTGAATCAATTCAGACACATATTTTGAAGCTCAAAGATTTATGAGATCAGTTATTGAACGTTGGAGTCAACATTTCAGATAAAGAGATGGTATACACACTTCTAAACTCACTTCCATCATCATATCGTGCATTTGTTACTTCTTTATCTCTCTCTACAAGAGATAGAGAAATTTCATTTGAAGAGCTACAGTTCCTATTACTTCAAGATGAAGATCAACAAAAGGGTATGGAAGAGAATGATGAAGCCATGCTATCATTATCAAAAGGAAAGAAGAAGAAGGAGACAAAGAAGGAGTAGAAGATTCAGCAATCTACGAAGGAAAGTAAGTCTTCTTATCCTAAGTTTTTGAGTTCTACCCCTAGGGCTTCCTCTACACCCAAAGAAAAATCTTCGACTACATCTGATTCAAAGAAAGGAGTATGCCATTATTGTAAGAAACCAGGTCATTTCATAGCAGAATGTAGAGCAAGAATTTTCAATAAGAAGAAAAAAGCATGAGGTAATAGTGTTGAGGATGATCCAAAACCTAAATCTTCGAAGGTAGATTCATATGCATGTGCTACTATTGAAGAGATAGCTTTTGATCAGGCAGCATTAAATGAAATCTCATATAATGCTTGGATTTTTAATTCTAGAGCTACTAAGCATATGACAGGTTGTAGAAAGGTATTTTCTTCCCTTTCAAACTCTTCAAGTAGAAGGATGACCATTGCAGATGGTCATAATTTGGATGTTGTTGGTGTTGGAGAAGTGAACCTTAAGTCTAGAGTAGGTGGGAATTTCACAATTTCCAATGGTCTTTATGTTCCAAACATAAAGAAGAATTTGCTCTCTATCTCTACTTTCTTGTCAGATGGTTATAAAGTAGTTTTTAAGAAAGATTTAAGTCAGATCCTCTCACCTGATGAGGAGCATATTCTATTTCAAGGTGAAAACAAAAGTGGTATGTTTGTGTTATCCAAAATTAGTCATGCTAATGTTGCTAGGTCTACTACACCTAAGGAGAACATGAAGTTAGAATGGTGTTGCAGAGAGAAAGAATAGGATACTTGTTGAGATGATGCATAGTATGATGTCATCAAAAAGGCTTTCTCCCAAGTTATGGTTTGATGCAGTACATATAGTTGATCACATTCTGAATAAGTCTTCAGAAAAGCTTTGAAGGTCATTACACCTTATGAAGCTTACTATAGGAAGAAGCCCAATGTGAGTTACCTCAAAGTTTTTGGTTCCCCAACTTATGTTCACATTGAGAAGAAGGATTGTGGTAAGCTTGATGTAAAAGCTATTAAGTGGTCCTTATTGGTTACGCAATTGAAAGCAAAGGATACAAATTATACGTTCGAGATACAAGTGAAATCCTATTCTCATGCAATGCATATATTGTAGAAAGTCAGATTTATGATAAAAAGGAAGAGATTCCAGATTTCTTAAAGGGAGATGACTATGCATTTTTCAGAAGAAATTTGGATGATTACATTCAGCGATACAAGGGGGGCTGATGAGACTTCTCAAACCCTAAGAGATACAAGTGAAGAGAGAATTTCATTACCTACATCAATACCTAGTCCTACATCACTACCTAGTCCTACATCTGTACCTCTTGAAGTTGCATTTTATGAAGTTGGAGAAGGTTCTAGAGTTCCAGAAGAAAGAGATACTGAAGAACCAGAAGAATATGCCAAGGTGGTTATATCAAAGTTGGAAGGACAATGGTATAAAGGAATACACTAGAAGAACCATAAGTCAGACCAAGAGACAACAAGGAGACCAGGTAAATTATGCAGAACATTTTGAGAGTCATAATATTCTAGCTCTTACTTCGTATGAGAACCAGCTAGTGTTCAAGATGCACTACAAAGTGATGTGATTATCACAAGTCCCAAGATTGTGTTCAAGTGTAGAGATGAGTGTATCTACATGACACAACAAAAATACATTGAGAAATTATTAGAAAGGTTTGAGATGATAGATTCTAAGCCTATGCAGACATCTATGGATGTTAATGTGTCATTACAATCAGAAGCAGATTCAGAACCATTTGATGCTACATAATATAGTCAAGCAGTCGATTGTTTGATATTTTTATGTAATACACGTCTAGACATTCAATTTCCAATTTCTCAAGTATACAAGTTCATACACAGCCAGCCCAAGATTCAGTGGAAGTCACTTAAGAGATATTTGCAGATATCAGAAGTTTTGCTAGTTATTGAACCTTGTACCATTGTGACATTGAAGGTGGGATTGATGGAAGCAATGTCGAAAAATGGTACAACATTGCTAAAAAATAGCTATAATATAGATTCTTTCTATAGCCCTCTACAAGAAAGACACATGGGCAACGTGGTTAGAACAAAGCTCTCTCTATGGAGCGACTAGGGTTCAAATCCTGTGGACGGCATGAGCGATCAACAAAGAAAAGATATTTCTGAATAGCTTTATTAATTAAAAGTGGTGCCAAGCTCTCACAATATATTTGTTTTTTAATGAACGTCGAATTCGCAAACGATGGATGTTCGAAGATCATATGAGTTTTACGTTTTTTTTTTTAGTTTTCTTTTCATGAGAGCTTCAAGGCTATAAAAGAATAGCCAAGGACACTTCTAAATTATCATCACTCAAGCTCTAGAAAGAGTGCTTGCAACTTGGAGGAGGTGATCTTGGAGGAGTTCTCACACTCTTGGAGGAGTTCTCACACTCTTGGAGGAATTGTGCTCTACATCTTTGTTGGCAGCAGTCACGGCATTTCAAGACAAGGGAGCCAACATAAGGAATCAAAGCAAAGAGAAGGGCCAAGTAGGCAAAGCAGTCAACCGAGATCTGGCAAATAGGCCTATCATTTTTCACGAAGCAATATTTCCCAAATAGTGATCTTAGTCACTTCACACCATCGTAAATACCATTTTTTATTATTTCTACTCCATTTTTTGCAAGCTGATGACTCCTAGAGCTTGAGGAGTATTAGTAGTATTTATGTACCAATTTTCATAATTTTCAGAGCTCGTTTGAGCTTCCAAAATAGCCCTAGAACCTAATTTTTAACTAGGCCAGATACTAGGTTTGGACAGGACCAAAGCTAGTAAAAGACTATAAAAAGAGCTAGAGAGCTCATTTTTGAGGTTAGCTTGTTGTAGATTTGAACTTTGTATGAGAACTCTTTTGCAATAGAAGTTGCTCCATTGTCTCTCTTTTTGTTCTTACCTTGTGTGCACGTGTGTGTCCATGTTTGTGTGCTTCTCACTCACACACTTGTGCCATCACTTGTTTGAGGTTTTCATACCATCCTCATGTCTTCTCGGATTGACATTAAAGGAGGTGCTACTCATCACTGAGCTACACCAAATTTTGGCACCGTTGCCAGGGATCGAGCTTTGAGGACAAGCGTGTGATGGTAAGACGTAGAGTAGAGATGTTGGAAGAGTAGGTAAGCATTTCTTTTACTTGTTTTTACCTTCCTATCCCCTTCTACACACCATATCCATTCATCATCATCTCCGCCATCGCGACCATATACCTCCACCTCCATTCATTTACTCATTTTCACTTGAGAGAGAGAGAGCGAGAGAGAGCTTACATGTGCATTTGTTTTTTGTGTTTTCTTGAGCATTCTTGCTGGTACCAGCTTCCATTGCACCATCAGCAGCTTCAACAGGTCAGGAATTTGACTGTGCAGGTCCCGAGGTGTTGACTCTGTCGATCGCGATCGACAAAAAATTTCGGCTTTTGGTAAAACAAAGTGGACTACCATAACACACATGATGAGAACATTCTAGATAACTAATCAAAATTAAAAAATTCCTTAATTCTCTGTCAATCGTGATTGACACTATCAATTGCGACTGACATCCATGATCGACAGACTCTGTCAATCGTGATCGATAGACCACGACGGACTGCCAGGTAGGACTCAGTCAATCGCGATTAACACCGTCGATTGCGACCGACTGAAATTCCATGATTGACACTAAAATTTGTTTGCCCACGTGTCCATCGTGACGGACACAACCCCAATTGACTGAAATTACGTCGGATTTTGCGGAAAAAGTGTTGATTGTGATTGACACCATCAATCGCGATTGACAGACCCCACAACTGACTCTGTCGATTGCGATTGACACCATCAATCACGACTGACGTGTCGATCACGAATGATAGGCCCCGACAAACACTTCTGTCAATCGCGATTGACAGACCTATCGATTGCGATTGACATGCATTTTCAGCTAAATTTTTAGGATTTTCTATTTCAAAGTTTGGGGTAATTGTGGGCACAAAAATTAGGCACTTAGAGCATTGTGAGGCCTCTATACAAGTAATTTGAGAAAAATCTTGTGGACTTGTTAACATGTTTCAATCTTGTTTCTACCCTAGGGCCCTGAACAGTCATAACTTCCTCATACAAAATCAGTTCGGAGTGATCTTAGCCTCGGGGAAAGAAAACTAAGGAATCTCTAGAATTTTGTTCCATACAGACAAAGGGCAATTTGGTCGCTGAATTACATGAATAAAAATGGTTTGTTATGTCATTTGAATTTAGGTCTTGAACTAACTTTGGGACTTTTACAGGTCCAGTGAGAGCATCGAGGGGTTTCCAGAGCACTAGCATACTGCAAGCTTGAGAATAGGCACCCAGGAGCAAGGCTAAGCAAGTGAGGTTGGATTATTCTCAACTCCCTTTGTCAATTCCTAGCCTAGGCTAAGTTCGAGTCGTGCTAGAAGTAAGTTAGGGTGATGATAGGCACCTATCAAGTTGAAGACTCTTAAATACTCAAGTTCAAACAGAAATATAATCTCTTTGTGATCGATAAATTAAAAGGAAAAGAACTTAATGTGGAACGATCAACTTAAAGTGTGGAAAATCACTCAAATATTCCTGATGACATGATATCAATCAAGAGCATAAACACGATAACCAACTAAAAAAGAACCAATTGACTGATGCAAATTGATCTGCAACGAGGTTGTACTTGAGAAAATTAGGGTTTATCAATCAGGCATATGAACCTTAGATCAGGACGACACCTAGGGAGAGATAGACAAAGCCTTAGGTCTTCAGAGGCTAGTGTCAATCACACTGCTAGTTCTTGGGCCCAGTAGTTAAGCAATTATCCACACTATCCTAGCTCTGAAACTAGTGAATCAGAGATGTCTTATGGTATGGAGAGACCCATAGAAAGTTCAGGAGTGGCGTACTTAGAGAAACCTAAAGGCCCATACAAAACTCAACTTGAATACATCAGGACCAACCGATTAGGTGCTCACATCTATGAGGACGGTCTGAGAAGATCTGTTGTCTAGATTAAAAACTCTGATCAACCCTTTGGATTAAAACACCCAGTCGTTAAAATTGAGAATGGTGCATATTTAGATAAAGAAGGGACAATGTACATAGTCACCAACCAACTAGATCGAACAGACGAATTCGGTAATGTCATTCTGGAGACAGACTTAGGTGACATAGAGCAAGGGAACTTAGCAAGAGAGGCCAGAACTCCTCGAGGCAAATGAGTCCTCACTAGAATCATCACACCAGAGTGGGTTCCCTAGGACAATAAGAGCATAGATTTGCTCTTGAACCGAGAGACTGATGAAGCCTTTTGGAGATATAAGACTGACCAATCTAACGAGGCAGGAATGCTCACGATCTATGAGTTTAAAGATCCTAATAGCCCAGGCAAAGTGACCTATTTAGAAAATACTTTAGAAAGGATCTTTGTGGTCACAAAGCATGGTAGGCATGCCTACACTTGGAAGGGTGAATTTATTTTTCCCCAACCAAGAACTAATGTCTCTTATGGTCACCAAGGAGCTGGAACATCCCAAGTTCATGGAGCTCAAAGGGACATGAGTAGAGATAGGCCAGAAGTGAGCTTTGCTAACCCACTGGGAAGAGAAAGAACAAGAACAGAGACAGATAGAGTGGAAACGGAGAGACCTAGAGACCCAAGGAACCAAAGAAATGAAGACGATTTTCCCTTTCCAAGACCTAGAGAACACACGAGGACCTTGAGGCCTACACAACTAGTCAAGTCCATGAAGAATTGCTTCGATGGCACAGGAGACCCATACGATCATGTGACAGAATTCAGGCAAGTTTTGAGAGCCGAACAAGTTGAAGACTTGTTCACTCAATATAATTCCTTTGGCTTAACTCTCAAGAACACCGCCCTTACATGGTTTCAACCGCTTCCCCAAGGCCAGTTCAAGAACATAGACCAACTTCTAGAGGCATTCATCATAGAATTTTCTAAGAGTTGCATCATGCACAACACATCCTCACTGATTCATAGCTTCAAGCAGACACCCCAAGAGACCATTAGAATTGCAAGAAGAAGGTTTAGACAATACCTAGAGAGATGTTTGGTTCCAGAGTTACCCACTCCAGCCAAACAAGTGGCTTTATTCTTAGATGGACTGCTAAGTTCCAAATTGAGATCATATGTGTACTTGAAGGACCCTAGGACCATAGAAGAGTGTGTACACATGTGCATGGACATCGAGGATAACCTAGGGGAGGAATTAGAGCTTTCAAAAATCTATAGAGATTCAGATAGCTCTACTAGCCTTAACTCAAGTCGATCCACATCTATTGAGGAACTTGCGGAGAAAGTAGCTCAGAAGTTAGGAGTATCAAGCAAACAAATACCAAGGTTTGCCCCAGTGAAAAGATGCTATACTTGTGGAGGTGACCATATGGCAAATGCATGTCCCATTACGGCTCAACCCCAAGTGAACCCTAGTAGTCAATACTGCACCATAGAACGGATATACACTATCACACTGCACAAGATTGCCCATACAATAAGCAAGCGGTGAGGCAAACTCATCCACAACCATACCCTCGACAAGGAAGATATCAGAACTAGTACCCATCATAGTAGTATGCTAGGCCTCAGCAACCCTACCAACCACAATATCAGACTCAGCAAAGGCCTCAGCTTGTGTTATCTCAGCAACCTCCAACCCCAGCCAATGTGATTCTAGTCAAGTACGCAGCCGTGGAAGAAAATCTGAATAGAGTCATAGTGCCAGTAACACTCTTGCTTTCAGAAAGTGACCCCAGTGATCATAGTTTCGACTCAACTCATATTGATAGCCCCCAGGCTTACTACATGTAGTCACCTGAGCATAATGAGTCATACTATTATGAAGACCCGAGTGAACCTAGTTGGGAGCTAGAGTATGCAAATGTCATGTAACCCCAACCAAGACCTCAACCTAGGCAGGTAAGACCCCTATTTCCTAGAGGACCATGCTATTGATGTTAGGGAGATCACATCATTCGTGATTGCCCTATGCCTGCACCTACACAAACCCAATCTGTGACTATTCAAGGTTTTTGTCCCGATTGTGGGAAAGAGCATCTCTTTCAAGATTGTCCTAAGAACCCCAAAAATATACCAAAAATCACTCCTATCAATGTTATTGGGTTAATAGTAGACTCTATAGGAAGTATGACTTGCACTGCCCCTGTGCAAGTGGTCACTAGAGCTCAAGCTTTGCAGCAAAATCAAGGTTTAGGCTAGGAAAAGAGTTCTGAGGTGAGTGAAAGTGAGAGCGTAACTAAGAAGAGGACCAGAGCTTGGAAGGATAGTCGCGAGAGAATGAAAAGGCAATGGGCAAAGAAGATGAGTGAACTCGAGGAAAGTCTAAGAGAAACGAAAGCCAAGATAATTGAACTCACATCTCAAACTCATTCTCACACTACTCCACCACCACCACTCGTATCTCCCTACAACCCACCACCTTCCAACCCACCTCACACAATCCTACCACCCCCTAGAGTAGGATTAGTCTTAGCCGATCCCACTCCCGAGGACCTAAACATGATGCTTAAGGCATATCAGGCTAGAATCTAAGAAGGGCCAAATGTAACGGATCATGAAAAGTGTTACCCTAGAGCGGAACTAGAGCTTGAACAAAATAGAATTTGTGCTAAGATGGTGGAATTGGCTCAAACCATGTTTGAAGCCAGTCGGCTCTTTAACTTCTCTAGTTCAGCTAAGACACAGTTGCACTTTGATGGACTGGTAGAAAGATTGGAGAGGCTAAATACATAGTCAGAAAAGGACCCCGCCTCTCAAAATAAGGACAAGGCAAGTGAAAGGATAAGCCTTCCTGCCCAGGAAGCTTATGTGCTTAGCTCCTCAAAACCAGACACATCTTTTTTTATGAATCAGTATTCACCAGAATTCCTGCGAGAGATTCAAGAAGAGAAATGGGTTAAGGAGAGTAAAGTTCCTCCTCCCATTGAACTTGTGGATGACACACATGATCAATTCCCACAAGATATTTCTTCCATTTATGAGGAGCAGGAGAGTGGCCAATCCCATGAGAGATTAGACTTCGAGTCTAATTCTTTACATGAACTACCCCATTTCACAGGTTCATGGGAAGTTAAGTCTACTTGTATGAGAGCACCCACAGTGATGGTAAGAAATGAAGACTCAATCATACCTAGGAACACAGAGGTAGTGAAAAACACTAAAGTGCAGTGCAATCTCACTTTAGAAGAACTACTCAAGGTTAGGCCAGAACTGTGGAAACAAGTAGCCAATCAAGTGCCAAAAGTAGCAAAACCTCGTTCCCAGGTAGGATCTCATAGAACAGTGCCGGAAATACCCTTGAAAAAGATAGGAGACATGAGTGAAGGAGAAGAAGGAAACACCTATCTTCCCATTACCCATCCAGGATACACAACTAAGGCAATTCTGGATTCAGGTGTAGGAGTTTCTATTGCTACCACTTCCCTATGGAAGCATTGGGGCAAGCCAACACTCAGGCCAACAAGAATGAAATTGCAGATGGCCGATGGTCACATTGAGAGACCCTTAGGACTGCTAGAAGGAATAACTCTCACTACATGTGGTGTAGAGTTTGAGCATACTTTTGCTATATGTGGCTTTAGCAAGAATCAGGCCTATGACATGATTTTGGAAGAACATTTATGCGACAGTTGCAAGTGGTACAAGATTGGGGAACCAATTCCTTGTATTTGCAACACTTAGGTGTTACAACCAAAGTTAATCTCAAGGATTACTCTCATAGAGATGTACCGCCTATTCAGTGGAATGCCATCCATAGAGCTAAAGATGATACAAATTCAGTGCATTCCATAGGATCAGGATCCTCATGGATGCATGAAGACACCCACTTATGGATGTGCAAAGTAGCCGTAGAAGAAGAGAAGAGAGAAAAAGCCAGAGAGGTAGGTGCGAAGGAAACTTATAGATCAATTGAAGACCCAGCCTATGCACCTGTAGTTTCCCAGATGAAGAATTTGAACCTCATGGTTGGGCGAAAATTTTAGCAACAATGGATGTAGCCATCAATGAAGAGCAGTGGACACCCCACTGTGATGAGGATGGCTATGACATTTCAATCTTCACAATAGAGCCAATCATGTGTGATTCGGTTATTGAAGAATGCGAACCTAGCACTGATGCACTAGAGGATGCTAGTGACTCCGATCTAGAGTCAATAATTATGGACCCAGCTTTTGCATCAGATGAGGAATATTTTTATGAAGTAGAAGTTCACCCTCAGAGACATGAAGAGCTTACAAATGATGTGAGGTTAACCACACAAGTAACCACTAAGAATGAGGGCAAGAAGAGGAAGAAGAGAGAAGTCACACCAGAAGAGGAAGAATCTTTGTTTGAGGTCCCTGGGAATTTTAAGAAGTATGAGATAGACGATAGGAGAGTCATGATAAGAATGCCTAAACATGATGCACAAGCAGGAGATGCCTATGATAATAAAGAAACCACCAAGAAATTTGTGGTGGCAATGGAAGAAGGAGAAGAAAAGTGCACCTACATTGGACATGACCTGATAGAAGAAGAAGAGCAAGAGTTGATAGCTTTGCTAAGAGAATAAAGAGATGTATTCGCTTGCAGATACAAGGATTTGAAAGGTGTAGATCCTGACATATGCTCACACACAATTCCCATGACGTCAGATGCCAAACCTTCTAAACAGAAGCCATACACATACAATGATAACTATGCTGCCAAGTTCAACGAAGAGATAGATAGATTGGTGGAAGCTAGATTCATCTATGAAATTGAGCACACTAAATGGGTATCCCCCATTCTAGTGGTGCCCAAGAAGAATGGAAAGTTATGTGTATGTTTTAACTTGAAGAAGGTTAATGCAGCCACTATTCGAGATAACTATCCACTTCCGATTATCGAGCATTTACTAGAATGAGTAGCATGCAAGGAAGTGTACAGCTTCCTTGATGGATTCTCTGGCTACAATCAGGTAGCCATTGCTCCAGAATATCAGCATAAGACAGCTTTTGCCATGGAGTGGGGCATATTTGCTTTTCGGGTAATGCCATTTGGTCTCACCAATGCACCCGCTACCTTTCAGAGGCTGATGTGCCACGTGTTTAAGGAATCCTTGAGGAAGAATTTGGAAGTCTATGTTGATGATCTCTGTGCTCATTCCAACATTAGACAGACACGTATACCTGAACTCACACAAATCTTTCACAAATGTAGAGAATATCAAGTTTGCCTGAACCCAGAAAAGTGCATTTTCATGGTCAAGAAAGTCAAGATTTTAGGACACACAGTGTCAAACAATGGCATATCCACAGATGAGGAGAAAGTGAGAGCTATTGTAGAGCTACCTAGGCCAAAAAATATCAAGGAAGTGCAAGCTTTCATGGGGCATTGTGTCTATTACCAATGTTTTATACACATGTATGCCATCATTGCAAAGCCTCTATACAAACTTTTGACCAATTTTGAGTGGACTGATGAATGTGAGAAGTATTTCAATGAGCTTAAATGGTGATTATGTTCAACACCAATCTTGACGACACCAGATTGGAACAATCCCTTTCATGCTCACGTGGATGCATCCAATTATGCTATTGGATGTGTGCTTGCACAACGTACTGGTGAAGGTAATATGGATCTTCCAATGGTCTATGCTAGTAGATAGTTGAATGCAGCTGAACGAAACTTACGACCACCAAACGAGAAGGATTAGGCATGGTATATGCAGTTAAAAAGTTTAGACACTATTTGCTTGCAAATAAGTTTAAATTTTTTATTGATCATCAAGCACTATTGTACTTGGTACACAAGCCATGCAATATAGGTAGATTAGTAAGATGGTTCCTCTTACTGATGGAATATGACTTTGAGGTAGTGGTAAGAAAAGGCAAGACTCACTTGAGGGCATATCATCTCTCGAGGCTCACATCTGGAGAGGCCCCACAAGGAGTATCAGATGACCTTCTTGATGCTTACTTGTTTAATTTGGAAGTTGTACCATAGTGGGCCAAGAACTTAGTGCCAGTACTGACATATGGTCCTAAACATCTAGTAGTAAACACTCAAGATAGGGAAGTGGTGAAAGCCCAAAAGTACCATGTCATGGTAGGAAGTATGTACAAGCATATAGATCAAGGAATATTAGCTTGTTGTGTGGAAGAGGATGAGTATGCAAAATGGTTGCAATTAGCACATGTGGGTGCATTAGAGCAACATTACCCAAAGCAAAGAACGTTACACACACTAAGGAGGCTCGAAGTGCACTTGTAGAAAGTCAAATAGGTAGAACATTGAAAAAGTTAAGGTCTGATGGATGAGGAGAATAGTTCTCCCACAAGTTTGAATCCTCCTTGGAAGAGAGAGGAATCAAAAGAGAGATTACAACTAGATATAGACCTCAACAAAATGGTTTAGCAGAAAGGAGAAAGAGGACCATTGTGGAAGAAGTTATGGCAATGCTTAATGAGAAGAGCTTGCCCAATTACCTATGAGTAGAGGCAATATCCACTTCCACTTATCATATCAACAAGTTAACTTCAAAATGCTCACAAGTTATGAAGGTCTTTGCATAGGACCACAAACATCACTATGAAAAAGCTACAATTTTTGAATAGCTCCAACTAAACCATCTTTTGGGAAGGAGGAATGCTGCATTTTGCCCAAAATACAGCCTTCACATACATGTTTTTTGGGTGCCTCAAGTTTGGGCAAAGAGGACACCATTTCAGCAATCTAGCAAAATTCAGATGACCAAAGTGTGCATGCCAAAGCTTTGCATCTAACATATCCCGAGTATAATGTACTACACATGTCGAATCTTTCACATATTTTTCATAGTCTATGAGCTTATAAAGCCCATGACATAAAATGCCAGAAGCAATAATCATGTCGCCATTTGACAGATGATGAACTGTACATTTGTCATCAACAAATTTCACAACCAATCCGATCTTGGCTAATGCAAAAACTGATAACATATTTTTCTTGATCCTTGGCACAAATAAAGCATCTGACAATGTAAAAAATACATACTCGAGCATTATCAAGTTGACCAGGTGGTGGTGCATGCTCAAAACTACCATACTTTGCCTTATGTTCAATACATTCCAATCGTGGTCTTCGATACGTGCCATAGCAAGAGTTACACCAACATATAATATTCTCTTGATAGTAAAATTCATCATTATTCCTATTCGGAGGACACATGTGAAGTCCTTGCATGGGTAGGAGGTGGTGGAGTGCCCTCTGATTGATTAGAATCTGATTATAACAAGAAACAAAAAAATATATCAGTTATGTATCTATCAAATGTATTTAAAATTAAAAGTTTGGTATACTTATAGTATATAGTCCTTGCACGATTAGGAGATGGTGGTGGAGTTCCATCTAATTGATCAGAATCTACAAAATATCTATCTATCTCTCTATCTATCCATCTATCTATCTATCTATCTATCTATCTATCTATCTATCTATCTATCTATCTATCTATCTATCTATCTATCTATCTTTCTATCTATCTATCTATCTATCTATCTATCTATCTATCTATCTATCTATCTATCTATCTATCTATCTATCTATCTATCTATCTATCTATCTATCTATCTATCTAATTTCTATGAATCTCCTCACTCAAGAGTGCTCCACATATGTCATCATAGACTAGCTTACCACCAGGTGCACTATTACTAATAACTGTGCAAAAACATATCCCATGATGATGGCAAGGTGCACAACAACAAGATTGCTTTCATTTAATTATCCATATTCATTTTTTGAGCATGTAACTGGGAGAATATAGCATCAAACTCATTTAGATGAGTAGAAACATTATCTATGTCCTTCATGCAAAGGTCATATAAGTTTCTTATAAGATACACTTTATTTGATGTCGTCTCTTTTTCATATGATTGCATAACTCCTTCCAAAGCTCCTCTACAATTTCATAATCTAATATTGCAAAGTAAACATTATCTACCAGGTGCAATTGAATGGTAGACTTGGCCGTTTCATGTAAATCATCCCAATCATCTTCATCCATGTCAGCAGGTTTCTTTGAGATTCCATTTACTGGCTTCCATTGCCTCCTTTGAATCAGCACATCTTTAATCTGATCTTCCATAGAGCAAAGTTTGTGCCATCAAATTTTTGAATCTCAAAATGGACTTTACCCTGCACGTTATAGCTCCTCCTCGAAACACCGGCACTAGACCCTCATCCACTAGACATGCCTGAGACCTTTGATGCCATGATGGTAGACTATTGAATAGTATGATAATGGAGCTAGAAGAGTCCAAAAACCACTAAGGCTCAAAGAAGGATGACCAAGTGTCAGATTCTAGGAGAGAATTCAACAGTCTTCCCCAAAAAATGAATTAATGAATAGTAATGACCAACTAGAAGGATTATGTGAGAATAAATGTGCTCACACCAATACGTGTATCAAGGAGTAAATCGACCACTGTATAGTTGAAAAAACCAAAAAAATCTGGAAAAACTTTGCTAGAGTATCCTCTACAAAATCAGCATATGAGTATTTTGTGCTCAAAGAGACGAAGCTGCACCTTCTCCATTGTTTGTGTAATCTTCGATGCTATCCATGAGGGATGGATGAAATGAAAACTATAGAGGTAAGCGTTTAAGATAAAGGAATATGAGAAATTTGGAAACGAATGTTATTTTGAAGCTTACTACATATCTTCCTTCAAGTAGAGTAAGGATTGATAGATTGAGAGCTCTTTTTTGATTCTATGGGTGGTGGTACATGGCCGTTCTTAGATGGTGGGGTGAGACAGGGACTATGGCCGTTTAGACTATGGAAGTTTTAGGCAATAAATAGGCCTATGACGCCCTTAGATGTTATGGGTGGCAAGCACACTACAATAATGAATTCAACGAGTTTACCACCTTGGCCGATAGGACCAGGTAATCTTTTGAAATTTCATTAAGTTAGGGATAGATCCTTGTAATTATTGATCTTCAATGAGGAATTCTTGTCACGAGGAAGGAGATAAGGAAGAGAGCTCACACACACACTCTCACTCTCAAGGAGAAGCACACACACAATTGAGGCAAAGAAGAATGATCTTCTTCTTCTTCTTCTATTACATAAAAGGAATGTACAAGAATGACCTAAAAACCAGAATACAACAAGTGCAATATATAAAGATCAGTACATAAGGAAAAACCTAATATCCGCGAATGAGTGAGCTGGCAAGAAACAAATGTGCCATCACTCTCGGTAGATAAATCTAATAAAGCTCAATGAAGTATCCCTGACATATATGGGTATGAACACTATACATGTCAGAGAAAAGAAAAACTGGTACGTGTCATCCTGGATCATCACATGTTGAGCTTGATATCTCAACACTCCCCCTCAAGCTCAACGCCATATCCTGTAATCCAAGCATCTCTCGAAACTTCTTTAACTTCTCAGCTCCAAGTGCTTTCGTGAAAATATCAGCAACGTGCTCATCTATTCTCACATAAACAAGATCAATATCACCTACTAATACCTTCTCTCTAATGAAGTGATAATGTACCTCGATATGCTTTGTTCTAGCATGGAAAACAAGGTTCCATGCTAACTGTATGCTGCTAAGATTATCACAATAGATAGTGATAGGCTTTTGCACTTCCACACCTAAATCTACAAGTAACATCTCTAGCCATGATGCCTCACATGCTGCCATTGCAGCACCTCTATACTCAGCCTCTGTACTCGACAAAGCAACAGTGGGTTACTTCTTGCTGCTCCATGTAATAGCTGCACCTCCAAGTGAGAAAAGAAAGCCACTAGTAGATCTTCTATTTGGAGTACTACCAGCCCAATCTGCATCGGTGTATCCATGAACCTGCAACTCCACACCAGCTTCATAAAACAATGCATAATCCAAAGTAGCACTCACATAACGTAGAGTGCGCCTCAGAGCATCCAAATGTGGCTTCCTGGGAACCTGCATAAACTGACTTTCAAGTCCAATAGTATAACTTAGATCAGGCCTTGTAATTGTGAGATATATAAGACTTCCCACAATTTTCCTATACATAGTAGCATTTTCCAATGCTTCACCTGACGTAGTATCCAATTTCAAATTCTGATCTAATCGCATAGAAATTGGCTTACAATCAGCCATACCATACTTTTGCAGCATATTCAAGGCATATCGCCTTTGCAACATCCATATACCTGTTTCTGTATGTATAAACTCAATGCCCAAGAAATAGCGCAGCACACCAAGATCTTTCATGTCGAATTCCTGCATAAGACGTTTCTTTACCTCTTTGATGCTTTCTTCATTATCACCACCTACAATCAGGTCATCAACATAAATAGCCACAATAGTGATGCCATCATCAGCCTTCCTTGCATATAGTGAGTGATCTGCATCACACATAGAGAACCCAATGCTGGTTAAGTAATCAGCAATCCTTGCATGCCATGCACGAGGGGCTTGCTTCAGCCCATACAAAGCCTTTTGCAACCTGCAAACATATTCTGGATGTTTTGAATCTTCATATCCTTGTGGCTGGTCCATATATACTTCTTCCTGTAACTCACCATGTAGGAAAGCATTCTTCACATCCATCTGATGCAAAGTCCATCCTTTTGTTGTAGCTAATGCAACAAGTGTTTTGACAGTAGACATTTTAGCTACAGGGCTGAATGTTTCCTCATAATCAATGCCATATGTTTGTGCATAACCTTTAGCTACCAATCGTGCTTTATACCTGCTTATGCTACCATCAGCATTATGCTTTACCTTGTAAACCCATACATGTAACTATCATATGTCAATCGTTGCACTGAATTACGCATCCTCCCAGATCTTCTTGGTCCTCGGTCACTTCTTCTTGTATCATCTGCATGTGCCCTTCTTACTCCTGGAGTCTTCACAGAGGGCAATCCAAGTTCCTCATCAGTACTCTTTTCTGAACCACTTGAATCTCCATCAACATCTTCAAAACCTGCACCTGTTTTACTACCAGCAGAAAGCTTTTCTTTACCTTTCTTGGATGTATTTGATGAATTTGCTGACTGAAATTTCCACGCAATCTTCCACTCCATGGATTTGAGTTGGAACTATTGCTTGGTGATGCATCCGGTCCACTCAAAACTTGAGATTCTGCACTAGATTTTTCAGCATTTTCTTTGTCATTTAGTTCAAGATTCAATCCTTCTTTGGCATCTGCATAGAAGCTTGACATTTCATCAAATACCACATCTCTGCTCACCTTCACCTGTCGTGTGAGTGGGTTATAACATTTGTACCCCTTTTGCTCAAGGGAATATCCAATGAAGACACATTTTTCTGCTTTCGGATCAAGCTTCATCCTCAACTCATCTGGAACATGTACATATGCAATACAGCCAAAAACTTTCAGATGTGATAAGTTTGGCTTTTTACCTGTAAACTTCTCTTCAGGTGTAACTTGATGTACAGCAGCAGTCGGAGTTCTATTCATGATGCATACAGTAGTATGCACAGCTTCTGCCCAATAACAATGAGGCATATTCTTCTCAGCCATCAAGGCTCTTGCTATTTTTGCAATATGTCTATTTTGCATTCAGCAACACCATTCTGTTGTGGTGTGTACCTGCATGAAAACTGACGCCGAATTCCATGATTTTTTAGAAAACTGCTGAACTCATTTGACATGTATTCACCTCCTCCATCAGATCTTAATGTTTGAATGTACTTCCCTATCTGTTTTTCCACCATAGCTTTAAAATTCTTGAAGTGAGTGAACACCTCGCTCTTCTCTTTCATGAAATATACCCATAGTTTGCGTGTATGATCATCAATGAAGGTAACATAAAACCTGCAACCGCCCATAGATGTGGTCTTTGCTGGACCCCAAACATCTGTATGTACTACTTCTAGTACATTCTCACTAACATGCTTGTCATGTGGAAATGATGCTCTTGACTGTTTACCAAATTGACATGCTGCACATACCTTTTGCATTTCTGCAACTTTGAAATTTGGTAGTCCATGGACAATCTCCTTTGACTGCATCATTTTCAGCCTTTGCAAGTTTGCATGTCCAATCCGTTTGTGCCATATCTCTATATCTGCAATAACTCCTGCACCTTTTGCAAACATGGCTGCATTCATTTCAAGAATCTTCACATTTAAGGTGAACATCCTACCCACTTTGTTTCCTTTGGCAACCAATCGTCCATCCTGCTTGTACTCTTCTACATATAATCCATCAGCATTGAACCTGACTTGTAATCCCTGGTCAACCATTTGTCCAACAGAAACCAGATTCTTTGTTATATTTGGAACATGCAACACATCAACAAGATGTTTTACCTTCCCGTCCTCCATAGACAATGCTATGTTTCCTGTATGCTCAATAGGATGCGATGTATCATCACCTGTTTCAACATATCCAGAAACTGGCATTTTCTGCAAACTACTAAACCATTCTGCATGACTGGTCATGTGATTTGAAGCACCTGAATCAACATACCAGACATTATCATTCGATTTTGAAACACCAGCAAACATCGTATTCATCATGTGATGTTGAACCATAAACAACTTCTCAGAATCATCTGCACTTGTGGATGCATAGTTGTTTTGCTGCCTTCTGTTATTTTGATTCTTTAACCTGTAATCACGTTCAAAGTGTCCAGGTTTACCACAATTCTAGCATCCTTTACTATCATTACCTAAATCATTTCTTTGGAAATTTCTACGACCTCTTTGGCTCCCCCTGCCTCGAAACTGTCCTCTTCCTCCTGCATGATTCTGTTGTTGACCTTGGTCTTGGTTACTGTTTCCTCTTCCACTTCCAAAACCTCTACCTCTGCCTCTTCCTCTGCCAGAGTAGAATACCTGCTCAGAACTGGGCTTTCCTTGGGAGTTTGAGTCCTCACCAAGATTCTTTTCTTCAATAATTAGCATAGATACCAGATCAGCAAAATTCGGAATATTTTCCCTGGTCTGTATGGAAGTTCTGAATTGCTTATATGCAGCTCCTAAACCATGAAGGCACACTTCCACCTTATCATCATCATCTACATTCACGCCAATAGATGCAAGTGACTCACATATGCCTTTGATTTTAAGAGTGTAGTCACTTATCGTCATGCTCTTCTTTTCCAATGTATGCAGCTCGTTCTTGAGTTGCAATTTCCGTGCCTTTGTATTAGTCTCATACAAGGTGACCAAGCTGTTCCAAGCCTCTTTTGGAGTCTTGGCATCCTGTATGTGTCCAATCATGCTATCCTGTATGCTAACAGATAGCCAATACATTACCTTTCGTGCTCCTTGATTCCATTCCTCATATGCTCTTAACTGATCTGCAGTCCGATTCCTTTTCTGGCAACTGCGGAGCATTTTCATTCTCTCCTTCGATATACTTCCAGTAGCCTTTTCCCATCTGGAAATTCGTCATTCTGAATCTCCAAGCATGGAAGTTGTTCTTGTCTAGCTTATCGCTCATAAGCTGACTCATTCCATCTGTGTTTGCCATTTCTGCAACAATTCACAACACTGCAAAACACTACAAGCAACACTTCTGCTTGAACATTGTCGCACTATGACATGACAGTTCGATCTCAGAAAAACACAGTTTTCATGTATCAACAGTACACGGAATCGCTTGAAATTCTGGAATGTACAAGAATGACCTAAAAACCAGAATACAACAAGTGCAATATATAAAGATCAGTACATAAGGAAAAACCTAATATCTGCGAATGAGTGAGCTGGCAAGAAACAAATGTGCCATCAATCTCGGTAGATAAATCTAATAAAGCTCAATGAAGTATCCCTGACATATATCGGTATGACCACTATACATGTCAGAGAAACAAAAAACTGGTACGTGTCATCCTGGATCATCGCATGTTGAGCTTGATATCTCAACAATTCTTAGTCAATGCAAGTGATCAGCTCATGTTGACTACATCCTTGTCCTTCGCACACACAGCCCACCGCTCCTACCGATTGAATGGTCCAGTAATATTTTTGGATCGTGACAATGCCGGCACTTTGCCATTAGTGACGTTGTGAAAAGTTCATTAAGCCTTATCATTTAGAATATGCCAATGGATAAGCCTCACTATACAAAGAATCAAAGGAAAGGACATAGCTTTGATGGAGGTAAGTGTTACTTACCAAATGTCCTTTCATATTTGTTTTTCCATGCTATAAAAATGCATTTACGAAACCATTTCAAATGCAGTAGGTGAATTCTTAATACACATGGAATGGTCATAGAATAGAAGGCATGTGATAGACATTTGGAAATTAGAAGGCATGTGATCACCCTTGGGAAAGTGTCCACATGAGGGACACTTGGCTGGACATTTGGCCAATCTCAAGGACATGCACCCCCTTGGACTAGATGGGTGGATTTAGATGGGTGGGTACGTGCTCTCTCTTTCCATAGTGGTTTAGACTAGTTGATTTTATACTCTTGAGTGGTAGCTTAGTTTCTAGGAAGTTGTTTTCACAACACTTGTTTTTGAAAAAGTACAAAGAATAGTCTTCTTGATGTTCTTGAACTTGTGTGAAGAGATGTATGCACGAAAGTACTCCAAAATGGCTTTTAAAATCACCCCAAAAATGCTTCAAAAACAGGGTTTGAAAGCAAAGAATGAAGTTTTGAGGGACTAACACATGTTCAAGGTAATGTTAACCTTATTCTTTCCCCTTCCTTAGACACCACAAGAGTGTAGCTTAGTGGCAAGAGATTGCCATGGTTAAGCGGGCTCTGAGGGGAATAGTATTGGGATGGGTGACCTCTTGGGAAGTACCGAGAACCTCTATCTTCCTTGATCCTTGAGGTCCTCCCTTGTGCGCACCTAACAGCACCAACAGTGACTTTGGTGACTCTAATGACAAGATATGCCAAGGTCTATGCCTTGGTGTCTGCCTTAGTCATAAGCCTTGGAGAAAGCCTTAGGTGGGTGAGTAGGTGCTTGCTTCGCTCCCACAAAAGGAACAAAGATGTTGCATCAAAATGCTCTCATACCAGTTAAGTATTTTGATGGTGCACTAGAGTGCAGTCTCCTTCTCAGGAGCTCCACAATGATATCCTCGAAGTAGAAAACCAACCTCCAAGCACCTCATGCGAAACTCTGCATAGAGGCTGTACATTACGCAGAAAAACATAGTAGAGAGGGAGCACGAACACAGACTTCTTAGGTGTTACAAATGCAATTGAACTTACAGTTTGTGAATAACCAGGACATTATATGTTTTATTAAAAAACATATATAAAGAAGTGTCTGGTGGCCATTTGGCCTTTCACATGGACACTAACGATAACAATTCATGTAGAGGGTTCCCAATTTTGCTATTGGATGTATATTGGCCCAACTAACACATTAAGGCAAACTAGATCTCCCTATTGCATATGCAAGTAGATAATTGAACCAAGAAAAAAGAAACTATACTTTTATTGAGAGAGAAGGATTAGGGATGAGAAATTCCTACATTACTTGTGACCCAAAAAATCCAAGTTTTTCATTGATCATCAAGCTTTTTTGTACTTGGAAATAAACCTTGCAATGCGGGAAGAAGAGTCAGATGGTTTCTCTTGTTAATGGAATTTGACTTTGAGGTATTATTCAAAAAAGGAAACATGCACATTAGAGACAATCATTTATCAAGGATGACCCATGGAGAACCACCAAGGGGTGTAGTTGATGAACTTCTAGATAGATACATGTGCAATCTAGAACTATGTCCATCTTGGGTTGAAAACTTGGTACCATTACTTACACATGGACCAAGCCATCAAATGAGCCCTAAGAAAGGAAAAGAACTTTTGAAAATAAGAAACCTTGACATAGTGGTGGGTAGCTATGTACTTCAAAGATTCAAATGGAGTTCTATTGGGATGTGTAGAGGATGAAGAAAAAGAAACTTGATTCATTCGGCTCATGTAAATTAATTGGAAGTCCATAACGGAAGAAATATTACTACCCAAGAGCTACAATGTTTAGGAGCATATTGGCCATACATGCAGAAAGAAGTACATGATTATGTGTTATGCATCGAACTCCCAAGGTCCTCTGTACTCATGACAAATGAGACTAGCTAACCCTCATACATCCAACAAGTGCACATAATAGTGGTTTACTACACACACATTAAATTATCAAATCGAGAGTACAACCCAGTCTGCATGGAAATGTGTGCTCTAGTGATGGTAGATGTGGAAAAGGGTCAAGTAATGCATGCACAAGTGATTCTCCACCTCAAATGACACTTTCTGTACATGGGTGTGTGTGATAGTTGGTGTAGTAATATACACAAATTAGATAATTTCTCTTAGCTCTAGTACTCAAATATGTTTAATAAATGAGCAAGAAGAAGGAAATGCAAATTTCTCGAGTTAGTCTCTATACTATGGCAAAACCTTTTGCAAATGTGTCACCAACTGACTTATCTACAAGTGCCCTAAGTTTGTTCCTTTCATATAAGAGACCGAAACTTTTCCTAGAAGTTCCTAAAAAACTACTATTGAACATAGGTTTTGTTACATGCTTGAGGGAACATGCATCTAGAGGACTCATCTAGTGAACCTACAAGGCTTTCATGTGTTCCAAGATGTGACTAGTAAAAAGAAAAAATGGCAATATCTTTGAAAAAGTTGTGGGCTTGCTCTTCCCCTCTTCTTCTCTTTATTTCTTTCTTTCTCTCATCTTTGACTCTCTGCAATAGTCTCCCCCTCTTTTTCTTTTTCATCCCTTATAGGCTTCATTCAAGTTTTCCTAGCATGCCATAAGTAGCTAGAGATGGCCCAATTGTCTTTTGGGGAAGGACCTTCATCACTGCTATTTAATCTTTTGAAAGCTCCCCTTCTAAAACTTTGAATCTCTTTGAGTCTTGATCTCCACTCATTAGGGCTTGCTGCTTTGTCTTTAGCCTACGTTGTTGCCTTGCATGTCATCAATGGTTGAAGATGTTGTTATAGAGTTTGGTAAGTGCATTCTTGCAACAATTCGAGATATGGTATCTTTCATTATTCCCTTCATTTACTTCGACTTGTGTCCTTTTTTCCATGTTTCTTACTTTATCTTGATGCGTGCCCTTGCAAGGCTTTGGGCAAAGGGTGTGATTATTCTTTTAAGATCAATGATTTGTTATCTTTTTCTTTGATCTTTTTCTTCTTTTTTTTTTCTTGATTCTCCCTCCACACGTCCCTCCTCTTGAACATTGTCATCCTCGACAAGCTTTGTTGGCAACATGAGTAGTTTTGATATACCTATTGTTATTTTGCATTGAGGATATTTGCCTCTTGGATCATAAAGTGTAGACATTTCTCCATCTTGACACCATCATGTGGAACCTATCTATTGTTGGCATAAAAATGTAGCTCATAAGATACCAATCTAGCATTAAGATTCGATGAGATCTTAAGAAAAATCTCAGAGTCCATCTCAAAAACCATGTGAAAAATTGTTAGCCGTGGCACCGACAGTGGCCATAGGCATTCACATCGAGGAAGCACATAGAAGGAGATGCATGAAGATTGGGGGATCAGGTCCATTCATTTTAAAAAGGATTGTTTCATTATAATTGATAGAACTTTCAATAGTGATTATAATCACTACCCATGTAACATATGTAACATAGAAAACTCAATTTTGTCACGATCTACTCCATTTTGTGCAAGCCAAGGAGAACTCAAGTTTGAGGAGCCTAAATAGATCACTCGTACAAATTTTCGTAACTTTTGGACTTCATTTGGACCTCTAAATAAGCTTTAGGACCTATTTTTTAAAGTAGGTCAAACATTAGATTTGAAACTGATCAAAACTAGTAAAAAAACTATAAAGAGAGCTAGAGAGCTCATTTTTAGATGTTAGAAAAGTTAGATTGTCAGGGAGTGAGAAAAAAGAGCTTTGTAACTCCCAATTGAGTAATACAAGTGTAATTTCCACCTTCCATTGTGTCTCCTCTTGCCTCTACCTTGTGTGTATGTATGTGTCTGCATTAACTTGCTTCTCACCTTCACCTTCACACACATCACTTGTTCTTTCATATCACCCTACCTCTTTCATGGATTGACAATTAAGGAGGTGGAGCTTCTTGACATGGTACTTGCCATTGTCTAGAACAACACCAAATTCGGCATCATTGCCGGGGACTAGCTCTAGGACAAATGTGTGATGGTAAGAGTGTTTGGAAATTAGCATTGGAAGTTAATTAATTAGTATTTTTAATTTTTTGATGTTTTCATATTCTTTCACTTCCCCTACACTCATACTTCACCCTCACATCTTCTCCCTACATCGCAAAGATTAAAAAATTCATCATATCCACACTTCTCTTCTCATTTCCCTCATTTGTGTGTGTGTGTGTGAGAGAGAGAGCAAGTGAGAGAGTGTGTTTCCATGTGGTTGTGAGTTTATTTGCAAGATATTGCTTCAATATGAGGCTACAACACTTCACACGTAAAAATCTACATTTGTTCTTCATTTCTGCCGAATTTCTTAGACCACCATGATGGTCTAAGAAGTTTGCATTTTTTTTAAATACATCATTTTGAGGGTGTAGAACATATATGTGCACTAAGGATTACTTTGTTGCATTAAAAAAAATTGTACTTTTGTGGAACATCGCGATTAATTCAAGCCATCGCAATGATACCGAACCATCACGATTGGCTCAAGCCATCGCGATGATCTCTGACCATCACGATTGGCTCAAGCTATCACGATGAATTTCCATACCATCACGACCACAAGACCATGCCATCGTAATTGGTTCATACCATCATGATGCCTTCAAACCATTGTGCCCATAGACCATCGCAATTGGCCCAAGCTATTGGGATGACCATTGACCATCACGATTGGCTCAAGCCATCATGATGAGAGATCACACCATCGTGATTGGCTAAAACCATCACGATTGGCTCACACCATCACGATGACACTGGACCATCATGCCTTAAGACCATCGTGACGAGATGCCACACCATCATGACAAGATGCCACACCATCAGGATTGTGCCACATAATTGTGATTGGGTAAGATCATCACGAGGGTGCATGACCATCACGATCTTGCCAGACTATCGTGATGGTTCACCAAAACAAAAAAATTAGGGTTTTTATTTTCTTGAAAACCTTTTCCCTAATTTTTGAATTGTTGGTATAGGGAAACCACAAGTCACCTTTCTTGGGAGTTTTTGGTGATTGTTGGCAGTAGTCAAGGCACCGAAGGACTCATAAGACAAGGAAGCCAAAGAAGGGAGCCAGAGCGGAGAGAAGGCACAAGCAGACTAAGTAGTCACCGAAGATCTCGCAAGTAGGCCATTCAAATTTTTCCAAAACAACATCTTCATAACAGTGATTCTCATCACTACAAATCATTGTAAATACCATTTCACCTTTCTGTAACTCCATTTTGTGCAAGCCGAGGAGTCCTCGAGCTTGAGGAGTATTAGAAGTATCATCGTACCAATTTTCATGATTTTTAGACTCCATTTGAGCCTCCAATTAGGCCCTAGAACCTAATTTTTAACTAGGCCGGACACTAGGTCTGGACAAGGCCAAAAGCTAGTCAAAAACTATAAATAGAGCTAGAGAGCTCATTTTTGAGGTTAGCTTGTAATAGAATTGAACTTGTATGATCATTTTGGAAGTAATCTAAAAGAACTCCATTGTCTTCCTCTTTGTTCTTGTCGTGTGTGCGCGTGTGTGTGTATGTGTGTGCATGTTTGTGTGCTTCTCACTCACGCACTTGTGCCTTCACTTGCTCGACGTCATCATACCATCCTCACGTCTTCCCGGATTGACATTAAAGGAGGTGCTACTCATAACTGAGCTACACCAAATTTTGGCGCCGTTGCCACGGATCGAGCCCGGGTCTCCCGCGTGACAGGCGGGGATACTCACCACTATACTACAACGATGAGTAGGACCTCCTTTAATGTCGATCCGGGAAGACGTGAGGATGGTATGATGACCTCGAGCAAGTGAAGGCACAAGTGCGTGAGTGAGAAGCACACAAACATGCACACACACACACACACGCGCACACACGGCAAGAACAAAGAGGAAGACAATGGAGTTCTTTTAGATTACTTCCGAAATGCTCATACAAGTTCAATTCTATTACAAACTAACCTCAAAAATGAGCTCTCTAGCTCTATTTATAGTTTTTGACTAGCTTTTGGCCCTGTCCAGACCTAGTGTCCTGCCTAGTTAAAAATTAGGTTCTAGGGCCTAATTGGAGGCTCAAACGGAGTCTAAAAATCATGAAAATTGGTACGATGATACTTCTTATACTCCTCAAGCTCGAGGACTCCTCAACTTGCACAAAATGGAGTTACAAAAAGGTGAAATGGTATTTACAATGATTTGTAGTGATGAGAATCACTGTTATGAAGATGTTGTTTTGGAAAAATTTGAATGGCCTACTTGCGAGATCTTCGGTGACTACTTAGTCTGCTTGTGCCTTCTCTCCGCTCTGGCTCCCTTCTTTGGCTTCCTTGTCTTGTGAGTCCTTCGATGCCTTGATTACTGCCAAGACCCCCCCTCTCTCATGTCTGTCGTCTCTGACAGACCCTTGCCTAGCTGAGCGTTGGACATAAATTGAACCACATCGGAAGCAAGGTGGTGTTCTTCTAATCAGCCCCCGTGCTAGGTCTGTTAACAATGCATCCCAATCCACTGGACCTGGGATGTCTGGATGGGGCACCCGCAATTGATCTGAGTGGATGGTCTTCTCCACAGGGAATAGTTGGAGGAGGTGTGAGGGCTTGGGTACAAATATTTCTGACTGATATTCCCAGAACCCTGTGATGAACATCTCCTCGAAGGTCTGCTTGAAGCATGCTGGGAGGTATTTTATTCTTGCGTGCTAGGCATATACTACCTTTATTGAGGGGGTAGTGCTCATGTCATATACCAGGTCTTGGTTGCCTGCAGTGAAGCCAACTCCTAAGAAGTGGGGGTCCTTGATGTTCTTGAAAGTCCTGAATGTGATCAGCATTAATTCAAAGATTTTCATGCACATTTGTGCCATCACATCAGGTGTGTTCCGTAGTCGAAGGCTCCAGTGACGGATTGTAGAAATCATATAAGCAACTGTGGGAGGTCCTTGTGGAGGTGCTAGATAGATATAATTTAACCACTTTGCACAGCCTTTGACGTTCTTTACAACAATGGTAAACTCGGGCCACGTGCGTCTTCGGAGGACTGGAACATAACAAGGGTTGTATTTGATAAACAGCGGCATGTTGTTCCAGGTACGAACCATTTCAGGGTAAGTTTCTAAAAGTCGTATCCGCCAGGTGGATTGATGAATGGATCCTTTTTTAGCACTCTCCGGGATATCATCAGGGCTGAATTGTGTGGCAAAGGTTGGAGCCTTGCCACATCGTTGTTTAATCTGTGCGTTATAATCTGCCAAGAGTACACAATATGGCACATACTGATCATCGTTGGTGCCTATCCATCTGTGATGAGACATACTGCAGAAATATTCTGACTTTATGATAGTGTCTTCCAATTTAGCCATTGATTAGATTTGGACTGCTACTCAATCTTCATGGGTTTTAGCTGTCTTTTCGAGTGTCTGAAGCCATTCGGGTGCTTCGACTTCCAGGGTGTCCATTCCTTTCGAGGTTTGCTGACCTCTTGGCATCGGCATAAGAACATATGGTTCCTCATACGACTCATCCACCTCAATGGGTACCAATTCATCTGGCTCTAGTTCTATAACTAGAGAGGGCTGTCTTTCATATTCCAGTAACTTCTTCTGCAATTCTGCCACCTGCTCTATTAATGCCTTTACCTCCTCTGAAGTCGAGGTTGTCTGTATGACCTTGGGTTGTTCCTCCTGTTCCCTGAGCTGGCAGCGTAGTGCATCCCGTTCCTTTTCCAAATCATCATGTGCTTCTAATAGATCGACATAGCTTTCCAAGATTGTCTTCATTGTATCTGAGGGGATTGCTTTAAACTGCTCTGGGTCGATCTCGTGCAGGGAGCCTTCCATTGCAGCTTCTAGGTTTTCTTCGTTTGGCTTCTGTAGACGCTTGTTCTCTTCAAGGGCGGTAGCCATGTGTTTTCTGAGTAGGGTCAAATTACGTCGGACTCTTAGATTATCTGCTTGGTAGAATTCAAGTAAAGCTTTGAGTTGTTTGATGCCTGGCAATTATGATGGTTGGGGTGTCTCCAGGAGGGTTTGATGGGCCTGCTCGAGTGTGGTATAGCGTTGATTGAGGTCAGCATTTTCATCTTCTATAGTCGTAAGCCGCCTCTGTAGTTATTGGTGAGTCGTAGTTAGTTGACGATTACGGTCTTCAAGAGCCTGATACTCACTCTGTAGTTGGTACACACATTGATGTAACGTTGAAACCATATTATTTACATTAAAGAATGCAGGCAAAGGGGAGGATGCAGGGGGAATGGGGAGGGGAAAGGGAGTCATGAATGATGTGGAGTCAAGTGGTGAGGTGGGTGGAGGGGGTATGGGAGATTGAGGCTGTGTGGGGGGAGGGAGTGGTGCTGTGGCTGGTGATGTTTCCATGGTGTCAAACGTGTGTGTGATTGTGTAGATGGGGACAGTGGGTGGGGTGGATGTGATGCTCGTGAATAGTGTTGTGAAAGTGGGCATGGTAACTCCTCCGAATTGGATGCCGGGAGAGAGAGGAATTCCCATGACATATGTGGTAATGGCAGAAATAGGGGTGGTAGTGCCATGTGGTGAGGTGAGTTGTGTAGTGAGAGGTGAGGTGTGTGGTGAGAGTGGTTCCACCTGATGTTCTTCTGTTTGTGTGTTATCTCCTGGTTCTAATACATTGATGTGAATTTGCTTGCCGGATCGCATGGGGCGGGTAGGCACTCGTTTCTCAAAGCGATGAATATAAGCCATAGCTGCATGAACAGCTTCATCTAAGCCTACCGTGTCTACGTGCAAGTTCATTGATTCAATAAACATGTCATCCACGCCTTCCTCGGCTAACATTTGGCTCATGAGCACCTTTCTTATCTCGAGTGACAGTTTGTGTTGTTCTTGGATGCGCTTCATGGTTTCATACAATCTTTTTATTTGGGCCGAGTAGGCTGGGGCACTTGCTAGTTCTGAAAGTTCGTCATATTCTTGATCATATTCCTCGTTTGCTTCTTCTTCTTCTATCTCTTCTTCATCCTCTTCTACTTCTACTACTTCCGGTTGGGTCAGGGCTGAAGTTGTAGTAGTGGGTTGTGGTCCTTGGGTCTGCTGTGCTTCTGTCTCTAGGTTAGACTCATTAATCATGCGGGCGATTTCTTCATCCGTCAAATCGGCTAGGGTGTAGCCTTATGGGAACTCCAAGTTCGATGGAATCGGAGGGAATACCAGATTGGGTCCTTCTGCACTTGGTCTGGGTAGGAGAATGGTAAATGGTCAGACATGTCGCGTTTGTGGAGGGGTCACCTCTGGTGTGGTGGTTGCTCCCCTTGCTTGGGCACACGGTAATTGCACTCCCCCTCTCATTTTCTTCGATGGAGGACCCGTGATTGATAGCCGTCTTTGGAATTCTTGGGCCCTAGACCATACTAGTGCTCTTTGAATGGGCACGTCGTAAGCTAAGCACCTATAAATTATTTTTGTGAGAGCACAGCATTCATGAAGCACATTCTTCTGTTTCTTATTCCATCGTTGATGGGCTAGGTGGATTTGATCGATGATCCAGTGTGGCATATTGATGGTGAGATTCTCTATCTCTGCCAAGTACAAGCTGAACCAGATCTTTTTTGGTGGCATTGTGAAGCGTTCTTGGGCGGGGAAAGCAAAGTGCTGCATGATCGTTCGTAGGTGGAGAGCGATGGTTGGTGTCATTGCTACCATGTCCTTCAATTTGTTGAGATCCTTGTGCTTCATCCTGCCTGGAATCATTGTTTCTTTCTCAGTGGGAATATGCATACCTTGCATGTTCAATGCTTCTCGTACTAGGTTGAGGGTCAGTTTGAATCTTTTGAGCTCGTGGCCTGGTGTCAATGAGGGTAGCATGAAGGTACTATCGCCTCCTTTAGCCCTGCTAGGGGTGATGGTACTGATAAAGTAGGAACAACGCAGGAAATCTGGCTTAGGTAAATGTGCCCGGAAATAGCCATCCAAGCCCGCTTTGGTCCATACTGATTGCATTATTTCTGCATCCTGATACTTCTCAAATTCGCAGGTAAAGAAATGATATCGTCCCCATTTACCATTAAACTCAAGTTCTGGCTCCCAAAAGTAGGTGTTGTCTCCCAATGGCCCTACGACATCACTGAACCAATGTGCATGTTTCCCCACTTGAGACGTGTGCCCCTGAGGCGGGTCCTGAATAGGAAGCACATGCACAGCTCTAAGTTCTTGAGGTCTCTCAGTGAGTTGTGGTTCCAGAAGGAGGGTTTCAATGTCCACTATCTGGGCGCTAGACCCTGCCTGGGAACTGGTGCCTCCGATTTCTGCCATGTTATAGCTTGCTTGCTAGTTCTGTGAGAATATAGAAGCATGCGTTAACATTGTAAAGGAAAAGGTAGAACAATTTTTGTCCCCGTTACAACATTAACATGAGGTGAATGATGAGTTAGTCGATCGGTGAGTGCTCGATGATTGTGTGTGTTGTTCGTCCTATGAGCTAAGTGAAAAGATGTAGTGTGAGAATGATGCAGTTAATAGGTGGGGATGAATGTACAAAGGGGATCAGGGGGTTTATTACAAGCTTTGGGTTGCCAAACGCAGTGGATGGGTTTTGGTTTTGATTTTGTGGAAACTCTGGAGGGCTGTATAAGAGTGTCCACTTGAAAATAAGGCTTTTTAGGAACCCATTTACAAGTGATTTTGCTCGTGTTCATGGGAAAATATGTATTTATGTGTATCAAATAAAAGGGGGCTTCGGCAGTTCGAGTGAGTGACCCATGTCGTGTATGGTGTGATCTGTGTGTAGCTACTTGAGCCCGCAAGCAAGCCTTAGGCACCCAAATTTTTCTGGATTGTGGGTCAACCTTCATCGACTTCTTGGGTACCCAGATAGATTTTACTTTTACAGAAGAATTCTTGGAGGACTTCTTATTAGTGTCTGGTCGTTGATCACTAATAGGAAGTTGAGCTAGTTGCTGTGGCTTGACTGTAATAGAATGCTCGCCTCTTCGCACCCACACTTGTTTCGATGGCTGAGACACCTTGCTTCGCAAGTTCTTTTGGCTTCCATTATAGGTCATCTGCTTCTTCTGTTTTTGATCCACCTTTGGTTGCCACCTCTTGATGGCCTTTGGAAAAGAAGGGAGTTCCGTCGTATCCTTGCCATCTTTGTTGAGATAATCATCCCTCTGCATCACATAGTTTTGGACAAGAATAGCATGGTCATCTTCATGTGTACTCTTGGAAGGACCAGGAGCTTGTGCCTTTCCTAGTTCCTTGAGTGCTCCATTGTCTAATTCAACTGTAATTCGACTCTGATTTACCCATACCTGAAGAAGTCCACTTCTTAGGTTTAGGTTGACTGCATGATCATAGATCCAGTCTTGACCCAAGACAAGAGATTCAGTGAGATCCTCATCTTGACACACTAGTACTTTAACTGTCATTAGAACATCTTCAATGTAGAGGGGAAGTTCCACCTCGCCCATGCAAGGGGTTTCCACGCCTCCCAATCCTATGAGATATGCTTCTATAGGATTGACATTTAATTTCAACTCTCAACAGTAAGAAAGCTTAACGGCACTAGTGGCTGCAACTGAGTCAATCAAGGCATGTACAGTCCTTACACTCTTTCCTTGTCCTATCTCCAAGGTTACAAAAGGATGTCGGTCAACTATTCTATGGAGGCTTAAACTTGAGACTTCACACATAGCCATATGATATCCTGGGTCTGCATAGTCATCTGTCCTAGGCTGATCTCGTCCTTTTCTTCTCATCTTCATTTTTCGGATGTATTCCAAGGCTTTTGCCTGTGCTTCTTCTCGAACTCATTTTTCCTCTTCTTTACGTTTCTTGGCAGTGTTGAGTCGATTGAGCATTTCCTCAGTGAGGGGTTCTTGATATAGTTTGACTCTGCATCCACTTATGTAACTAGGGAGAACATCTCCTTCGAGTGTGGCTAATTGGACTGCTCCACTAGTCGAGATCCTATTTATGATCATAGGTCCATAGCCTCTCTTCTCTAATTTTCTTGCATGTTGTTTTAGGGTATACACCAAAACTAAGTCTCCGGCCTTCAATCCTTTATCCTTAACATGGGCATCAAAGTACGCCTTCTATCGTTTATTAGCTGCATATATTCCTGCGGCATCCCTCAGTCTTGTTTCTCCTAATCGCTCAAGGTCAAAGATCCTAGAGGAGAGCTCATGGCCCGTCCACTCATGCTCGTTGGCTACCTTTAGTGTAGGTATCAAGAAGTCCAATGGTAGCACTGCATTTTGGCCAAACACCATCTGAAAAGGAGTGGCTTGGAGTACCGTTTTATAGGCAACTCGGTATGCCCAAACAGCATGGTGTAGTTGTTTGTCCCAATCAGAGCGTTTATTATTCACCAATTTAGTCAACACATTGCATATAATCTTATTTGTGCTTTTTGCTTGCCCATTAGCTTGTGGATGGTAGGGGGCAGACTTCTTGTGTATAACCAAGAATGCTTGGAGAAGATTTTCGATAACTTCATTCAAGAAGTGAGTCCCTCTATCACTGACTAGCTCTATGGGTAGCCCGTATCTTGTGAATACATTCTCAAATAAGAACTTAGCCATCGTTTGAGCATCGTTCTTCATGGTAGCTTTCACTTCTACCCACTTGGTTAGATAATCTGTGGCCACAATGATATATTCAGCATGTGAACCCTTAGCTGGGGGGTTAATAAGACCAAAAAAGTCTATTCCTCACTTAGAGAATGCACGTCCACCCATCATAGGTTTCAAAGGCACCTCATCTTTGCGTATAGGATACTGAGTTTGCTGACAGACATCACACCTTTTCACATAGGTATGTGCGTCCATGTGAAGGGTCGGCCACCAAAGTCCTGCAAATAGGATTGCCTTGATCACCCGATCTGGTCCAAAGTGTCCTCCTGCTACACCTTGGTGAGCAGTTTCCAAGATCTTAAGATATTCACTCTCATGGACACATAATCTGAGATAACCATCTTTACTCTGCTTGTATAGATTATCACCAATAAGTGAGTAGTCTAGGGCTTCTTGTTCTAGACTTCTTTGTCTGGCCAATGTCATATCTTGTGGGAATGTTTTCGTCCTCAAGAAGGCTACTAGTGGTTCACTCCAATCTGGCACTATAGATACTTGATAAAGAGTGGCATGCTCCACGGGTGGTTTAGTGCAACAGATTGGGCATTCTTTACACATCTTATGCACATCAGATTCCATAGTAGGCCAATGCACTCCAAATCTCCTTAGTGTTTGTAAAGTTCTTTGCCTCGAATGGTGTTGCTCTACTGCACCTACATGTGCTGATTGCAACCATTTTGTGTACTCATCCTCTTCCACACAACAAGCCAATATCCCTTGATCTCTCTGTTTGTACATGCTTCTTGCCATGATGTGGTACTTCTGGGCTTTTACTACCTCTCTATCTTGAGTGTTTATGACTGGGTGGTTAGGCCCGTATGTCAATACTGGCACTAATGGCTTAACCCACTGAGGTACAACTTCCAAATTAAACAAGTAAGCATCAGGAAGGTCATCTGATACTCCTTGTGCGGCTTCTCCAGATGTGAGCCTAGAGAGATGGTCTACTCTCAAGTGAGTCTTCCCTTTCCTCACCACAACTTCAAAGTCGTATTCCATTAGTAAGAGAAACCATCTTACTAATCTACCTGTATTGCATGGCTTGTTTACCAAGTACAACAGTGCTTGATGATCAGTAAAAAATTTACACTTATTTGCAAGCAAATAGTGTCTAAACTTTTTAACTGCATATACCATGCCTAATCCCTCTCGTTCAGTGGTGGTATAATTTTGTTCAGCTGCATTCAACTATCTACTAGCATAGGCAATTGGAAGATCCATATTACCTTCGCCCGTAGGTTGTGCAGGCACACATCCAATAGCATAATTGGATGCATCCACATGAACATGGAGGGCTTATTCCAATCTGGTGTGGTCAAGATTGGTGCTAAACACAATCTTCTTTTGAGCTCATTGAAGGAGTCCTCACATTCATTAGTCCACTCAAAGTTGGTCAAAAGTCCGTACAGTGGCTTGGCAATGATGGCGTACATGTGTATAAAGCGTCGGTAATAGCCACAATGCCCCATGAAAGCTTGTACTTCCTTGACATTCTTTGGCCTAGGTAACTCTGCTATGGCTCTTACTTTCTCTTCATCGGTGGATATGCCATTCTTTGACACTATGTGTCCTAGAATCTTGCCTTGCCTGACCATGAAAACAAACTTTTCTGGGTTCAAGCAGACTTGATATTCTCTGCATTTGTCAAAGATTTTCCTGAGTTCAGGTATATGTGTCTGTCTAATGTTGGAATGAGCACAGAGATAATCAACATAGACCTCCAAATTCTTCCTCAGGAATTCCTTAAATACATGGCACATCCGCCTCTGGAAGGTAGCGGGTGCATTGGTAAGCCCAAATGGCATTACTCTAAAGGCAAATATGCCCCACTCTGTGGCAAAAGCTATCTTATGCTTATCTTCTGGGGCTATGGCCACCTGATTATAGCTCGAAAATCCATCAAGGAAGTTGTACACTTCCTTCCCTGCTACTCTTTCTAAGAGATGTTCAGTGATAGGAAGCGGATAGTTATCTCGAATCGTGGCTGCATTAACCTTCTTCAAGTTAATGCACACACGTAGCTTCCCATTCTTCTTGGGCACTACTACAATGGGGGATACCCACTCGGTGTGCTCAATTTCATAGATAAATCCAGCTTCCACCAGACGATCTATCTCTTCTTTGATCTTGGTAACATAATTATCATTGTATGTGTATGGCTTTTGCTTAGAAGGTTTGGCATCTGAGGTCATGGGGATAGTGTGTGAGCATATGTCAGGGTCCACACCTTTCAAATCCTTGTAACTCCAAGCGAATACATCTCTGTATTCCCTTAGAAAGGCTATCAATTCGTGCTCTTCTTCTTTCGTCAGGTCATGGCCTATGTACGTGCATCTTTCTTCTCCTTCTTCTATGGCTACAACTACTTTCTTGGTAGTTTCTTTGTTATCATGGGCCTCTCCTGCTTGTGCCTCGCATTTAGGCATTCTTACCATGACTATCCTATCGTCTATCTCATACTTTTTGAAATTCTCGGGGACCTCAAACAAGGATTCTTCCTCTTCTCGTGTGACTTCTCTCTTCTTTCTTTTCTTTCCCTCATCCTTAGGGGTCACTTGTGTGGTTAACCTTACGTCATTGGTGAGCTCTCCATGTCTCTGAGGGTGAGCTTAAACTTCATAGAAGTATTCTTCATCTGATGCAAATGGTGCATCCATAATGATTGACTCTAGATCAGAGTCACTTGCATCTTCAAATGCATTAGGGCTAGGTTCGCATTCCTCTAGAACTGCATCTCCTATGATTGGTTCTATAGAGAAGACTGAAATGTCATAGCCATCCTCATCATAGTGGGGTGTCCATTGTTCCTCATTGATGGCTACGTCCATTGTTGCTAAAATTTCTGCTCAGCCATGAGGTTCAAATTCTTCATCAAGAAATACTACAGGTGCGTAGGCTGGGTCTTGAATTGATCTATGGGTTTCTTTTGCACCTATCTCTCTGGCCTTTTCTCTCTTCTCTTCTTCTACTACTACTTTACACATCCATAAGTGAGTGTCTTCATGCATCCATGAGGATCCTGATCCTATGGAGTGCACAGACTCCGTGTCATCCTTGGCTCTATGGATGGGATTCCATTGAATAGGCGGTACATCTCTATGAGAGTAATCCTTGATATTGACTTTGGTCGTAACACCTAAGTGTTGCAAATACAAGGAATTGGTTCCCCAATCTTGTACCACCTGCAACTGCCGCATAAATGGTCGTCCCAAAATCATCTCATAGGCATGGTTCTTACTAAAATCACAGATAGCAAATGTGTGCTCAAACTCTACAGCACATGTAGTGAGAGTTATTCCTTCTAGCAAACCTAAGGGTCTCTCTATGTGACCGTCAGCCATTTGCAATTTCATTCTTGTTTGCCTGATGCTAGTTTGCCCCAACGCTTCCATAGGGAAGTGGTAGCAATTGCAACTCCAGCACCTGAGTCTAGAATTGCCTTGGTTGTGTACCCCTGATGGGTAATGGGAAGATAGGTGTTTCCTTCTTCACCTTCACTCATATCGCCTATCTTATCTAGAGGAATTTCTGGCACTGTTCTATGAGAACCTACCTGGGAACGGGGTTTCGCTACTTCTGGCACTTGGTTAGCTACATGTTTCCATAACTCTGGCCTAACTTTGAGTAGCTCTTCTAAAGTGAGATTGCACTGCACTTTAGTGTTTTTCACTACCTCCATATTCCTAGGTATGACTGAGTCTTCGTTTCTTACCATGACCGTGGGTGCTCTCATACAAGTAGACTTGGCTTCCCATGGGCCTGTGAAGTGGGGTAATTCTTGTAAAGAATTAGACTCAAAGTCTAATATCTCTTGACTTTGTGCACTCTCTTGCTCTCCATAAATGGAGGGAATATCTTGCGGGAATTGGTCATGTGCGTCATCCACCAGTTCAATGGGAGGATGGACTTCACTCTCTTTTGCCCATTTTTCTTCTTGAATCTCTCACAAGAATTCTAGGGAATATCTATTCATAGAAGAGGAGGTGTCTGGTTCAGTGGAATTGGGCACATAATCTTCCTATGGGGGAATGCTTACTCTTTTACTTGCCTCATCTCTTCCTTGGTTTTTTTCTTCCTTGGCAGATCTTGCAATTATGCTCTCTAACTTCTCTAATAGTCCATCCAAGTGCAATTGTGTCTTAGCTGAGCCAGAGTAGCTGAAGAGGCGACTGGCTTCAAACATGGTCTAAGCTAATGCGACCATTTTCGCGCAAAGCTTGGTTCTTTCTATCTCTAGGTCAGCTCTAGGGTAGCACTTGTCATGATCCGTCACATTTGGCCCTTCTTGGATTCTGGCCTGATATGCCTTAAGCATCATGTCTATGTCTTCAGGAGTGGGGTCAACTAGCACTGATCCTACTCTAGGGGGTGGTGGGATGGTCTGAGGTGGGTTGAAAGATGGTGGATTAGATGGTGATGGAGATGAAGGTGGTGGTGGTATGTGAGAGTTTGTTTGAGAGGTGAGTTCAACAATTTTGGCTCTTGTTTCTCTTATGCTTTCTTCTAAGTCGCTCATCTTTTTGGACCATTGTCTTTTCATTCTCTCTCGATTATCCTTCCAGGCTCTCGACCATTTCTTGGCTATGCTCTCAGTTTCACTAACCTCTGCACTCTTTTCTTGGCCTAAACCTTGGTTCTGCTGCAAAGCCTGAGCTCTAGTGACCACCTGTACTGGTGCAGTGGAAGTTACACTTCCTGTAGCGTCTACTACTAACCCAATAACATTAATTGGAGTGATTTTTGGCATATTATTGTGATTCTTTGGGCAATCTCGTAAGAGATGCTCCTTTCCGCAATCTTGACAAAAGCCCTGTATTGTTACTGATTGGGGTTGTGTAGGTGCAGGCATTGGGCAATCACGAATGAGGTGATCTCCTTGACATCTATAGCATGGTCCTCTAGGGAATGAGGGTCTTACATGCCTAGGTTGAGGTCTAGTGTTGAGATTTGTGTACATGATGTTTGCATACTCTGGATCCCAACTCGGTTCACTCGGTTCTTCACTATAGTAGGATTCACCATGTTCAGGAGACTGCATATAGTAAGCCTTGGGGCTATCAATGTGAGTAGAATCAAAACTATGATCACCTGGGTCGCTTTCTGAAAGCAATGGTGTCACGGGCACTATGGCTCTATTCAGGTTCTCTTCTGCAGCTGCATACTTTACGAAAATCACATTAGCTGGAGCAGGGGGTTGTTGTGCTAGCACTGGTTGAGGTCTCTGCTAGGCCTCATATTGTGGTGGGTAGGCTTGTTGAGGTCTAGCAAACTGCTGTGGTGGGTATGGGTTCTGATATCTTCCTTGTTGTGGAGGTGGCTGAGGGTGATTTTGTCTGATAGCTTGTTTGTTATAGGGGCAATCTTGTGCGGTGTGGTTGGTGTATCTTCGCTCTATTGTGCAGTACTGGTGACTAGGATTCACTTGGGGTTGAGCCATAATGGGACACACTCGCAAAATGGTCACCTCCACAAGTATAGCATCGCCTCCCTGGGGCAAACCTTGGTATTTGTTTGCTTGATACGCCTAGCTTTTGAGCTACCTTCTCAGCGAGTTCCTCAATAGAGGTGGATTGCGTGGAACTAAGGCTAGTAGAACTATCTGAATCCTTGTAGATTTTTGATAGTTCTAATTCCTCCCCTAGATTATCTTCAATGTCTATGCACATACGTACGCACTCTTCTATAGTTCTAGGGTCCTTCAAGTACACATATGATCGTAGTTTGGTACTGAGCAATCCATCCAAGAACAAAGCCACTTGTTTGGCTGGTGTGGGTAACTCAGAAATAGGACATCTCTCTAGGTATTGCCGAAACCTCCTTCCTGCAAGCCTAACTGTCTCTTGAGGGGTTTGCTTAAAGCTGCGAATCAACGAGGATGTGTTATGCCTTATGCCGCTCTTAGAGAATTTGATAATGAATGCCTCTAGCAGTTGGTCTATGTTCCTGAACTGCCTCTCGTTCAATGGTTGAAACCATGTAAGGGCTGTGTTCCTAAGGGTTAGACCAAAGGCATTGTACTACGTGAATAGATCCTCCACTTGTTCAGCTCTCAAGACTTGCCTAAATTCGGCCACATGACCATAAGGGTCTCCAGTGCCATCGAAGTAGTTCTTCATGGACTTAACTAGCTGTGTAGGTCTCAACGTCCTCGTGTGCTCTCTAGGCCTCGGTAAAGGGAATTCATAAGCATTTCTTAGGTTTCTTGGAACTCTAGCTCTATCGGGTTCCACTCTATCCGTTTCCGTTCTCGTTCTTTCTCTTCCCATTGGGTTGGCGAAGCTTACCAGGTCTATCTCTATTCCGGTCTCTTTGAGCTCTTCCAGCCCCTTGGTGGCCAAAAGAGACATTAGATCTTGGTTGGGGAAAAATAAATTCCCCCTTCCAAGTGTAGGCATGTCTACCATGTTCTGTGACCACAAATATCCTCTCTGAAGTATGATCTAAATAGGTCGCTTTGCTTGGGCTATCGAGATCTTTGAACTCATAAATGGTGATCGTTCCTATCTCATTTGGATGATCAGATTTATACCTCCAAAAGGCTTCGTCAGTCTCTCGGTTCAAGAGAAGATCTATACTCTTATTATCCTGGGGAATCCACTCTAGCATGATGATTCTAGTAAGCATTGATTTGCCTCGGGGGGTTTTAGGTTCTACACCCATGTTCCCTTGCTCTAGGTCAACTATATCTGTTTCTGGGATCACATTACCAAATTCATCTGTCCTATTTGGGTGGCTGGTGACCACGTATATGGTTCCTTCTTTGTCCAGGTATGATCCATTTTCAAATTTGACAGCTGGGTGTTCAATTCCAATGGGTTGGTCAAGGTTTTTACTTTGGACCACAGATCTTCCTAGGCCGTCCTCATAGATACATGCACCTAATCGGTTAGTCCTAAGGTATTCGAGTTGCGTCTTGTAGGGGCCTTCTACCCTGTGTAGGTATGGCACACCTGAACTTCCCGTGGGTCTCTCTATACCTTGAGACATCTCAGACTCGCTACTTTTAGAGCTAGGGTAGTAGGAATGATGGCTCAATTGTTGGGCCCAAGACCTAGCAGTGTGATTGACACTAGCCTTTGAAGATCTAAGACTTTGTCTATCTCTCCCTAGGTGTCGTCCTGATCTAAGGTTCATATGCCTAATTGAATACTCCCAATTTTCCCAAGTACAACCTCGTTGTTGAGTTCTTTTGTATCAATCACTTGCTCTTTTTAATTTTCTTAGGATGTCACTTCTTGTCCAATCAATCTTCGTCACAAGGAACACTTAAGTTTTATCGTACTTGAGTTTGGTCGCTTGATTTAAAGTCTTTCCCCTTAGGTTGTTTCGCAAATGTAATCTCTTGGTACTTGCACTTGAGTGATTAGAGTTCTTAGACTTGATCGTGCTTACGGTATCCCTAATTGATCACAATCCTCTATCTGTACTTAGCCTAAGCTAGGGATTGACAGAGGGTGTTGAGAATTTCCAACCTTGAGTTTCTTTCCTTGTGTTGTTGCCCTGGTGTGCCCAGGAAGCGTGTTCCCAAGCTTGCACTTACTCTTGCTTCGAGTACCCTTCAATGCTCTCAAAGGACCTACAAAAGTACCAAAGTTAGTTTAAGACTTAAATTCAATTGACAGACAGATCACTTTCATGCATGTAATTCACAGACCAAATTGCCTTTTGCCTTTATGGAAAACAATACCAAGGGACCCTCAGTTTCCTACCCTGGGATATGATCAACTTCAAAATACCCTATCTAATAATCATGATATTAATTTTACCATAACCAGCGGAAGTTTTGGTTGTACTCCCCACGAGCTTTCCAACAAAACAAAAATCGCAGCAAACGGATTTCGTATGAGGAAGTTATGCCAGTTCAGGGTTTTGGGGCTAAAACAGGTTAACAAGCAAACAGGAATTCTCAAATTACTTGTGTCATGGCCTCACAATGCAATGATAAACCCTAGTGTCTTTTTTCCCCAAAATTTGACCCAAAATAAACCATATATTTATGCCCTAAAAAATGGCCGAATTTTCCCGTCAATCGCGATCAAAAGCTCTGTCAATCGCGATTGATATGTCAGTCGCGATCGATGTGTCAGTCGTGATTGACAGGTCCGTCGTAGCTGTCAATCGCGATTGATGGGTCAATCGCGATTGACACATGGCCCAAAAATTCAGTCAGTCGTAGTCAAAGGATCGTTGACTCTGTCGATCGCGATTGATATGTCGATCGCGATTGACAGGTCCATCGCGAGGGGTCTATCGGTCGTGGTCAAACAATCATTGATTGGGTCAGTTGCGATTGACAGGTCTGTCAAGGCTGTCAGTCGCGATTGATGGGTCGATTGCGATTGACACGTGGCACGTGCAAATTCAGTCGGTCATGGTCAGTCAGTCGTTGACTCAGTCGGTCGCGATTGACAGAGCCGTCGGCAAGTGTCCGTCATTGTTTGTCGATCGCGATTGATAGGTCAATCGTGATTGATAGAAAACAGAGGAGTTTTAAAATTCTAAACACATATTTAGGAAGCTCTAGGCATGTAGATCATGATTATGTACTTTGTTTAGCAAAAGGATCATTTTTCTATTGGTCGCGATTGACAGAGGTCAACGCCTCGGGACCTGCACAGTCAGATTTTTTACCTGCTGGAGCTGGTGCAGCTGCTGGGGATGCTGATTTTTGCAAAAAATCTCAGAAAACACACAATAGCACAAACACACAAACGCTCTCTCGCTCTCTCTCACAAGTGAAATGAGGGAAATGGTGTGGGTGTGGTGATATGACCAAAAACTGAAATTTTCGCGATGATGGAGATGGAGGTGGGAGATGGTGATGATGATGATAGTGATGAGAAAAACAAAAGAAAATAGATAAAAGTGAAGAAAATACCTATGAATCCAACGCCTCAACTCTACGTCTTACCATCACACGCTCGTCCTCAAAGCTCGATCCCCGGCAACGGTGCCAAAATTTGGTGTAGCTCAGTGATGAGTAGCACCTCCTTTAATGTCAATCCGGGAAGACATGAGGATGGTATGATGACCTCAAGCAAGTGAAGGCATAAGTGCGTGAGTGAGAAGCACACAAACATGCAAAACATGAACAAATAGATAGTGAATCTAGAACACCAAGAGGTAAATATGTGTTGACATCAGTGCTCAATCGAGAATGGATCCCTCAAGATAACAAAAGTATTTATTTAATATTTGAACAAGGATATGGATGAGCATTCACGAGGTATAGGTATGAGCAACCAAGTGAAGTAGGAATGGTCACTAACTATGAGTTCAAGGATCAGACTGAGTATTTGTGGTATTAGTGTTACCGTTAGTGTCCATGTGAAAGGCCAAATGGCCACCGGACACTTCCTTGTATATGTTCTTTAATAAAACATATAGTGGTCTGGTCAATCACAGACTGTAAGTTCGATTGTATTTGTAAGACCTAAGAAGTCTGTCGTCGTGCTTCTCTGTGTACTGTGTTTTTGTGTATTATGTAGCATTTGTACAAAGTACTATGTGCGGCCTCAGGAGCTCCGTTTTCTACACCCAGCATATTGTCGTGGAGCTCTCGAGAAGGCGAGCGCACTGTGGTGCATCGGCATCGAATTATTTCACTAGTATCAGAGTAGTTCGGTGCAAAAAGTTGTGTTCCTTTTGTGTGAGTGAAGCGAGCACCCCCCCCTAAGGTTTTCTTAAGGCGGCGACCAAGGCATAGACCTTGGCATACATTGTCATCCGAGTCACCAAAGTCATCGTTGGCGCCGTTGGCTGCATGCGAGGGAGGACCTCAACGATCAAGAAAGATAGAGGTTCCCGGTACTTTCCGGGAGGTCACCCATCCTAGTACTGCTCCCCCTAGAGCTCGCTTAACTGTGGCAATCTCTTGCCACTAAGCTACACTCTTGTGGTGTCTGAAGAAGGGGGAATACTAAGCTTGACATTACCTTGAACATGTTTTGGTCCCTCAAAGCTTGATTCTTTGCTTTCAAAGCCTATTTTTGAAGCATTTTTGGGTGTCTTTTGGAGCCATTTTGGATTACTTCTGCACATAGTTCTCTTCACACATGTCGAAGAACATCAAGAAGAGTGTCCTTTGCACTTCTCTGAAAATAAATATCAAGCTTTGGGGCTGTGTTTTCAGCCACACTCGTAAAACTACAGGTTTCTTGAAAGGTTTTAGTTTTGGTGGGAGCAGTTGCTGCAAATTTATGCAGGTTTTTTGAGCCTAAAACATCAAAGTTGATAGACACGTGCAGGTGTTATTGGCTAGTTTTTGGGCTGTGTATTCAGCTTTTAGTGTCATTTTACTGCATATATTGAGCACATACACACCATGTACGGTTCTATGGATACCGCTTATGTATGTCCATGTGGTCATTGATATAGCGGTTACGTTCTTTGCATAAAGACTTTTACGTTTGATAAAGAGGATCGTGGTGAGGTTTTCTTAACTGGGAGACACCCAGATGTCAGGGTCTCTTTGGTGATGCAGGTGGAAGACTTACCCAACCTTGCCATAGGAGATGTATGATAGTTGTTCATAGGTGCTCAATAAGCCTAGTTGGCTTCTATTGGGTAAGTGATTATATGCAGTGGAGTCAGTGATTCACTATGCAGGAAAACATGTCAGTACTTGCAGTTTTATGATATTTTGACACTGTTCATACGCTCATTTTGCAGAGGATACTCTAGCAAAAAATTTCCAGATTTCTGGCTTTGTCAACTATACAGTGGCCGATTTACTCCTTGATACACTTATTCGTTGGTGTTCGGACTCTTCTAGCTCCATTATCATTCTATTCAGTTCTCTACCATCATGGCATCAGAGGTCTCAAGCACATCCGATGGATCAGGGTCTAGTGCTAGTGTTCCGAGGAGGAGCTATAACTTGCAGAGCAAAGACCATTTTGAGATTAAAAAAAATAATGGCACAAACTTTGCTCTATGGAAGAATCAGATTAAAGATGTGTTGATTCAAAGGAGGCAATGGAAGCCAGTAAATGGGATTTCAAAGAAGCCTGCTCACATGGATGAAGATGATTGGGATGCATTAGATGAAATGGCCAAGTCTACCATTCGCTTGCACCTGGCAAATAATGTTTACTTTACAGTATTAGACTGTGAAAGTGCAGAGGAGCTTTGGAAGAAGTTATGCAATACATATGAAAAAGAGACGAAATCAAATAAAGTGTATCTGATGAGAAAATTATATGAACTTCACATGAAGGACACAGATAGTGTTGCTGCTCATCTAAATGATTTTGATGCTATATTCTCCTAGTTACAGGCTCAAAAAATGGATATGGATAACGAGATGAAAGCAGTATTGTTGTTATGCACCTTGCCATCATCATGGGATACATTTTGCACAGCTATTAGCAATAGTGCAACTGGTGGTAAACTTGTCTATGATGACATATGTGGAGCACTCTTCAGTGAGGAGATTCATAGAAAATCTATGGTTGGCACTCAGAGTGGAGATGCATATAATGTTCGTGCATCTTACCAAGGAAATAATCAGCAATGTGGTAGGAGCAAGAACAAGGAAAAGAATGGTCAACGGAATAAGAGTAGAAGTAAATCAAGGGAGAGGGATATCGAATGTCATTATTGTCATAAGAAAGGACGTATGAAGAAAGGCTGTTATCTATTAAAGAATGCTAAAGGTAAAGGACAGAACATTGATGGGCATGTTAAACAATTACCTGCACCATCTACTTTGACTGTGAAGATTGAAGAAGTTAATGCTATTTCTAATGATGCTAACGTGTTGACACTTGATAGAATTATGCCATCTGAGGTGCTTATGGCTGATTCTCTTTCCCATACCTGGTTGCTAGATTCTGGTGCTTCTTTCCATGTGACACGTGAGACTTGGTGACTCTTACTAGTGTGATGTTGTGGGGATTGGAGATGTGGATGTGCAGTTCATTGATGGTTCAAAATTTACTATGCATAATGTATGCCATATACCTCAGTTATCCCGCAATTTGATGTCAATTGGTCAACTCGATGACTTTGGTTACAAGTTCGTCTTCTATGCTTAGTCCTTTTGCATATCAAAGGGCAACATGGTTATTGCAAAGGAAGCAAAGTTGGCTCACTTTATCCTTTATTTGTATCACAAAAACTTAGAACACTTGTTAGCTGGTACCGAACAGCCTATGGCTTGTATTTGGCATGGTTGTTTGGGCCATATATATCATAGTGGAATGGAAAATCTTTCTTGTTCTGGCTACTTACTTGTGTTATCTTTCTACGATTTTTCATTTTGTGAGCATTGGCAACATGGAAAGCAAACCAGAAATGTACATAGAATGCACATTGACTCTTCAATTAAGCCTTTAGATCTCGTTCATACAGATGTGTGTGGTCCTATGCCCAATTAAGCTTAAGGATTTACGTTCAGATAATGGGGGTGAGTATACCTCACATGAATTCAGCCCTTTTTGTCAGTCTTGAGGGATTCGTAGAGAGTTTACAACTCCTTATACCCCACTACAGAATGGTGTAGCTGAGAGGATGAATATAACTATTCAAGATAGATTAGTCTCTATGTTGCATCATGCAAACTTCTCACAAAGCTTTTGGGCAGAAGCAGTATTGACTTTAGTTCATGTGATTAACCTTTCACCTAGTAAAGCCAAAGGTCTAAAAGTGGCACACGAGTTGTGGACAGGGAAGCCACCATATTATGATCATATTTGAGTTTTTGGGTGTGAAGCATATGTTCATATACCCAAGAATCTTAGACAAAAGTTGGATCATAAGTCAAAGAAATGCATTTTCCTTGGATATGGTCGAGAACGACAATTTGGATATCGCTTATGGGATCCTGAAACACGGACAATGATCAAAAGTAATGATGTCATTTTCAATGAGTCTAAGACTCATAAACAACCCATTAAGGAGGTTGAAGTGAGAAGAGAACTTTCGACACTGTTGTCACTTGATGGGGGTTACTTGATTCTTGATCTTACACAGTCACTTGTATATTGTGTAACATGCCCATCAGGTGGGAGGTATAGTTTGTATACTTACACCCAGGTATTCTTTATCATTCTTTATTTTTCTCCCATAGTTACTTTGGCCATGTTGGCCTTTAGTGGGAGATTGTTACCATTAGTGTCCACGTGAAAGGCCAAATGGCCACCAGACACTTCCTTGTATATGTTCTTTAATAAAACATATAGTGGCCTGGTCAGTCACAGACTATAAGTTTGAACGCATTTGTAAGACCTAAGAAGTCTGCCTTCGTGCTTCTCTGTGTACTGTGTTTTTGTGTATTCTGCAGCATCTGTGCGAAGTACTGTGTGTGGCCTCAGGAGCTCCATTTTTCACTCCGAGCATATCATCATGGAGCTCTTGACAAGGTGAGCGCATTGTGGTGCATCGACATCGAAATACTTCAATTAGAGCATGGGAAGCACACCTATACATGGAGGGGTTAATTGGTTTTTCCCCCACCAGGAGCTAATGTTGTCTTTGGCCACCAAGGAGTAGGAACATCCCTAGTTCATGGTTCTCAATGAGAAAAAGGCAAAGAGAGACCTAAAGTGAGCTTTGCTAACATACTAGGAAGAGATCGATCTACAATATAAAAAAATAGGATGGGGCAACCAAGGAACCTAGACCCCAACATGGTAGAGAAGAATTTCCTCTACCTAGACCCAAAGAGCACCCTAGAATATTGAGACCCACCAATTCGTGAAATCCATGGAAAACTATTTCGATGGAATAGGAGACTCCTATGACCATGTGGAAAAGTTCACGCAAGTGCTATGAGTTGAACAAGTGGACGACATGTTCACCTAATATAGTGCATTTGGGCTCAACATGAAAAACACTACCTAAACTTGGTTCCAACCTTTATAGGAAGGAAAATTTAGAGACATCCACCACCTATTAGAATCATTTATCATTGAGTTCCCTAAGAGTGGAATCAGGCACAATACTTCTTCTTTGATCCACAATTTCAAACAAACCCCATCAAGAGATAGTCAAACTAGCTGAACATAGATTTAGACAGTACATCGAGAGATGTCCCATGCCAAAATTCCACCCAAGCTAATCAAGTATCTCTCTTTTTGGATGGGCTTATGGGCTCTAAACTACGATCATACGTATACCTCAAAGAACCTCCAACACTAGAGAAATGTGTGAGGATATGTATAGACATTGAAGACAACTTAGGAGACGACTTGGAACTCTCCAAGGTCTACAAGGACATGAATAGTTCTAATCACTTTTCCTCTAAATACTTGAGTTCCATAGAGGACCTAAAAGAGAAGGTAGCTCAAAAGCTAGGAGTCTCAAGAAAACAGACACCTAGGATAACCTTAGTCAAGTGTTGTTATACCTATGAAGGAAACCATATGGAGAATAGTTGCCTGAACATGATACAATCTCAAGATGACCTTCGTTGCTAGTACTACAAAATAGAAATGTGATACACTAACCACACTGCACAAGATTATCGGTACAACAAGCAAGTGGTTAGAAAAAGTTACGAACAAGCATACCGACAACCTGGTAGATATCCTAGCCAGTATAACCCTCAGTCATATTATAATCAACCACAAAAAAGCTACTAGGTACCTTACCAAGAACAACCTAGACCCCAACTTGTACTAGATCATGAGCCACCACCCCAACAAATGTAATCTCTATCAAATATGCTACTATAGAAGAGAATCTGAGTAGGGCTTTAGTACCCGCATCCCCATTGATCACAAAAAATGATCCTAATTTCAATAGTTTTGATTCCATCCATGTAGATAGACCCCTTGCATACTACACACAATTACCTAAACATATGGAAGCATACCAGTATGAGAGTTCACCGATAGAATCAAGTTGGGAGCAAGACTACACTAACATCATGTATGCCAATCCCAACCCATGACCCCAGTTGAGACAGACAAGACCATAGGGCCCTAAAGGACCATGATTTAGGTGCCAAGGAGACCATTATATAAGGGAATGCCCACATCCTCCACCAATGGGACAACAACAATATTACATCTTTCAAGTTTTTTGTTCCGACTACGGTAAAGGAGATGTCATACATGAATGTCCTAAAAACCCAACCAATGCCTCCAAGGTAACCCCCATTGATGTGATAGCCATTGTGCACACTTCTGATGGATCTACACCAACCTATGTACCTATCCAAGCAGTGACTAGAGCCCATGCATTATTACAAAATCAACAAACAAACCCTGATAAGATAGCTAAGAGTAGTGAAGTTGGAGAGTGGAATGGAAGGAAACCTAGATCTTGGAAGGATTCATGAGAAAGGCTTAAAAGAAACTGGAGTAAGAAAATAAATGAACTAGAAGGAAGCTTAAAGGAGACTAGAGCCAAAATCTTAGAATTACCATCACAAGAGTCAAATCAGGTAAACGAGACACCGAGATTAGGATATGTTCTAGTTGAACCTATACCTGAGGATTTGGATATGATGTTCAGAGCATATCAAGCAAAACTGAGAGAAGGAACCCAGGTGGGAGAATTAAGTAAGAGCTATCCCAGAGTATACCTAAAAATCGAGAGAACTAAGCTTTGCATGAAAATGGTAGAATTGGCTCAAACCATGTTTGAAGCATCTCAAGATGTCAATTGGAGCAACCTAAGGAAGCCAGACCTAGACTTTCAAGGACTACTAGAGAGATTAGAACACTTGATTTCTGACATGGAGAAGAGTAATCCTAAGAGGATCTATTCTGTCTCAAAAGTATAAAAAAATACTCCACCTTCCTTGTCACATGCCTGATACTACGAATTGGGAGAATGTTTTGTCGATACATAAGTACTCACAAGGATTTTTGAGAGAAATTGAAGAAGAGAAATGGAATTTGGAGAAAGAATCTCACCCACTAATTGGAGACATAGACGATCTCCAAGAAAAACTCCCACAAGACATACCTTCTATATATGGTGAACAAGGGAAGAAACATCCTAGCCAATATTAGTAAGAGATGAAGAATCATTTATTCTTAGAGATACAAATGTAATAAAGAACACTAGAGTGCAGTGTCATCTCACTTTAGAAGAGTTTTTGAGGGTTAGACCTGAATTGTGGAAGCATGTAGCAAAACAATTGCTAGAGATGGTTACTACCCACTCTGAGGAAGAATCACACAAGAAAGTGCCAGAAATACCCATTGAAAGGATTGGAGATATGAGCAAAGGAGAAGAGGTAAATACTTATTTACCTATCTCCTACCAAGGCTACACCAGCAAAGCAATCCTAGAATCAAGTAGTGGAGTGGCCATTGCCACCACTTCCCTATGGAAATGATTGGATAAGCCAACCCTAAGACCCACAAGAATGAAAATGCAAATGGATGATGGTCATATTTACAAACCCTTAGGATTATTGGAATGAATCACTCTCACTACTTGTGGTGTAGAGTTTGAGCACACCTTTGCCATTTGTGAATTTGGAAAGAACCACACTCACAAGAAGACGTCCTTTCATGCAACAATTGTAGATCATACAAGATTGGGGAACTAACTCTTTGTACTTGCAACATTTGGGAGCAAATACCAAAGTGACCTGCCCTTAAAGTTTCACAAGAGCATCAATGGACTAGCCACGATTTATCATCAAGGATCATGGACATAGAACGATTAGGAGAGACTAGGTTAAGAGCAGTCGTAGGAATATATGTAGCCAAGAAGAGACAAAAAGCCTATTTCGATGCACATGTCAAGGAAAAAGGCTTGAAAGAAGGAGATTTAGTCCTAGTCTACATGTTGAAACAACAGGCACTGAAGCTAGAGAAACATGGTTATGGAATTATGATTATAAATCAGCTTTCAATGAGTGGAGTAGTACAATTAGCCACTCTAAAAGGGGAGATAATGCCTAATTACATTAGTGGTTGTAGAGTTAAGCTTTATCAAGAACCTCTCATCGAGGACATGCTAAAGTAACTCACACTTGCAAAGAAGCACAAGAATGAAGAGATAAGAATAAGGGAAGAAGCTTAGGCAGAGGCCTTAGAATGTATTAAACACATGAAGGCCAAGTATGTGTTACAACTTTTTGTGTGTGAACAAATGGTCTAATCAATGCACTATAGACTCCTACCCTAGGATGAGCCTCAGGACATTGATTGGGAAAAGCTAGAAGTTGATCTAGCACAAGGCCTCAGGATTACGGACCATACCCTTGCCAAGGGTCTCTTGTAGAATTACATCACTCAATCCCTACAACAAGGATCTATCATGGATGACTGACACGAGAGGGGAGGGGTGTTAGGAGTGGCACCGGCAACGGCCATAGGCATTGGCATCGAGGAAGCATGTAGAAGGAGATGCATGAAGATTGGGGGGCGAGGTCCATTCATTTTCAAAAAGATTGTTTCATTATAATTGATAAAACTCTCAACAATGGTTATAATCACTACCCATGTAACATACGTAACATAGAAAACTCAATTCTATCACAAGCCAATCCATGTGCAAGCTAAGGAGTCCTTAAGATTGAGGAGCTTAGATAGATAAATCATACCAAGTTTCGTAATTTTTGGACTTCATTTGAACCTCCAAATAAGCTTTAGGACCTATTTTTTAACTAGGCGACACACTAGGATTGAAACTGGTCAAACTAGTAAAAAAAACTATAAATTAAGATTGTAAGGGAGTGAGAAAAAAGAGCTTTGTAAGCACTGATTGAGTAATACAAGTGTAATTTCTACCTTCCATTGTGTCTCATCTTGCCTCTACCTTGTGTGTGTGTGTATGTGTGTGTGCATTAGCTTGCTTCTCACCTTCACCTTCATGCACATCAGTCATTCATGATCTTCACATCACCCTACCTCTTCCGTGGATTGACAATTAAGGAGGTGGAGCTTCTTGACATGGTACTTGCCATTTTCTAGAACAACAAAAATGCTTCTTTGAAAGTTTGGAGATATGAACTTGGCAAAAACATGAGCCTTCAATAGTAGGCCATTATTGTAGCTCTACTAGGTATTACTGACAAATAAAACAAGAGAGGGGCTACCCCTTGTTTGATACCTATGAAGTTGAGGAAGGTATATTCAGTGAACTTAAAAAGCTTCAAAACTTCATCTTTAAATCTTATCAGCTAAGAAATGACCTCTACTTGCTCCAATATGAGCCATTTCCAATAAAGAAAGATACTCTCCTTCATGAACGCACATTCATAATTGATTATCTTTCCTTCTCTTGAAGAATTTCTTTCCTATAATCACATAATGTTTAATTTGTTTTTATAGGGCTCTCTTTCTAGCTTGGCGAGTACTTTTTGGGTATGCTTATGATTTCAAGAATTCTATTACTTTTTTATTTCGTTTAGTTGCTATAGTAGAAAGGTCAAATATGAATTTTCATTTGGTGAAGAGGATTGGCATAAATTGCAATTAAACCCATATTCATGTACATCCTTTTGCATGCCTAGCCAATATACTCCTAACCTCTTTAGGGCTTGAATTGTTCCACTTACTCCTTCATGAACTTTCCATTTATTTTCATGAGCTTCTCGAATCAAGTTTATTCCCTCCTCATCTACCATGCATCTTAGGAGTATTGCATTGGGATCTTTGAAATATAAGATACCCACGACAATGTAAAATTGATTCTATGCCACATTCCATGTGTAAGCATAGGCACCAATTTCTCGACCCATGATGGACATACTTCCAAGTTGAACAATCAAGTATCTAATAATTCATTAGCTACTCTTGTTGTTGGTTCTCCATGAGTCATTCTAGATAGATGATCGGCTCTAACGTGTGTGGTTCCCTTCTTGAAGACTACCTCAAAATCAAATTCCATTAACAAAAGAAACCATCTAACTAATCTTCTTGTGTTGCAAGGTTTGTTGAGCAAATATAGTAATGCTTGATGATTAGTAAAAAGAAAACTTGAATTCAGGTAGTGTTAAAATTTCTTCACTACATAGACCATCCCTAGTCCTTCTCTTTCTATTATAGTATAGTTTCGTTTGGATTGGTTTAATTGTGTATTTGCATAAGCAATATGGTGATCTAGTTTTCCTTCATCAGTTGGTTGTGCCAATATGCATCCAATAGCAAAATTAAAATCATCAACATGGATATGGAGTGGATTATTCCAATTAGGCACTTTCAATATAGGTGTTGAACTTAACCTTCTCTTCAACTCATTGAATTCTTGTTAACATTCATCACTCCACTTGAATTGAGTCAGCAATCCATACAAGGGTTTAGTTATGATTTCATACATGTGGATAAATTGATGATAGTATACATAATGGCCCATAAAGGCTTGCACTTCCTTTACATTCATAGGATTGTGTAATCCTAGGATTACTTTGATTTTGTCTTCATTTGTAGAGATTGTGGGATTTGAACTCATGACCTACTAGCTAGGAGTATGATGGGCTAACCACTTGCTGCAAAAGACATGGTTGAGGACTACTTCCTTATCCTCCCTCTTAGGTTGTGGTTCAACCATCTCCTCACTATCATATCTTGAGTTTATTACCCTCTTCCCTTTCTAGAGATCATTGTCCTCAATGATCAATCCTTGATCTCCTCTTGAATTGATGTCCTCACCCTTGCAAAATCTCTTGAACCTTGTCGTTCTCAACCTTGATCTCTTGAACCATTCTCTCAACCTTGTTCTCTTGAACCTTGCCTTTCTACTTATTAGCCACTTGCCTACAAACTTGCCTTGGTTGCAACCTTGGTCTCTTGAGCTGCTTGTTCTCAACCACAGTATCTTTAACCTAGTTCCCACCCATGCTAGGTATCTTGAATCTTCAATCTAGTGCTTCCATTGGTGATTCTGTTCCAAGAGCTTTCCAATGGTGTCGTACATGTCTAGATCCGACCTACAACTTTTCAAGATTCAAACATACTCAATATTTTCCACACTTGTGGAATATTCATTTTAACTCTGGTATATGAGCTTATCTTTGTGAAGAGTAAGTATATAGGTCATCCACATATACTTCCATAATCTTCCATAAGAATTCCTTAAAAACATGACACATTATTCTTTGGAAAGTGGCTAGGGCATTAGTTAAGACAAAATGCATAAACCTAAAAGCATATAGTCCCCATTTAGTAGCAAAAACAGTTTTATGTTGATGATCAATAATAGGTAGTGGGTAATTATCTCTAATGGTGGCAACACTAACTTTCATTAAGATAATACGAACCTAGAGTTTCCCATTTTTCTTGGGTACTGCCACTTAATGGAGAGACCCATTCTATATGCACATCTTCCTAGACGAGTCTAGCTATTAATAGCTTGTCTATCTCTTCTTTGATCTTGGCTGAGAATACATCATTGTAAATGTATTGCCTTTGTTTTGAAGGCTTTGCTTTAGGAGTCATAGGGATCATATGAGAACAAATCTTAGGGTCTAACACCTTTGAATCCATATAAGTCCATGCAAAGATATCTCGATACTCCCATAGTAACTCTACCAGTTCTTGCTCCTCTTTAATAGAGACATATTTGCCTTTGAAGGTGCATTTATTCTCATCATTTTATCAAGTCACGATGGTGTTCTTTGTTTGCTCTTTTTTTTGTATGCTAGTTCTTCCTATGCCTCTATCTTAGGCATTTGAATAGTAATTTTTCTTTCCTCCAGCTCATATCTCTTGAAGTGTTTAGGAACTTCAAAATAGTCTTTTTGTTGGTCTTCTTCCTCTATTTCATCATTCTCTTTATTGGGGTTTTTGGACATTGTTCTATCGAAAAGATCTTACAATTTTCTACAGTGTTATTCATTTCTACTTCTTTTAAATATTTTTCTTCTAAATCAAATTCATGTCCCACTATGATACTTTCATAATCATCATCTTTTTCATTTTCCTCTTCATGTTCATCTACTTCCTAGATCAATACCACGAATAGGCTTAGATCATATCCTTCTTTTTCCACACATTTGTTCATGGTAAGCACTTCTTCATTGATGCACACATCTATAGTTGCTCATATCACCATCCATACATGTGGTTCAAATGCTTCATTTGGAAATATTTGAGGCATGCAAGTTGGGTTCTTTACTAGACGCTCTCCTTCCTACCATGGCTTCCAACATTGGAGCCTTTTCTCTTCTCTCTAAGCAGCTTTTCAAATCCATAGCTAAGTATCAATGTTCATCTAAGACTAGTCACTAGATACCACACTATGGATTGATAATCATCTTTCTCTTTAGGATATGATTCCATTGAAGAGGTGGGATATCCTATAAGAGAAGTTTTGGAGATTTATTTTAGTGGTTGTGCGTTAATGTTGAAGGTACAAAGCATCTCTTCCCCAATCTTGAACTACTTGCAATTGTCTCATGAATGGTCATCCCAAAACCATTTCATAATTGTCTGCCTTGCCAAATTGGCATATGGTTAAGGTATGTTCAAACTCTTCTCCGCATGTAGTCAAGATCACATTTTATAGGAGTCCTAAGGGATGCTCTACATGATCATCTGTTAGTTGCAGTTTCATTCTAGTAGGTCTAAAGGCTAGTTTTCCCCATTTTTCCTAGGTTTCTTTGGCTGCAATTCCTACTCCAACGCCGGTTTCTAGTATGCATTTATTCATGTATCCTCTAGATGTGATCGGAAGTCAAGTTTTTCCTTCATCAGCTTCATTGAAATCTCCTACTTTGTCCATGGGTATTTTTACTATAGGGATTTCTTCATTACCCCTCTCCTTGTTTGAGCTAATTTGTTCTTAATGTTGGATTTTGAGGTATGTGGTGTTGATATATTTAGGTAGTGATGTGTGTGAACACACTAGGACCACCGGGGCACTTTTTTCCCTCTTTAGGAGTTTTTTTTCCCCCGGCTTGTATATACGCCTATTGCCCTAATGGGCTACTTATCTTTGTACATTCTCTAGTAATACATTCAGTCTTGTGTGTTGTGCTCCAAGCTTCTTCTTCTTCCTTGTGCTGTTCGCGTGCTTCCGCAGACATCTATCTCCAACAATTGGTATCAGAGCAGGTCGTCGCTTCATCTAGGGCGCCATCGACACTCCTCCGTTTTGCAGTCTCAGAATCGTACGAATTTTGGTGAGCATACTCAAGGCCTCTGAACGCACTATGGTAGCGCTTGTGCAAGCTATTTCGTCTTTTTGTGCCAAAGGTATATACCAGTTTTTGTTCGCCAGTATAAGCGTCTCGAAGTCTACTACAGGTTTAGCAGAACTCGTCTGGGCAGTTCCGTTCAACTTTTTGAGATACAGTCAATTTTTTGCATCAAGGTATTTTAGTCACCGGCCATGGCTGAAAGCAGTGATGTATTCCATATGTTGGCTGTTGAGAATAAGTTGGATGGTACCAACTACCCATTATGGGCTTATATGATGCGACATGTATTGGTTGCAAAAGGATTGTGGAACATTGTGCAGGGTGTTGAAAGACGTCCTGTTACACCTGTAACAACAGGTACTATGAATACAGGTGCTGGAGCTGATGAAGATGGTGTTGAAGATGATATTGTGCAGATTCCTGTTCCTGCTGCTATTTTTGCTGCACCTACTACAGAGCAAACTCGTTGGGATGGCAGAGATACCCAAGCACATGCATTGATAGCTTTGTCTGTCAAACGTGCCATTATTCCTCATATTTGCTCTTGTAGAATAGCTAGGGATGCTTGGGATACACTTACCACATTGTACTAAGCTAGGAATGAGGCTCATGTTGCTTACCTCCGAAAACAGTTGGAGAGTGAGCACATGAATGAAGGTGATTCTATGGACAGTTTCCTAACGGAGATCAAAGATTTGAAGGAACAGTTGATTTTTGCTGATGAGGTTATACCAGATAGCTCACTTGTGCAGACCATTCTGAATGGTCTTCCTGATTCATATCAGAGTTTTGCTTCTACTCTTCGGTTGATGATGAAAGGCAATCCGAATGCCTTATCGTTTGAGGAGTTAGTCTCTGTTTTGTTGCAAGAAGATCAGTCCAGGCAGAACAGGTCCATTATGTGTGTTGCAGATCAAGCTTTCCTGGCTAGTCAGAAGGGCAAAGGAAAATGGAGCTCTTCTACTAGTAAGCAGAAATCTGCAAATGCTCCACATTCGAAGAACCAGGATAAAGATGAGAAGAAATCAGAAAAGCAGAAATTGTTTTGCAAGTACTGTAAAGGGAATGATCATATCATAAAGAACTGTCCAAAATTGGCTGCAAAAGAGGCAAAGAAAAAGGAGGCTGGAATGGTTGTTGCAGAAGCCTCTACACCAAAAACACAGTCTGCTAATCTTGTGCAGGAAGAAGAATGGGCGTTTACTACTGTTTGTAGTTTTGACCCATCTTCTCATGAGCAGTGCATGTGAGTAGTGGACTCAGATGTTTGGTACTTTGACAGTGGAGCGACCAAACATATTACCTCGCAGTGCAGTTTCTTCTCTTCACTCGAGCCTGCCCCTACAGGGAATACTATCACATGCGCCAATAACTCGTCTTATCCTGTTATGGGAGTTGGTAAGATCATTCTGACTACTGTTGATGGTAGTTCTTTCACTTTGTCAGATGCTTTATTTGTGCCAGGGATTAAGAAGAATCTGTTTGGCTTGGTTGTGAAATTTGTTGATGACAGATGTACAGTTCATGATCTGTCAAATGGCGATGTTATTATTGCTTCTGGCATTTTATGTCCTGGGCTGTATAAGCTCATAGACTATGAAAGATCTGTGAATGATTCGGCATGTGCAGTTCATGATTCTCAACCTATGTCAGATGCAAAGCTTTGGCATGCACGCTTTGGTCATTTGAATTTTGCTAGTTTGCTACACCTGTAGAAATCTGATATGGTGTCTTCTTTGCCTAAGCTTGAGGCACCTGGAAAACATGTTTGTGAAGGCTGTATTTTGGGCAAAATGCAGTGTTCCTCCTTTCCAAAAGATGGTTCAGTTCGGGCTAGACAGAAATTGCAGCTTGTACATAGTGATGTCTGTGGTCCTATGCAGACACCCTCTTTTGGAAATTACCTTTACTTCCTGACTTTCATTGATGTTTTTTCCAGGCATGCATGGGTATATCCATTCAAAGCAAAGTCCGAAGTGTTCATGTGCTTTAAACAGTTTTTGGTTTTGGCTGAAAATCTGTCAGCATGTAAAATGGGCACCCTCCATTCTGATCGAGGGGGGGAATATATGTCTTCTGATTTTAATGCATTTCTGGCTGAACGTGGGATAAAACACCAGTGTAAAGTGCCGTATACACCTCAACAGAATGCAGTTGTTGAACGGAAGAATAGGTCACTCATGCAGATGGTGAGGTGTATGGTCAAGAGAAAGGCTTTACCACATAGTTTTTGGCTTGAGGCTGTCATGTGTGCAGCATATGTACTTAATTGGTGTCCCACTAAAGCGCTGCAGTCTATCACTCCATATGAGGCTTGGCATGACCGCAAGCCATCTGTTGCTCATCTGCGTGTTTTTGGTTGTTTGGCATATGCATTAGTGCCTGAACAATATCACAAAAAATTGGATGATAAGGTAGTAAAATGTATTTTTGTTGGGTACAGTTCTGAAAGTAAAGGCTATCGTCTGTATCATCCACAGACTAAGTGCATTCTGGTTAGCCGTGATGTTGTTTTTGTGGAAGATGCTATTCAGCCATTGCTTTCATGTACCAAGGAGATATCTGTCAGCTCCAAAGACATGTATGATACTTTGATGCCTCTTTTTACATGTGGACAGTCTAGTGCTGGTCCTAATGAGGCAACTTCTCAGCCTTTGCAGGTTTCATGTGATGATGGAGATAATTCTATTTCTGATGCAGATGTACATGATGCACTTATTGATGAGAGAGCTGATATTGAGCAGGCAAGAACTATGCCAAAATGGCTGGTGTAGACTTTGCGTGACAACAAATTAGATGCACCTCTGTCATATCGTTCTCGTTCAGGCTCTCATAGTGCCTCTTTTGCATCAGATTGCTATGCTATGGCTGCATCTAGTCTCTGTGATGAGAATGAGCCTGTTTCGTTTGATGAAGCACAAAATTCAGAAAATTGGATGGCTGTTATGCAATCTGAATATGATGCTATAATGAAGAATGGTACTTGGTCTTTATGTGACTTGCCTCCTGGCAAGAAGGCCATTGGCACTAAGTGGGTATACAAGCTGAAGCATAAACCTAATGGTACAGTGGACATGTATAAGGCTAGGCTTGTTGCAAAGGGTTATGCGCAGGAAAGAGGCATTGATTTTGATGAGACCTTTGCACCTACATGCCGTATGACTATTGTTCGGAGCATTTGTGCACTTGCAGCCCATCATGGTTGGAATGTACATCCGTTGGACATTAAAAAAACATTTCTGAATGGTGACTTGCATGAAGAAGTGTATGTCTTTCAACCCCGTGGCTTTGTGCAGAAAGGGCATGAAAACCAGGTGTGTAGGTTAAAGAAGGCATTATATGGTTTAAAGCAAGCACCACGTGCTTGGTATGAGAAGATACATTCCTATCTGGTTGCACATGGTTTTGAGAACAGTCCAACTGAAAGCACCTTATATGTTAAGCATGCTAATGATGTGCTTCTGATCATTGTTGTCTATGTTGACGACATGCTGCTCACTGGTCCTATTGAGAAGCATATTGCTAATTTCAAGGCTGATCTGCATGCCTCATTTGAGATGTCTGATTTGGGGCATTTGCATCACTATTTGGGTATTCAGTTTATGCAAGTTGATGGTGGAATGGCTTTGTGTCAAACGAAATATATTGACACATTATTGCAGTGTTTTGGCCTTGAAGACTGTAAGCCTATTGCCACTCCTATGGAGACAAGTTTACGATTGAGTCTTCATGATGCTCAAGATGCATTTGATGTTGTTCTCTATCAGCAGGCTGTTGGATGCTTGATTTACTTATGCATTACTCGGCCAGATATTCAGTTTGCTGTCTCACAGATGAGCAGGTTTATGCATTGCCTAGGAGTCACGCATTGGAAGGCGGTTAAGCACATCTTTCGCTACTTGAGTGGTACTCGGCTACTTGGGTTGTTTTATCCCAAGGGGGGATCACTACCGCTAGATTTGCATGCTTTTTTTGACTTAGATTGGGCTAGTTGCTATGACACTCGTATGTCCACCAGTGGTTTTTGCTTCATGCTTGGTAGCTCATGTATATCTTGGTTGAGCAAGAAGCAGCCTACTGTGGCCACTTCCAGTTGTGAGGCTGAGTATAGGGCAGCTTTCATAACGACTGTTGAGTGTGTGTGGCTCAGACGCCTTATGGCTGATTTGGGTGTTGGCTAGTCTTCTGCCACCACCATCTTCACTGACAGTCAGAGTGCATTGGGAGTTGCAAGGAACCCTATGTTCCATGCTCACACTAAGCACATTGAGGTGCATTATCACTATGTCAGAGAGAGGTTCTCTGCTGGGGAGATGTTGCAGAGCTAAAGAGCGCACAAAGCAGAGAAAAAGACGGGCCCCAAAATTTTTCCGATTTGGACCACATATTTTTGTAACATATTCATTTTTGTAATATATTTCCCTTTGTAAAGGCACTAGAGGAGTCCTCTAGATGCATTCCCACAGAAGAATAGAAGCTTACCCATGTAAAATAGTAGGAAATTAGCTTTTAGTGAATAAAGTGCCGGTCACTTGTGTGAAAGGACCATTTTTAGGGCACTAGTATATAAGTCAAATGTGACTCTTTGTAAAAGACTTTTTGCCATTGTGAGAAGAGAGAGCACAGAAATTCGAATTTGTGTCTTCTTCCCTCTTCATCTTCTTCTTCGTGAGCTTGTATGCATGTGTAGTGCTTGGAAAGAGTGCTTGTGAGTGTTGTCTATCCTTGAGAGTGTTTCTTTGCTGTAGGAAAGGTGTGTGCGAGGTGTAGGAAGTGCTGAAGAGTAGGAAAGTATTTTCGTGATTCAGTATTTCTGTCATAACTTGAAGTAGGAGCGTTGGAATTGAGTGAAACCACTGCCATTGGATGCGTCTTCTCGAGAGCTTCGAAACGCATATGCTATTCCCTATGTTTGGAGCTCGGAGCTAGGAGAAAAGTCCAAAATACTAACGGCTGCTGCACCAAGTATCGTTTCATCTTGACCTACAGTTGAAGCTTGTTAGGATAAGTAATTACCTCATTTTCATTCTTGAGTACCTTATGTGCATTGACCATTATGTGATTGCATGTCTTCATACACTCGGCTAGGTTTGTATACTCTTTGGATTGATAAATTAAAAGCGTGTATCCCCACTATATGCACTTGTGAGGGGATTGAGGTATAGTCTCTTTCTCCGCAAGTCCCTAAGTCGAAGCTTAGGTCAACACACTTTTTGGCGCCGTTGCCGGGGAGTGACGAATCAAACCGAGGCATTCGTGTGATGGTAAGTAGCTTTTTGCTTTGAAGAACTTGGAGGAGCGGAAATCTTCTCTTCTTTGGTAAGTCATTCTCAGCCGCACTTGCTACTTCTCATTCTTGGAGTGTGTAGAGTGAGTTGATAGATTAGGGAAGAGAGTAGAAGAAGTAGAGTAGGAGTGAGTGGAGAGTAGAGTAGGCTTTAGTGTTGGTCAAAAATTTTCCTTTTTGGTAAGCTAGGAATTTCCAAGTATAAAAGCCAAAAAAGTTCCATTTTTCAATTCACTTGTTGAACAAGTATCGTGGAGAGAGCAGTCGGGTATCGTGAGAGTTGCAGAGATCGTGGGCGAGTATATAGGCGACCTGGAGCATTACAAAGCAAGGGGAAGTGCTAAAGAAGTTGAAAGTGCATCAGAGGTGAGCCTAGCAAGTCCTAATCCTTTTACATCATTCAAAAAAATCAAGTTCAGTCAGAAACGACCTGCGACAGAGATCGTTTGGGTTTGATTGAGGTGAAAAGGTGAGTTTTGAGTGATCCAGAGAGTGGAGAAGGGGGAGGAGAGTGCATTAAACAAGTGCATTGAAACAAAATCTTAAAAACCTCTACAAAACTTTGAAGTTGGGTCAAGTATCGTCTTTGCTCCCACGGTTGAAGATCGCGATACTTGTCAAGTATCGTGGACTCCTGTGGTCGAGTATCGCGATATTTCCCAAATATCGGTATCGTCTCGATCAGAGATCGTTTGAGCCCAAAGATCGTGTATCGTTGGCTCAAGTATCGTGTTCGAGCGATCGCGATATTTGCCAAAGATCGTCGATCGTTGAGGTCAAAGATCGGTATCGTTTCGGTGAGATATCGTTTTGGCCAAGTGTCGGTATCGTCTGGTTTCCATCGATCGCGATACCTAACAAGTATCGTGTATCGTTGTAGTCAGCGATCGCCGGCCAGAGATCGTTTACCAAAGATCGCGATACCTAGGAGAGATCGGTATCATTTCGTTTCAAGTATCGGTATCGCCTAGTCTTCACTCGCGATACTTAACAAGTGTCGTGTATCGTTGTGGTCAGCGATCGTTGGCCAAAGATCGTCGATCGTTTGGTCGAGTATCGTGTATCAAGTATCGTCTGCGCCAAATATCGTGTATCGTGGCCTGAAGATCGCGATACTTGTGAAGTATCGTATATCGTTTGACCAAGTATCGTAGAGACAGAGATCGTGTATCGTTTTGGTCAAGTATCGTGTATCGCATCTCAGAGATCGCGATACTTACCAGCGATCGCGTATCGTTTTGAGCCAAGTATCGTCGATCGTGTATCGTGTTGACCAAAGATCGTGGAGTCCAGAGATCGTTTTGTCAAAGATCGTTTGGGGGAAGTATCGTGTATCGTGTATCGTCTGAACTCAGGTATCGAGTCTCGTTTCCATCAAGTATCGTCTGGGCGGAGATCGTTTTCCAGCGATCGTTTCGTCCAAGTATCGTGTCAGTCAGCGATCGTTTCGACAGATATCGTGTATCGTGGATTTTAGAGGTCAAGTATCGTGACTTGAAATTTTCCTTCAGTCATTTTCCAGCCTAATTTTTTCCTAGACTGCTAAGCCATATCTTAGAATTCTAGAGGCTAGAGGAGGATAAGGTTTGATCAGAGCTCTTAAGTGAATGAACCTGAGATCCGGAAGAACCCTAGGAAGCCGAAGAAGTGTAATCTCTTCCGTAGGGAGTGAAGCTGAACCAAGTAGCCGTTCACACTATTCTGAGACCTCCAGTGAGTCAGAAGGAGAAATCCCCATGGCTTCCGAGGATATGCAAAACACTGTGCCCATGATTGGCCAGATGTCCATCATTGAGGGCGAATACAGAACTTCCTTAGAGTATGTGAGCACCAACCACAATGAGATACCTATCTATTTGGATGGTCTAAACAGATCAGTGGCTAGACTGAGGAAGGCTTCAGAGGCCTACATAGTGCCAAGACCAGCAGTCAAGTACATAGGAGGACTGTACATGGACAAACAAGACATTCAATACGTGGTCACAGAACACCCTGAAATCATTAATGAGCGTGGTGAGGAAAATAATGCTTCGAGCTTAAACGGATATGGAGCCGAAGAACAAGTAGCTACTCCTAGAGGGAGATCAACAATTACCAAACTTTGGAGAGGAGACTTAGTTCCACAGGATGATACTCTGATAGATGTGTATTTGATCAACGGAATGGAGCACTTGCTCAGAACCCATTCCTCTATATGGCAAGCTGCTCCTAATCCAGTTACCATCTATGAGTTACAAGACCCTGAATTCCCCACCATCACCACCTATTTGGACAAAAATCACAGAAGATATTGGCCAATCACAGAATTAGAGAGAGCTGAGCTGAAATATCAGAACATCCCAGTGTTTCCCCCAAGGGACCAAGCCACTACGTCACGGAATCCACATGGAACTTCTCAAAATGATTCAATTCAACAATCTGGACAAACACAACAAACTCAACAAACACAGGTCCCCATCAGACCACATGTACAATTCGTTATGCTTGCCACTAATCCTAATTACCGGCCACAACCAACTATTGACCCAAGACAAGGAGTTCATACCCCAGCCAGACCACAGGTGGTACGAGGACCAGGCATACCAATAGGAAGACCAAATTACCCTGTAATGCCTAGACAACCTGAAGCAGGAAGGAGACTAAGGCCGATCCAAGTGGCCAAGTGCATGAGAAATCATTATGATGGCTCTAGTGAACCCTATAATCACATAGCAGAATTCAAACAAGTAATTAGAGCCGAGCAGGTAGATGACTTCATGATTCAATATGAGTCTTTTGGCCTTACCTTGTCAGACACGGCTTTGGCCTGGTTTCAGCCATTGGATCCAAATACCTTTCAGAACATGGATCAGGTGTATCAAGAAATGATTGAAGAATTTACCAAATCTGGAATTAAGAACAATTCTTCGTCATTAATCCACAGCTTCAAACAAGTCCCTACTGAGTCAGTGAGATTGGCTGCCAGGAGATTCAAGCAGTATGTGGATAGATGTCCTGTAGAAGAGAGACCAACACAAAACAAAATGGTATCATTGTTTTTAGAAGGACTATTGAACGGAACCTTGAGGTCATTGGTGTACATAAAGAGAGTTCAAACCTTGCAAGAGTGCATGAAGGAATGCATAGACCTAGAAGATAACCTTGCAGAAGACTTGAAAATACCCCAAGGCAGTGTGAAAAGTGAAGAGTCAACAAGCAGCACATCAAACCCTAAAAACAACGTAGAGGAAATTGCCGACTTGTTAGCTAAAAAACTAAATGTTCAAGGACAGAGGAATTATCCCACCAATCCTATGAGAATGCCTATGCTTAGAAGATGTATGCAGTGCGGAGGAGATCATCCTTCTCATTTGTGTACTAGGGGAGTAGTCCCACCACCTGCCTATACTCCTCATAGACCCTCTGTCCCCGGACCACTACAATATTGCAGTATAGAGCAGAGATACACAAACCATAGCACCGACAACTGCCCTTACAATAGGCAAACCAGACCTACCCAGCCTTATGTGAGACCATATGGATACCCGCAGAACCAGCAGGGAGGAGAAGCCTTTAGATATCCCTCATATCAGCCGCAGGCACCAATACCACGACCATATGCATATCAGGGATATATGCAACCCCAACCAGTGCTAGGACAACAACCGCCCCACCCTCAGAACGTTGTCCCAGTTAAGATAGCGCAACCAGAGGAAAACTTAGAAAGGGCTATAGTGCCAGCCACACCTTTGACTAGCAGTGACCCATATGACTCATTTTACGATCCTAGTCAAGGAACATACCCTGGTTGTGAGAGCTCAATAATGGAATGTGGGCAACAATATGACCCATATGCTTATGGCATGGAGACACCAGAGAGTTCATATAATTACGAGCAGGATTATGTACCTTTAATGTACACAGCTCCTAGAGCAACCATGCCACCTCGACCAATGAATAGACCGCCTGTACCCAGAGGACCATGCTACAGATGTGGAGGTGACCACTATATTAGAGAATGTACATTACCAAACCCACCACCACCACAACGAATTTGGGAAGGCTACTGTAGCGATTGTGGTAAGGAGCATCTTTTCAAAGAACCCAAACAAAGTCACACCTAATGTGCAGATTAATGTGATAGAAGTGATTGAATCTTCAGGGAGCGACAAAGAGTACACTATACCTTTAAAAGCCATAACAAGAGCAAAGGCTAGAGAAAACCCTGATAAAACCGAAGAAAATAATCAAAGTGACAAAGAGGGAAATACACCCATCCCTCACAGAGTAGAAGACTCCGAAGAACCAAAAAAAAGTATCGCCAGTAAAAGATCCCAAAGGTGGAAGCAAAGGAGAGACAGGATAAAAGAAAAAAAATTGTTACAAAAGAAGGAAAATGAAAAGAGTAAACAGAAATCTACAGAAGAATCACAAGTGAAAGAAGAAAATAAAAAGGAGAATAAAAGGGAGGAGGTAGGATCAGTATTAGCAGACCCAATGCCTGAAGAATTAGCCATGTGGATTCAGGCATACAAGGCGAGAATAAAAGCAGGACCTACCATAGAACAACATGAGAGAGAGTATCCGAGAGGTGACTTAGAGAAAGAAAGACTGGAAATCTGCAAAAAACTGATAGAAGTTGCCCAACAAACATTAGAAAAACCCGCATCACCTTTACCAAACAACCGAATGGGCGAAGAGAAATTTCAAGAGTGCCTAAACACTCAGGAAAAGCCTAACGTAAATAGACCTCTGGATGATGAAATTGGTATTGAGAGAAAGGAAGGATCCATAGTCCCTGAAACAGAAGGAGATTGGACTAAGGATTTATGGGCGCGAGTTCAAGAGGACAAGTGGAAAAAGGTAGAGGGAATGGAACCGCCCTTTGAAGAATTGAAAGCAGAAAACGAAATAGAGGGTTCAATACCTGAACTCAATTCAGAAGAAATTTTTCCAATGGATGCAAGTGACAGAGAAGTGGAAGACGATGTAAAGGAACTACCCAACTACACCGGGGAATACGAGCACAACTCAGAATTGTATCGCATTCCATCAATAACGAGACGAGAAACGAATCCATCAGTTCAAACATCGGAGATCATACAACGCCTTAGAGAGGTGAAAATCCCATGTACCTTAACACTCAAGGAACTGTTAAAGGTAAAACCACATTTAAAAGAGAAATTGATCAATCAGTGGGAAGTCAAGGAAGAAAAGAAGGAGGTAGCTGACGAAGTGAAAACGGTGAGAATTCCAGTGGATAAAGTAGGAGACTTTAGCGAAGGAGATGAAGGAAATACTTGTCTTCCAATCACCTATAGGGGTTACACAACCAAAGCCATACTAGATTCAGGAGCTGGTGTTGGCATTGCTACCAAAGAAATTTGGGAGAAATGGGGAAAACCAGCATTGAGACCAACACGCATGAAAATTCAAATGGCAGATGGACATACGGAAAGACCCTTAGGATTGTTGGAACGAGTAGTCTTCACTACATGCGGAGTGGAATTCGAACATACTTTAGCAATATGTCACTTTGAAAGGCCAAGCAATTATGAAATGATATTGGGAAGGCCATTCATGAGACAGCTAAAGGTCGTACAAGACTGGGGAAAAGATGCAGTGTACCTACAACACGCAGGAGTCACCACTAGGATCAACCTACATACGTACACATATCAAGATGTACCACCTCTGCAATGGAATCAAATCCACAAAGAGGAAGACGATCAATCGATTCATAGCGCAGGTTCTAGTGACCAATCCTGGATGAACGAGGACACTCATCTATGGATATGTCAAGCCGCAAAAAAGGAAGAAGAGAGAAGGAAAAGTTGGCAGCAGAAACAAGGTATAGTGAGATCGGTACAAGATCCGGATTATATGCCACAAGTATTTCCAGACGAAGAATTCGAACCTCACGGTTGGATGGAAATTTTAGCCACCCTCGATGTTTGTGTAAACGAAGAAGTGGTAACTATGAACGAATGTATTGACGAGGAGGGTTATGATGTTAGTTTGTATATGGTAGTCCTTCAGGAGGCGGAAGAAGGAGAAGTGATTGAGAAAGACTGGAAGGAGGACTACGAGAGCATTGAAATGGAACCAGAACCCCTGGATCTAGGGATTTGTACCAACAACATGGATATCACTGCCAATGAACAACATAAGGATCTCACACAAAAAGAAGAATTAGAAGTTGAAAAGGAGTTAGAAGATGAAGAAAACAAACCCCAAGACCAATTTGAGGTACCAGCTCATTTCAAAAAATATGAAGTGGAAGAGAGGAAGATTGCTATTCAAATGCCTAAAAGAGAGGCACAACCGGGAATAGCATATGATAATAAAGAACAAACCAAGAAAATAGTCGTAACCATGGAAGGAGGAGAGGAACGATGTACTTTCATAGGACAGGATGTCTCAGCGGAAGAAGAGCAAGAGTTAATTCGACTCATAAGAGAATACCGGGATGTCTTTGCTTGGACCTATAAGGACTTAAAAGGAGTAAATCCATCTATATGTGCACATAGAATCCCCATGACATCCGAGGCCAAACCTTCCAAACAGAGACCTTATACTTATAATGACGTGTATTCAGCCAAGATAAAAGAAGAGATAGATAAGTTATTAGATGCTGGATTCATCTATGAAATTGAGCACACGGACTGGGTATCACCCTTGGTGGTTGTACCAAAGAAAAATGGCAAGTTAAGAGTGTGCATCAATTTGAAAAAAGTGAACGCCGCAACCATAAGGGATAGCTATCCCTTACCGATCACTGACCATCTCTTGGAACGTGTAGCAGGGAAAGAAGTTTATAGTTTTTTGGATGGCTTTTCGGGGTATAATCAGGTAGCCATTGCTCCTGAGGACCAACATAAGACTGCATTTGCAACTGAATGGGGAGTATACGCCTTTAGAGTCATGCCGTTCGGTTTAACGAATGCCCCAGCTACATTCCAAAGACTGATGTGTCATGTGTTCAAGGAATTTTTGAGAAAGAGCATGGAGGTATACGTGGATGATCTGTGTACATATTCAGCTATACGATCAGAGCACATCCCTGAACTAGAAAAGATTTTTGCCAAATGTCGACAATATCGAGTATGCCTCAATCCTGAGAAATGTGTCTTCATGGTGAGACAAGGGAAAATCTTAGGACATATTGTTTCTAAGAATGGAATTTCCACGGATGAAGACAAAATCAAAGTCATTTTGGATTTACCGAGACCGAAAACTGCTAAAGAAGTTCAAGCATTTATGGGACATTGTGGTTACTATCGAAGATTCATACGTATGTACGCCATAATTGCTAGACCTCTTTATGCATTGTTAACTCAATTCAATTGGACCGAAGAATGCGAAAGAGCTTTTAATGAGTTGAAGAATCGATTGAGTTCAGCACCCATTCTTCGAGTCCCCGACTGGAATAAACCGTTTCATATTCATGTTGACGCTTCCAAGTTTGCCATTGGTTGCATCTTAGCTCAACCAGCTGATACAGGTAAATTAGACCACCCGATAGCCTATGCCAGTAGACAGTTAAATCAAGCAGAACGAAATTACACTACTACGGAGAGAGAAGGCTTAGGGATGGTTTATGCAGTCAAGAAGTTCAGACATTACTTATTGGCAAACAAATTCAAATTCTTCATTGATCATCAAGCTCTATTGTACTTAGTCAACAAGCCTTGCAATACAGGACGACTAGTACGATGGTTTTTATTGCTAATGGAATTTGATTTTGAAGTAATAGTCAAGAAAGGAAACACACACATAAGGGCATACCACTTATCTCGTATGACACACGGAGAACCACCCATAGGAGTTCCTGATGATCTGCCAGATACTTATCTCTTTAACCTAGAAGTATGTCCTCAATGGGCCGAAAAATTGATCCCAATACTCACACATGGACCTAAAGATGGGATCACGCCAAACCGAAAGCAAGATCTTTGGAAGACTAAGAACCTTCACATTATTGCGGGAAGTTTGTACCACCAAGATTCAAGCGGACTGCTGATGAGATGCGTGGAAGAAGGGGAACAAAAAATGTGGCTACAGAAAGCACACATAAATCAATGGAACACTCACTTGAACGCAATGAGAACATGGCAAACACTTAAGCGATTCGGCATATATTGGCCAACCATGCAACGAGATGCACATAACTATGTATCAACCTGCCCAACCTGTCGAGAACAAATCCCAGACGAGAACTCTACATTATGCTATTCGACAATAGCACCAAGATGGAGTATGCCGCTGGTAAAGTTCTTAAAGACTCGAGAGTATCCTGATGGAGCAACCTTAGCAAGGAAACGTGCTCTTGAAGAACAGAGCAAAGATTACGCCATCATAGGAAAACAACTCTTTAAACGCGGGAGGGATAACCAACTAAGAATGTGCATTCATGAAAATGAATATCTCTCTGTCTTAGAAATGGCACATGCAGGAGCTGCGGGAGGACATTTCTCAGCAGACAGAACGGTCAAGATGATTCTCTTTGCAGGCTTGTGGTGGCCAACGCTACATATGGATGCGGGGGCATATGTGAGAAATTGCGAAACATGCCAGAGAGCAAAATACCCCATTAGAAGAGATGACATGCCTTTAAGACCAATGGTTTGTGCAAGATCTTTTACCAAGTGGGGAATTGACTTCATAGGACCTATCAATCCACCGGCCAAAGGATCACATGCTGAATACATCATAGTAGCCACCGACTACTTAACCAAGTGGGTAGAAGCAAAAGCCACTAGAAAAAATGATGCTCAAACCACAGCAAAATTTCTTTTTGAGCACATTTTCACACGCTTTGGACTACCGATTGAGATAGTGAGTGATCGAGGAACACATTTCTTAAACGAGGTCATTGAGTCACTAATGAATGACTTTCTGGTGATTCATTAAAAATCAGCCCCATACCACCCTCAAGCTAATGGGCAAGCTGAAAGTTCCAACAAAGTACTATGTACTGTATTGACAAAGATTGTCAATAATGGAAGGTCAAATTGGGACAAACAATTGCATCACGCAATTTGGGCCTTCCGAGTGGCATATAAAACGGCCATTGGAACTACACCTTTCAACCTAGTGTATGGGCAGAATGCAATTTTGCCAATTGACTTCTTAGTACCTACATTGAAAGTGGCCCAGCAGTATGAGTGGAACGGTCATGAATTATCTCAGCAATTAGATCAAATTGGAAAGCTGCACGAGACAAGATTGCAAGCGGTAGCAGGCATCTATGCCGCCAAACGGAGACAAAAGGCTTATTATGATGCACATATAAAAGACAAGGGACTAAAAGAAGGCGACTTAGTCCTAGTTTACACCCTCAAACAACACGCCAAGAAGCTCCAAAAACGCGGATATGGACCCATGATTATAAATCGAATCTCTACTAGTGGTGCAGTCAATCTCGCCACACTAGACGGAGATATTCTTCCCAACTACATCAGTGGATGCAGAGTGAAAAGATTCATGGAGCCTCTAACGGATCAAATGCTAGCACGACTATTAGGAGCTCAAAGTAGGAAAAAGGAAGAAGAACGCATACGAGAAGAAGCTAGACAGGAAGCCCTAGAACGTATCAAAAAACGGAAAGAGTGGATGAGAGAAAGAGACGAAAGATATCGAGTAGGAGAAGAACTCATCCCAATGGCTAATTTTAGAGCCACTGAAAACTTAGGACAACAACGAAGACAGCCTTACTTGAATCTGGGAGCAGGACGAAAAGAGTACCACTTAGTGGATGCTCTCATAGACACAGGAGCAGCCATAAGCTGCATTAGATTTTCTTTGTCTCAGAGACTTAACGAGGAGTTACGGCCATCAAAGGCACAGCTAATTGGAATAGGAGGAAAAATTACTCAATGTATAGGTGAGATAACTTTACCTTTACATATGGGGAACACCACTATGGAGCAGAGGCTCTTAGTGTGTCAGGACCAAGATCTGCTTGAAGATGTGGTGTTAGGACAAGATTGGATCTATGAATATGAGGTAACCATTCAATTGGCTTTAGGATACATATCTGCCAGAATAGGACCTCGTGAGGTATTTAGTTTGCTAGACGAACGACCACCCAAAGCCCCTAATATAGAGCCAGAAGTTCAGCCCGATGAACCAAGTCATGAGTGTTTGTTCACTAGCACTATAGAAACCCCATTGTCAAGTATTTCATGTGAGAATACCGTGAGTCCTGTGTGCACTCGATCTTTGAGTATAGAGAGTCACAAGAGTGCACTTGAACATGAAATCCAGGCCAATGAACCACAAGGCACCGGAAAGAGTGCTCCTTTGCAAGAATTGAAGTCAACACCTATGAAAGTATACCCTATTCCACATTCTACACTAGCTTGGATAAGGAAGGACCAAAAGAAGGCCTATCTTCAGCAACAGACAAGTCTTCAACATCAGCATGTCCAATCAAAGAAGAAGACAAAGAGTTTCGAACACTTCAGTCAACCACGACTCAATAGCAGGTGGATCCCAAGGAAACTGATAACGGCACAACCTGATCGAACAAAAATATGGATCCCAAAGTCATGTAATCCAAGGACGATCATACCAAACAAGAAACATCCTCAGAAGGGCTATCACCATCAACATGGTCAACAGGCACATCAGCCGAGAAAGAGGACATATTGGAGGAAGAAGGAATCTACAGATGCAATGCAAACCAACTTGAGATTCCCAAAACAAAATAAGCAGACGTACTACCGAAGAAGAACCACATTCATCAGAGAGGTGGAGAATACAGTACATTCCACCCAAGTGAAGCAAAATTGGGTGCCGAAAAACAAGACAAGCTGCATACATCAAGAAAATACTTCCAATTGCACACATGAGGAGTGGTCGAGATCCAAAGTATGCATGATAGGGCCATATTACAAGGCCAAGCATTCGGCACGTCTTTCTTCTACTTCCGGATAGTCATGCACATTTTCCCTTTGGAAATAGGAGAGCACTTGTACATACATAAGAATATTACTTCAAAAAATTCACTAACCGCTTCGGCTATGGACTAACTTTTATGTTTTCTTTTCAGCAAAAAAAATATAAAAATACATGAAAAACTCAGGTATTACCTTTCTAACACCCACGGGGGAGGGACGGCACCATGCACTCGGAGCAACGTCGAATTATTAATCAACATATGGAGGAGGATTTCTGGAAAAAAATATATGGATACTAACTCATACTCCATATTGAGTGCAGATGACTTCTACTGATTCCGAAGCAACACAGCAAGAAGAGGTGCAACTTCTTCCAATGGAATCAGTAACTAAAGCAAGAGGTCACTGGTTCAGGGACGATCAACCAGTGGTGGACCTAATTTTCATGGCTACCATCAAGATCATGGACAGGAATCACTACTTCCCTATCATGTCCCAAGATTTCAAGACTATAATACAAGGGTTACCACATATTGAGGATGTGTGGACACAAGCGGGAATAGAGTCATTCTTGAAGATCCCTATATATGTACCAGATTTTCAGAGGTGTACACAGGTGATGAACACCATGCAACCTGCAGGAACAAAAATCTCAGTCCCAGAAGCGCAAGTATTGGACAAAGTCGGGAAATGGAAGACCATACAGTTCACACATGAATTGATTAATAAAGCGTTTGGATGGAATCAAGCAGGGATTACTTGTGTGAAGGAAGAATGCCATGACCCGAAGAAAAGGTCATTCCTGGAAATCAACAGGATTGACATTGAGGACGCTGTACGGCTAGTGCATCAACACTTCTGTTTTCCAAGTATGCACAGGTACACCGCACCTCAAAAGATAGTCGTCCAACTACTGTCGCATGCCATGAGACAGATAGGCAACAAAGTAAATCTAACAGGCTATGTACAAGAACGATTGTTTGAAGCCCAAAAGAAATGGGGCCAGAAGAAATTTTTGAATGGGAGTTCAGCGCTGACATTGCTCATATATGAAGCTTTGGACATGAAGAATTGTTTAAGGGAGATGCCAACCTCAGAAGGACTAGCTACATATGTGAAATCCGCCTCAGTTCCCAAGAAGAAGAAAAGTACTACAGGTGTGGAAGAGGCAGGAACTAGCTCTCAGCCAAGAATGAGAGGCACCAAAAGACTAAGAGAAGTCAAGACAGAGGAAGAAGGAATACCTATGAAAAAAAGAGTACATGTACTTCCAAAGGAGACACTTACAGGACAGAAACAAATCACGGAGGAAGAGCTGACCAAAGCACTTGAAGAAACGCACAAATATACTGAAGGACAAGTCAACTTACCAGTGCAAGGTCATCACTATCAGCAGTCACAACAAGAGCCGAAAACAAAAAGAAGACTCACTAAAGTCCACCGATACCGTGAAATCGATTAGACAACTCCAGCTCATCTACTCAAGAGAAAGAAGAAAAGGACACATCATTGTTGGATGTGGAAATTCAAAGCGAATCAAAAGACGATGGGCAATGGAACGAACTCAATGAAGTGAATTATGATGAAGAACCAGAAGGCCCTAATCCGATAGATCAAGATACAAAAATGAGTCCGAAGACCACAAGCACGAAGATAGATGAGGAGATTGCGGAAAAGGAAAATGAAGATCAAGATATAGAAACGGAAGAGCCATTCACACCAATCAGGGTTGTAGCAGAACCTTCCCCAATGGATGTCACGTTTCAGGGGAGTGCTACTAAAAAGAAGAAAGCAAAAGGCGATGATGAGGAACCAAAAATACAATTGCAAGTCAGACAGCCACATAATGAGACACTCCAGGTGGCAGAAGGCAAAGATGTGCAAACGGGAGAGACTCCAGCAATAGCAAAGACATGGCTAAATGTAGACATCGCTCAGCTCAAGCCTGTTGTGCAAGATATGATTAGAACAGCTCTGGATACACAACAACTAATGCTTGATGCTGATGAAGATTACGACCAAGCCATGCAAGAAAAGAAAGAGCTTGAGGAAACAGGCAAAGAGCTTTCTGAAGAACTAGCCAAGGTGCGAGAACAAGCTCTGAACAAAGAAACGGAACTCCAAGCAGTCAAAACACAAAACAGTATGCTAGAAACAGAGCAGACAAAATTGCAAGATCAAGTACAAGAATTGACAAAGAAATTAGAGATGAGTGAGACTGAGAAGACACGACTTCAAACACGCAGCAAAATCTTAGAATCTCAGCTCAAGGCCAGTATGGAAGAAACTGACAATATGCGACAAAGAAATAAAGAGCTAATGACAGCTCTCATTAGTGATCAGACATTGGCAATTACTGATGAGCCACAAAGAGATGTCAAAGACCTGGAAGATCAGATCACAAAATTACAAGATCAGCTAAGACAGGAGCAAGAAGTCATAACGGATTGGGAAAAGAGATATATGGAGGACACAGCAGCCCTCAGGATGAAATGGAAAAAAGCAGAAAATAACTACCTGCGACAGTGCAAGGAAGACACGGAGCACATGAACATTGTGGCTCAGGAATTAATGAAACATCAGGCAACTATTGCTAAGGCCGAAGAGGAAAGCACACAAAAAGATGATTTAATCAAACGACTGCAGGAGCAATTAGAGCAGCAAGCACAACAGGGGACACCAGTAGTTCCGCCAAAGACCTCGGCTACTGTGGAGGAAGAGGTACGCCCTCTCTCTCCCCCCTTGTATAATTCACCAATAAGGGAGGAAAAGGAGGTTCCATTAGAACCTAACACACACAAACTTGCAGAGCTGAGCAGGACAGAAAGGGCACTACTGGTGTCCCAGCTTACGGCTGAATTTGAAGATCAAGTCATCAATCTAATGAAAGAGGCTAAAATTGACAGCAAGCAACTGGAGCAAATACTAAGGCCATTCAATGTACCATACGGGCTTTTGAAGGAACAAACCAGGCAATACATAAAACATGCTACAAAGAAGGAACCTGATCACAATCTCCAATTTCGGTATGATACTTTTAAATATACTCAGGTAGAGTTTGAGGAGGCAAATCCAATTTGGAGAAGAAAGCTATTGGAAAAGCACCCTACGCTACGGGTACAGTGGGAAGCATCACCGCATGAGCTTCAAGTAAACCCATCATTTTGCCCACTACCCCGTCGAAGAGCATGGACGCAATTTTGGGAAGGCCAGCGGCAAGGTAGTATTAATAACCAATGGCTAAATTATCCGCTATTACCTAGTCCACCACACAACTATCTACCGACAGAGGAATACATGGTCAAAACCATGGAATTTTGGCTTGCACGCTATGCTACCGTTCCAGATCTAGCAGTAAAAATGACGAATAAAATATTTAGCATGCTCCTTACAGTGATTAAAGTGTTCCAACACGCACAATATACTTTTTTGAATTTCATCGGCATTACGCAGGGCTCGGAGGCTTTAATTTTTGATTTATCTACTATTCCGAGCCGGTTAACAATCATGGCATATTTTTCTCGGCTCATGTTTCTACCATCAACATACATGCAAACATTTGAAGAAGCATTCTTTACGGGCTTCTTCGAAATAGATTCAGAGATCTTCATTAAAATGACCTCCAATCTGAATGCACGACTGGTGGCCTACGAAATAAGTTTCTTTGCTGACCATAGACAGGCACCAGAGGATGGAGTAAAGTCTCGACAATGGAAGGAGTTCATGCTATGTAATGCTAATCTGCTAAATCAAAGAGAGCAACAGGTCATTCAAACCTATACTCGTCGCCACAAAAAGCCTGTCGGGGACGACAGAGTCCAGGAGGGGGGCAGTGTCGAGGGCGCGACGAGTAAAAAGAGGAAAAAAAGGAAACAACACAAGAAATAGCTTCACTAAAAGGCAAATTTGAAGATACATCTCTGCAGGAAGCCCCGCAGGGGCGCACACACCAAGGAAAAGCACGCAGCTGGAAGAAGGAATCAGGGCCAACATGTATCACCTATGTGGATGCTTCAACCTCTTGAGTTGCAGAGGGTTCAGATCAAGGCTTACGAGCTACATCCGCATATGTGCACTGATGGCGTGCGTGGCTAACCAAATCAACCAGGTCCAATGCGTGCAACCAGGACAAACCAGAGCGCCTCTAAAACGTAATGCAAGATCAAGAATCAGACAATACTGACCACAGGGCGCGTGCGTGAAGCAAAGTCTGTCAAGGGACGATAGAGGCGAAGAGGGGGAGAGTGTTGCAGAGCTAAAGAGCGCACAAAGCAGAGAAAAAGACGGGCCCCAAAATTTTTCCGATTTGGACCACATATTTTTGTAACATATTCATTTTTGTAATATATTTCCCTTTGTAAAGGCACTAGAGGAGTCCTCTAGATGCATTCCCACAGAAGAATAGAAGCTTACCCATGTAAAATAGTAGGAAATTAGCTTTTAGTGAATAAAGTGCCGGTCACTTGTGTGAAAGGACCATTTTTAGGGCACTAGTATATAAGTCAAATGTGACTCTTTGTAAAAGACTTTTTGCCATTGTGAGAAGAGAGAGCACAGAAATTCGAATTTGTGTCTTCTTCCCTCTTCATCTTCTTCTTCGTGAGCTTGTATGCATGTGTAGTGCTTGGAAAGAGTGCTTGTGAGTGTTGTCTATCCTTGAGAGTGTTTCTTTGCTGTAGGAAAGGTGTGTGCGAGGTGTAGGAAGTGCTGAAGAGTAGGAAAGTATTTTCGCGATTCAGTATTTCTGTCATAACTTGAAGTAGGAGCGTTGGAATTGAGTGAAACCACTGCCATTGGATGCGTCTTCTCGAGAGCTTCGAAACGCATATGCTATTCGCTATGTTTGAAGCTCGGAGCTAGGAGAAAAGTCCAAAATACTGACGGCTGCTGCACCAAGTATCGTTTCATCTTGACCTACAGTTGAAGCTTGTTAGGATAAGTAATTACCTCATTTTCATTCTTGAGTACCTTATGTGCATTGACCATTATGTGATTGCATGTCTTCATACACTCGGCTAGGTTTGTATACTCTTTGGATTGATAAATTAAAAGCGTGTATCCCCACTATATGCACTTGTGAGGGGATTGAGGTATAGTCTCTTTCTCCGCAAGTCCCTAAGTCGAAGCTTAGGTCAACAGGAGATCAGCTTGGCATATGTGTCCACGCAGGAGAACATTGTAGACCTTTTCACGAAGGCTCTGCCTAGGGAGAAGTTTGAAGCTTTCCGCAAAGCTTTGGGCTTACTTCCTTTTGTGGAGTGATTTCCACATAGCTTGGCACTTCCTTATACATGAGTGCCAGCTCCTTGTTCACCGCATCACTCCTAGGGGGGATTTGTTGATATATTTAGGTAGTGATGTGTGTGAACAATCTAGGACCGCCGGGACACTTTTTTCCCTCTTTAGGAGGTTTTTTTTTCCCGGCTTGTATATACGCCTATCGCCCTAATGGGCTACTTCTTTGTACATTCTCTAGTAATACATTCAGTCTTGTGTGTTGTGCTCCAAGCTTCTTCTTCTTCCTTGGGTTGTTCGCGTGCTTCCGCAGACATCTATCTCCAACATGTGGAAGCACTCCAACAGTGCAAGGAAGAAGAAGAATCTTGCAGCACAACACACAATACTGAATGTATTACCAAGAGAATGTACAAAGATAAGTTACCCATTAGGGTTATATGCCTATATACAAGTCAAGGGAAAAACATCCTAAAGAGGGAAAAAAGTGCCCGGGTGGTCCTAGTGTGTTCACACACATCGCTACCTAAATACATCTGTTGGGGGATTCTTGTGCAGAAAGGGACTTGAGTGTTTGTAGGAGAATGGAGAGTGAAAACAAGAAAATTAATGACACCGAAACCTTCTGATCAATTATGAAGAGAAGAATACAAGCTTGTACACAAGCCAAATTCTCTACGCAATATGCCAAAGACTAAATAACGCTCATGAAACAAGATTACAAAGTACTTAGAATCTGCCGCTGACCTCTACACCAGACCTCCAGCTTCTCCAAGCTTGCCATTGTGCACACCTTGCACCAAGCTTCCAATAAGGGGAGGGATGGACACCTTCTGTTGATGCACATCTTCAATGGGACCTTGGAACTCTTGCTATTCCTTGCTTCACCTTCTCTGCATACAATCTAAGTCACTCTTCTTGCACCTTGCAATGGCTCTTTGTGTTGCGTGCACTCTCTCTGAATATCTCCCCCCTCTCTCTTTCTCTAGAATATATCATAATAGCTTTTCCAACCAAGAATACTCCTTCCTTGGGTGTCGGTTCACATATGCTCATAACTCCCATAGCATCTTGGTGCTCACTTTAATGTCCCAAGATTGTCTCCAAGAGTGGGTAGCCAACGAATCCCTGTTTTTTCCTATAGTGACTTTAAGAAAATACAAAATTTTGAATGGGGAGCCATACTTTCACTTCTGCGTACACTACCGCTTCACATACCTTCACATTTTTCCTTTTAATTCTTCAAATGTGCACCTAAGAGAGGGTTCACCTAAACCTTCCAAAACACTTTAAAACACTTTGAACCTTAGAGAATTATAGAAATACACTCAGCAACCTTGCAACCAACTTTATGCAATTATACCCTTTGTGAACGATTAATTGTGCACCACTTGTGCACCTTGACACCCCAACTTTGAGCACTTTGACTTCATCCATGTTGACGTTGACCTTGAACTTGTCCATAAAAAAGGAGGTCAATATTTTTTATTTAATAAAGATGGATGGGAAATTTAGGACAGAACTCTTGTAGATAATTGATGAGGCTTCCACAACAAGTTTAGTGGCAAAGGATGTTGTCATGCATAAAGATAAAGTTATAGGGGAAGCACCTCTCATAGATTATAAGAGCCCTTGGCTAACAGTCTCTATCAAAGGTCATGAGTTTCAAGGAGTTATTGTGGATGGTGGATCTGGCATTAACTTGATGCCTGAACATACCATGGAAAAGATTGGACTACAACCTTCAAGACCTGCCAACTTCATTGTAGCACTCGTAGACCAAAGCATTGTAAGGCCTATGGGGGTGGTTCTTGGACTCGCAGTCGTGATACAAGGTACCATCTTTAACTTGAACTTTGTAGAAGTTCAAGTTAAAGATTGGGAAACCACAAGTAGAAGGAAGTTTCCCCTGTTAATTGGGAAACCTTGGTTAAGGCATGCCAATGTACTACATGACTGGGGTAAGGACACAATGTGGTAAAGCAAGAGGGGAAAGAGTTACAACAAATATTTTTAGAAGAAGGTCCAGACAACCAAAGACATACCAGCATGATGTAGACAATTGGTATTTGTAAGGAAGAAGAATTGTTGGACAACCCAAAAGCAAATCTAATTGAAGAAGAAAATTTATGTGAAGAAGAAAACATGTTGGCTTGGCTCCATGCAGAAGACCCATCTTCTTGCTATGGAATTTCTCCAAACTCAAGTAGAGAGGAAGTCTATGAAGAAAAAGAGGACATCATTCAGGTTATGGATTTGAGTGAGACAGTCTCAGTCAAAGGCCATAGAAGAGAGAAGAAAAGAAAAGCCCTTAAGTGCAGGAGTGACGAAGCTACTTCAAATCATATATCAATGGCTAGTTTGTTATGGATACTGGTATGGATATCATCTGTTATGTCAATTTTTATAATAGTAAGTGCAGGGCTTTACAAGGATGTGGAAGGAGTACCTGCACGTCTTTGGAAACAAAGGGTTCCATTGGATGAAAAAGCTGGAATAGTGAAAATAAATTTTTTCAAATTAAGTCATAAAGTAGCTAAAAAAAAGATAAAAAAGATGCAGTATGGAGGAGATAATACTCTAATGAAGGATTTAGGGTGGCCCTATCAGACAGTCAGTACACCCAAAAAGAAGACAAAACAAATGAAAGTAGTACGTTTGGAGATTATGGAGGGGTTTCTCTTAGTCATCATATCATGGCTCAAGGCCTATCATCAAAACAACTGAAGATTTATGGATCACCTCGCGCTTGCAAAATTTGTTGAGGCTGTACATAGCCTTCTCATTTCATTTTTGCTCAAGTTTTAGTAGTTTTTATCCATTTTCATGTTTGTTCCTTTATTTTTATGCAACTTAGAAGCCATTACACAACCTTTGTATAAGAAAATTTTTTAGGAAATTTTTGGGAATTTTTAAGGCATTTTTGGAATTTTTTTCTAGTAAGTTTTTATCTTTTTCAATGCTATTTTCTTGATAAAATGGAAGAATAAAGGAATCTCTCTGTGGTTTTGAGTGGGAAAGTGGCCTAGGAATGTTGAGAAAATTTTCAAGAATTTTTCTTGATTTTTTTGCTTTTTTTTTTTTGGATTTTATTAGTATTTTTTTATTTTCAGGGTATTTTTCTCAGAAAAAAGCCCCTCCCCCCTCGAAGGCTAATTTATTTTGAAAACCCCCCCTCCTCTCTCTCTCTCTCTCTCTCTTTCTTCCCCCCCCCTCCCCCCCCACCTTTCCCCCACCCCCCCTCCCCACCCCTCTCCCCCCCTCGCCCGCCATCCCGTAGCCTGCCTGCTTGCAACCCGCTGTCGTAGCTACCCGCAACCACCCCTTCCCCCCTCCCCCACCATCCCATAGCTTTCCCGCCCGCACCCCGCATGCAACCCGCCCCCACAGCCGGCCCCCCATCCCGCAGCTGGCTCGCAGCCCCCCCTGCCTCCCCCGTTATTTATTTTTATTTATTTATTTATTTATTTTATTATTTATTTTTATTTATTTATTTATTTATTTTATTATTTCTTTTTATTTATTTAGTTATTTTCATTTTTATTTGTCTTTCTTTTATTTATACTTTTTTCTTTTTTGTTTTTTAAGTTTCCCTCGGCCTCGGTGCATTACTTTTTTTTAATTTTTATTCTTTTTTGTATTTTTATTTATTTATTACTTTTGATTTTCTTTTTACTTTTTACTTTTTTATTTTTTTATTTATTTCAGCACTCCCCAACCCACGTGCGTTAACCATATATATATATATATATATATATATATATATATATATATATATATATATATATATATATATATATTTATTTATTTATTTATTTATTTATTTATTTTTCATGGTCCAATGCTTTTGGCTTTAGATCGCACCTCGGATGGCCACTTTTTTCAAACTTGGGATCATTTTCATGTATTTAGCGCCTGTGGATTCATTTTTTTACTTAGCTTTTCCAAAATCCCACCTTTTCTCTGACGTGTGGTAAAAAACCACATGTTTTGAGCACATTTATCACGTATTTTTCTTTACGCACATGGTCCACATGGTCTATTCTCAGCTTATTTTACCATATGTTTCACATTTTTCCAGATGCACCCTCTGTAGCTTGAATGTTTTATCATTTTGGCCCTCTCGAGAGCCCATAATCCTAATCCCTCACCTTGCATTTACCCTTCTTCCCAGCCCCATCCTTACCCCTCCCTGCCCTGTCAATCTGAGCCCCCTCGGATCTCCCTTCCCCCTCCTTCCTACGCTCCATTCGCCATCCTTTGCTTTTCTGTGCAAAATTTCCACTTTTGGTTCTTCTCTGGTGTTTGTTATATACTGCTCCTGGTGGACTTGGTAGTTGCTCAAGTGTCCTTTTGAAGATTTTGCAGCACAGGAATCATGGTGTCATCTCTACTCTGAGTTTTGGCTATAGCTTTATGGGACGGAGAGTCCATTTGGTGCTGGGCAACTGTTGAGCCCATAAAATTCACATTGGTCAAAGTCAACCACAATCAAAGTCAAAGGGTCAAAGTCAAAGCTATCAATTGAGTAGTCTTGAAGCTTCTGATTCCTTAAGAGCATGGGCTCCAATTGACTTATCAAACACCTCATGAGCCCTGCTGAATGCATTTCCAATGGCATCACTGGTACCTATGAGATTTTCTTTTTGCTTTGTATCTGCACATGTGTTGGCTTTGTCATCAGATGTCTCTTTGTCTTTGTTCAACCCATTAATCCTTGATTCTTGACCTATGTCCAATTGAACCTTCCCCTGGCTTCTTGTCTGCACTGCAAAAGATTCAATTTCTTCTAACTGCACCACTCTGGTAGATGGTGATGGCACGTTGAGTTGTTCCACAACTTCTTCTTTGCTCACAGCAACCATTTGAATGTGTGGCCCAAATGAAGATGCCTGGTTCTTAGCACAACAAAGGGTATAATGGTCCCTAGCCTCTGGGCAATTCCTGCAAGGGGGGGCATTTTCTAGTAGAGTGCACCTACGTTGGTAATGCCCACATTCTCCATATATGAAACAAATAATTGGCCTCCTTGGCCCATTTCCAAAGTTATCCCTATGTCTAGGGTTGTAATTGTTACCTTGATTAGGTGCAGCCGCTATCACATTAGCTAGTGGTTGGGCTCTTTGTGTCCAATATGTTGTTGCACGCACACCTCTTGACTGGCATTCTTGGGCCTCATGGCTAGCTTTCGTGTAGAGCTAGCAAGTTACACTTAGAAGCGGACACTCACTTACCACATGACCCTGCTTGCTGCACATGGTGCACCATAGTCCACTTTTGATGCCACCTCCCTTGGGTTCTTGCAACTCCTATCGAAGTTGAGCCAGCTCTTCTGCTTGTGCTTCCTCATCCTTTTGTAGCTTCAATGCTTCAATTTCTTGCCTCAATAGGCCTATTGCATTTTCTTCTTCCTTTTGAGGTTTACTTCTTTTTAAGTTCTCAAGCTCTTTCCTTAGTTGAATCACTGGATCCTCAATTTCTACAGAATAAGGTAGTTGCAAAGAACTTGCTCCATATTGTTGTCTTATTTGTTCGAGTCGTGTAGCTGTATTGATGAACTATTCTATGGAGGCTATTGGCAACACTAAATCCTTGATTTTACATTGTCTAGTCATTGGAAGTGGTTTAGCCAATCTGGCAACTTAGACATTAGTGCCTTGGCCCTAGTTACAAACTCTGGGAGCATTTTGGCAGGACCTAGTCTCAAGTTTTCTAACTCCTCTATGATTATCTTTGTAGTATTCCCATGCTGGAATTGAGTTTTGAATGCATCTTTCATTAAATCCCACGTGGTGAAATGGTTTTCAGCAAACTGGCTAAACCATTTATCTACTACTCCTTCTAATGTGGCAGGAAAGAGGATAAAAAAGGCATCCTATCTTCCCATCAAACCTCTTGTTTTGCATAATGCTAATAATCTCCTAATGTGCTCATCAAGATCTTCCAGAGCTAAGCCTTTGAAAGATGGAAATTTTATATTTAATCTAGAAACTAGAGTTTCCAAATCTACCTAACCTGCCATGTTCTTTACTGACGATGTTGACAACATTAGACTAGGGGATCTTCTAACAACCTTCCTTCTTGTTGCTTTGCAAGTGATCCTCAATGTTTGAGGCTGGCTTGCGATCATGAGCTATTCATAATCCTCTTAGGTTGAGATAATCAATAAGAAGATTTACCTCTTAACCCAATGAAGTAGCACTGTAGCACTATCGGCACTTGAATAATGCTTCTCCCACACTGCAATATTGCTCCTCCTATGCTCAAGCCTCCTTAGGTCCTACCATGCGTGCCAAATTTTGTTGGGGGATTCTTGTTTAGAAAGGGTCTTGAGTGTTTATAGGAGAATGGAGAGTGAAAACAAGAGAATTAATGACACCGAAACCTTCTGATCAATTAGAACAAGAAGAATACAAGCTTGTACACAAGCCAAATGTTGTGTGCAATATGCCAAAGACTAAATAATGCTCATGAAACAAGATTACAAAGTACTTAGAATTTATCGCCGACCTCTACACTAGGCCTCCACCTTCTCCAAGCTTGCCCTTATGCACAGCTTGCACCAAGCTTCCAATAAGGGGAGGGATGGACACCTTCTATCGACGCGCACCTTCAATGGGACCTTGGAACTCTTGCTACTCCTTGCTTCACCTTCTTTGCATACAATCTAAGTCACTCTTCTTGCACCTTGCAATGGCTCTCTGTGTCGCGTGCACTCTCTCTGAATATCTCCTCCCTCTCTCTCTTGCTCTAGAATATATCACAATAGCTTTTCCAACCAAGAATACTCCTTCGTTGGTGTCGGTTCACGTACACTCCTAACTCTCATAGCATCTTGGTGCTCACTTTGATGTCCCAAGATTGTCTCCAAGAGTGGGTAGCCAACGAATCCCTGTTTTATCTTGTAGTGACTTTAGGAAAATACAAAATTTTGAGTTCACTTCTTCATATGCTGCCACTTCACATACCTTCACATTTTGCCTTTTAATTCTTCAAATGTGAACCTAAGAGAGGGTTCACCTGAACCTTCCAAAACACTTTGGACCTTAGAGAATTACAGAAATACACTCAACAACCTTGCAACAAACTTTTTGCAATTATACCCTTTGTGAACGATTAATTGTGCACTACCTGTGCACCTTGACACGCGAACTTCAACCACAATCAAAGTCAAAGCTATCAAAGTCAACATGTTCAAGGTCAAAGTCAACATGGATGAAGTCAAAGTGACCAATGGGACTTTTATGGGCTCAACAATATCAACAAATCCCCCTGGGAGTGATGTGGTGAACAAGGAGCTTGCACTCATGTATAAGGAAGTGGCAAGCTATGTGGAATCAATCCACAAAAGAAGTAAGCCCAAATCTTTGTAAAAAGCTTCAAACTTCTCCCTAGGTAGAGCCTTTGTGAAAAGGTCTACAATGTTCTCCTATGTGGATACATATGCCAAACTGATCTCTCTAGAAGAGAACCCCTCCCTGACATAATGATACTACATCTCAATGTGCGTGCGAGCATGGAACACAAGGTTCCTTGCAACTACCAATGTGCTCTGATTGGCAGTGAAGATGGTGGTGGCAGAAGATTGACCAACACCCAAATCAGCCATAAGGCATCTGAGCCACACACACTCAAAAGTCATTGTGAAAGCTATCCTATACTCAGCCTCACAACTAGAAGTGGCCATAGTAGGTTGCTTCTTACTCAACCAAGATATACATGAGCTACCACGCATGAAGCAAAAGCCACTAGTGGACACATGAGCATCATAGCAACCAGCCTAGTCAAAGTCAGAAAAAGCATGTAAATCTAGCAATAGTGATCCCCCCTTGGGATAAAACAATCCAAGTAGCCGGGTACCACTCAAGTAGCAAAAGATGCGCTTAACCACCCACCAATGTTTGACACCAATGCAATGCATAAACCTGCTCATCTAAGAGGTAGCAAACTGAAGATATGGCCGAGTAATGCATAAATAAATCAAGCATCCAATAGCTTGCTGATAGAGAAGAGAATCAAATGTATCTCAGGCATCATGAAGACTCAACTGTAAACATGTCTCCATAGGAGTGGCAATAGTTTATAGTTTTCAAGGCCAAAACATTGCAATAATGTGTAAATATATTTTGTTTGACAGAAAGCTATTGTGCCATCAACTTGCATAAACAGAATGCCCAAATAATGATGCAAATGTCCCAAATCTAACATCTCAAATGTGGCATGCAAATCAGCCTTAAAATCAGCAATATGCTTTTCATGATGACCAGTGAGCAGCATGTCATCAACATAGACAACAATGATCAAAATCATACCATTTGCATGCTTAACATATAAGGTGTTCTCAGTTGGAATATTCTCAAAACCATGTGCAATCAGATAGGCATCTATTTTTTCATACCAAGCACGTGGTGCTTGCTTCAAACCATATAATGCCTTTTTCAACCTCCACACTTGGTTTTGATGCCCTTTTTGCACAAAACCACGGGGCTGAAAAACATACACTTCTTCATGCAAGTCACTATTTAGAAATGTAGTTTCAATGTCCAACTAATGTACATTTCAATCATAATGAGCTACAAGTGCAGAGATGCTATGAACAGTGGTCATTCGGCATGTAGGAGCAAAGGTCTCATCAAAATCAATGCCTCTTTCTAGAGCGTAAGTCTTTGCAACAAGCCTAGCCTTATACCTATCAATTGTTCCATTAGGCTTATGCTTAAGCTTCTATACCCACTTAGTGCCAATGGCCTTCTTGCCAAAAGGAAAGTCACATAAAGATCAGGTACCATTTTTCATGATAGCATCATATTCTGATTGCATAGCAACCATCCAATTTTTTGAATTTTATGCTTCATCAAACGAAATTGGCTCGTTCTCATCACAAAGAGTCGAGGCAGCCATAGCATAGCAATTTGATGCAAACGAGGCACTATCAGAGCCTCAATGAGTGCGATATGACAATGGTGCATCTAATTTGCTATCACGCAAAGTCTGCACTAGCCATCTTGACATAGTTTTTGCCTCCTCAACATCAGCTTTCTCATCAACAAGTCCATCATGTAAATCTACATCAGAAATGGAATGATCTACATCATCATATGAAACTTGTAAAGGCTTATAAGTTGCATCATTGGGACCAGCACTAAACTATCCACTTATAAAAAGAGGTAGCAAAGTGTCATACATGTCTCTGGAGCTAATTGTTGATATATTTAGGTAGTGTGGTTTATGCATGCTATTTGTAGTAAACAATACCTATAGAATAGTCATTGGAAAACATGTTCAACTTTTTTGTGGATCACCAAGCACCATCTTACATGGTCAATAAACCTTGCATTACAAAAAAATTTATCATATGGTTGGTACTATTTATCGAATTTTATTTCAAAATAGTGGTAGACAAGGAAATACACATGTTTTTGTAGACTAACCAATTGAGAAACCCTATTATAGATGAATTTTCTTATTATTATTTATTCAACCATGAAGATATACCCAAGTGGGTAGAAAAGATCAACTAGCTTTGAATTATGGTACTTGTTAGGTTGCACTGCTACACTACTCCTTTTGCAATATTCCCTTTTCCACTCCCATTTATCAGTAGTATGGAAATGTAAAGGGATATTACCCCTTCAAAGTGCCATGTATCTTTTCATGAAAGCAGTATGATGCATCGACTTGGCATAGGGCCCACTACGATAATGAGGATGAGATATATTATCTACTAGTGGCACTTTGGGCACATGAAGAGTAGATTTCTACTTAATTCTATTATCTCCTTAAGTAATTAACATGTCGCTATGTGGATATTGAAGTCTGTGAACTATTAAGTTTTATATGAAAATTATGCACACTATTAAGCGAGTAATGAAATTATAATTCCATGAAGATATTTACTTGATGTATTTGTCTCAGTGATTGACATCGTAATTGATGTGGGTTGTATTGACATGAACCTATTAGTATAGTAATGAAGTCCATATTATTGTGAGAAGAGAGCACTAATTGGACTAGAATAGATATAAGTGTGGAAAAGTTTAGGACTTGTACCCTCAAGTTTCTTCCAGAGAAGAACCCATATTTGACAATTGATATTGGTAGATAGACAGAGTGTAGTTTCTTCCAGCATGCAGTACCAGAGTAAGGTTAACATTGGAAATCCTAGTGGGGACTAGCACTAGTGACAAAATCAAGTGTAGATATTGGGTAAAGACATATGCTTGTTTTGCATTTTTGGTGAAACTTATCCCAAAAATAAGTCGGATACACAACCATGACTAGTATGAAATCATTTTGGAACCCAAAATCGGTGTGCACAAAGAAGTAGAAACTAGAGACTACCCTCATTTCCAACTTTGAACAAGTCCATCAACCTGTAATGAGACTAGAAGCTTCTCCAATGGTGTCCAATGACATTATGGCCTTGAAATCCATTAGAAAAAATTATGATTGAGGTTGCTCCATTGGAATACACCAAAAATCCATTCGACTTCACAAATGGTTATCAGACTCTGATTCATGGAGGAACTTAAAGTTTCCCCTTTTGCCGATTTTGGATGTTTGGACCCAAAAGTTTTGTACAAAAGTAAATGAAATCAATCACCGATATTCAGAGCCACTTGTACGTTTCTCCACATATAATTTGGGAACACCAGAAGCTAGCAAAAATCCATTTGGTTATCGTACATAGTTGTTTTCTTCTAGTTTAGATATAGAGAAAATCCTTGATGCTTTTGACCAATTTGATCCCGAGAACATGGCAATTGAAGATATGATGTTGTGAAGAGCATTTTTCGATGGGCATGACTTATGAAAATTTGGAGGTTTCCCAAGCAATGATCCAGATGTGCACGTTTGGTAATTCAAAATTTATTACAAGGTGATGACCAAGACTTCGAGAGATGAGCATAGGTTTCAGAAGCAAAAAACTCCAACTCAAATCTTTGATTTCTTTCAAAACAACAATAAAAGGCCCAAGTAGTGAGTACAAAGAGTATGCAGCAATATTCAACCCATTTACAATAGATTCCCATAGATAATGCTCTCCCTGTATATGTGACAACACAACGGTTTATCAATGGACTTCCCCCAAAGTTAAGATAAATAATGTTTTACAACTAATAAAGTCCACGACTCCCTTGGGTAGATGGTTACACATATTCTCTCAACTCAATGAAGATTTAACTTTTACAGAGAGGTAAAGGGATAAGAATCCTCTAGCTATGGTTCACATGAAACCTCATTTCTTTGTAACCTTCAAGCCAAAAAGTGTAGGCTTGTAATTTGTACCAACAGTTTGTGCTTAGATCGCACATCGAGAAATTGTGAATTGGGTAGGGATGTTTTTAGATCCACCCTTATTATTTCTTTCACTAGTTTGTACTTTGTTTAGTTCATCAAAGTGAAAAATGAGACAGTGTTTTGAATCATTTAGGCAAGGACGCCACCACAGAGATGAGAGATGTTCTTCCAGTTCTTGAACATGACCATGTTCTTCCACTTTTAGAACATGAGGCTCGAGGGTTGCCTACAGTAGATATATAGCTCTATTTTCGAGGATGAAAATATTTTCCAAGGGGGGAAAAGAATGTAATAAAGTAATTTTATAATCTAGGGGTCCGGCCAGGTTCAGACAGATCTGAAATCGGACACCATTTGGTCATCCGTGTGTATGAACAAAGAGGTCTTGTGCTCTTGTGAACAAGTGATCCACTTAGCTTAGTGGTTAAGTCTCAAGGAGTGAAGGAGGAGGTCTTGGGCTCAATCCCCATGGGGAACATGGGGAGAGTATTTTGCTCAAAGAGATCTAGAGCCTTTTAGAAGCATCCACTTGAGTTAACTCAAGTTGACTAGGATACTTGGCGCACATGCAGTTACATGGCCGACACATGGCTGGCTAGTATCCACCTACCCAAGGAGGCAGTCCCCTGGAGAAAGCTATATATAGAGGCATTTTGTTGGGAGGAGAGTCATCTCTCTAGCACGTGGTGGTCGTAATTTCTAGTTATCTTGCATCCAAGCACCATGATTCCTCTGCAACCCACTCGAACCCACAATCTATGGTCATACTCTCCTCCTCCTCTTCTCCGTTCCACCCCTCGGTGTGCCAACCAGAAGCAATCCCTACCAAACCCGATAACCCTATGCAACAACCGCATCCATCCTCACCTCCCTCCTGTCACTACCCTCAAAGATGTATCGTAGTTCACCATCTTATGATCAATAAAGCATAGTCGCACTAACATGAACATTCCTATGCTAGTAAGCAACATAACATGTGCCTCCATTCTTGCACGTGGCTAGCTTTATTTTAGTGCGTATGGACAAGTCTTCTTTTGAATCACTTTTCATTATATATATATATATATATATATATATATATATATATATATATATATATATATATATATATATATATATATATATATATATATATATATATATATATATATATATATATATATATATATATATATATATATCAAGAAATTTTGGAAGGCACCTATTCCTCAAGTTTAACTTTGAAAGTATAATTGTACAGGTGAATGGGCATAATACCTGTGGGACTTCATGTTCCACAATGATAAATATTAAATAGCATTTATTTTTATCTTCAATGAAGAAAGAAAAGCAAGCAACAATATATACCACTGTTTGATAGTACAATTGCCATCAACACTTTGCATATATGGCAATCCAAGCGCTGCTAACAGAAATATGTTACTCTAAGAATCCATGCCTTTCAACTTTTGAAGACATCTCCGAAGAGTGTAAAGAGCTTGTATTTTTTTTTTAAATAAAAGAAAGTTCGGCATTAGCCTACTCTCCCGGACTTGTATTAAATAAAGAAAAAGAACACTACAAGTGAAGGGGACTAGTGCCCACGAGAGCCCCCTGTTACACTTATGTGTTCCTCGAGTAGCTTTGATGTGAACCTTTTCCCTATACATGGGCACCTTTTACTCTAGTGCTGGCTAGAGGCTTTTTCCCCATGTTACCACATACTTGATACTCTCATATGTGGTGGTACTTTGTACTTAGGGATATTATTCAGCTCTTACTTTAGTTTAATTCATCATCAATAGAGTGAGCTATTCCAGCCATCGCCTTCTCCATGTGTCTTGCTACATTTGTGCTCCTTGTCTGTGCTTCTTGTGTGTCTCTCACACTTCTACACACACCCAATAGTGGTATCAGAGCAGGTTCAACTCCTTCTCAAGTTTCAGTTTTTTGCGTCGCGATGCGCGTGCACTTTTTACAATGCAAATCGACTTCAGAGCATAGAACAACAAATTTTAGCAACCAAGAAACATTTCCATCAAGTATCCTAGAGTTTTACCCCCATTTCAAAGCCATTCATGCAGTCAGAATGGCCATCAGAGTGACGGTTTGTGAGCTGAAATTTCAGCATTCATTTCAGCTTTCATCGAAGTGAAGATTTTGTCACATTCTTGTTCTTTTGTGAAATGGAGGGCAACAATGACTTGTTTGGCATGCTTCAAGCTGAAGATAAGCTTGATGGGACCAACTATCTGATGTGGTCTTATATGATGAAGCATGTTCTTGTTGCTAAACAACTTTGGAACATAGTGGTAGATGTAGATCAAAGACTTGCAAGTTCTTCTACTTCACAATCTACTGTCACAGATGGAGCTTCTTCTTTGAGTACAGTGGTTTCTCCTTCTCCACCTACATAGGAGCAGCTTAGATGGGATGGAGAAGATGCTCAAGCTCATGCTTTGATTGCGTTTTCTGTGAAGCTTCATATAGTTCCACACATTCGGTCATGTTCTACATCACGGCAGGCATGGGACAATCTTACTTCTTTGTATGCCATGCGTAATGAAGCACGTGTTGCATACTTGAGGAAGCAAATTGAGGATGTATGTATGGCTGAAAATGAGTCGGTGGATGTCTATGTGACACACATCAAGGACTTGAAAGAGCAATCCGCAAACATAGATGAGATCATTCCAGATGCATCACTCATTTCTACATTGTTGAAAGGATTACCAGAATCTTTTCAAAGCTTTGCTACTACACTTCGTTTGGTTGCAAAAGGGAATCCCAATATGTATGCATTTGATGAGGTTGTGTCTCTTCTTTTGCAAGAAGAGCAATCTAGAGTAAATAGGAGTGGTTTGTTTGAGGGAATGCAAGCACTTGCTATCTCACAAAAGGGGAAAAGCAAGTATGGTTCAACTTTGGGTTCATCAAAACCAAAGCCTCAACCTTCCTTTTTAGCTCATTCCTCTAATGATGGTGATTGGCAAAAGATTGTAAATATTGTAGGAAGGTTGTTCATACTATAGATGAGTGTAGAAATCTTGCTAAACTCAATGAAAACAAGAAGGAATTCGACATGTCTATTGCTGAAAATTCAGTAAATGTAAAGAATGATGAAGCTAACATGGCTCAAGATTTTTGGGCATGTGTTGTTACATGCCATTATCATGCTTCTTTGCATTCTAAATGTATGGTTGTGAGTGAGGTTGATTCAGATTGGTTCTTTAATAGTGGTGCTTTAAAGCACATAACATCATGCAAAAGATTTTTTACCTCTTTGAAAGATGCACCCAAAGGAGGACATGTGGTGTGTGCAAACAATGCCTCTTATCCTATCATTGGAGTAGGAGAAATTGAGCTTATAGCTGCAAATGTAGGTGTGATTCTCTTGAAAAATGCATTGTATGTGCCCGGTATCAAGAAGAACTTAATTTTAGTTCATTGATTGCCAAAGCTGGACTTCATGTACACTTTGTTGATGATAAGTCTATGGTTCATGATTTCAGCAATGGTGATATATCGTGATGTCCGATACATTATGTAATGGTTTGTATCGCATGGATACATACAAGAGGGCTGCCTCAAATGCCTTGGTTGCTTATACTTCTTCCATGGCTGAAATGGAGCTTTGGCATGCTGGTTTTGGTCACTTAAACTTCAATAGTTTGCTTTACTTACAAAAGAAGGACATGATTATTGGCTTGCCTACACTTGAGTCCGTTGAAAAGCATGCATGTGAAGGTTGCATTCTTGAAAAAACGCATCGTGCATCTTTTCCAAAAGATAGTCACACACACACTACAAGAAAATTGCAGCTTGTTCATAGTGATGTATGTGGTCTCCTCTAGACTCCATCTTTTGGGAAGCATGTATATTTTTTTACCTTCATTGATGATGCTACTCACCATACATAGGCGTATCCTATGAAAGCAAAGAATGAGGTATTTTCTTGCTTCAAAGCATTTTTAGCTATGGCTAAAAATTTTTCTTCACAAAAGCTTTTGACTCTATGCACGGATCATGGTGGTGAATACATGTCACATGAGTTTAATGCTTTTCTTCGTGAAAGAGGTATTTCACACCAATGTACACAGTGCCATATACACCTCAGCAAAATGGTGTTGCCAAGCGTAAAAATAGAACTCTACTTGAAATAGCACGATGTAAGGTTAAAGGAAAGAATCTTCTTGATAAGTTTTGGATGGAAGCAATCATGTGTGCAGACTATGTGTTGAATCGCTGCGCTATAAAAGCATTGAGAGTCATCACTCCTTATGAGGCTTGGAATGGTCATAAGCCTATGGTTAGTCATATGCGTGTGTTTGGTTGTTTGGCACATGCTCTTGTGCCATCACAACGATGTCACAAACTTGATGACAAGGCAAAGAAATGTATATTTGTTGGTTATAGTGCTGAAAGTAAGGGATATCATTTGTACCATCCATTGATAAACACAATTATTGTGAGTCGAGATGTGGTATTTGCTGAAAATTTAGTTTTCCCTCTACTTGAATGCAAAAAATAGCCAACAATTAGCTCACAAGATGTGTTTGATACACTCATGCCTTTGTTCCAAAATGGTGCGGTTGATTATGGCCATGTAGATCAGCCACTGAGGCTCAAAGGGCTGAAAAATTCCAACAAAATAGAGTTGAAAATGCAGAGAATTTCCAACCAAACATGGCTGGAATTTTTCAGCCAAAAAATATCCAAACAGTTGGAAATTTCCAACCACATATGGCTAAACATTTGCATCAAAATATGGCTGAAAATGAGCATGAAATTCAGCTCACGCATGATGTACATATTGAAGATGTTTTACATAATGAACACATGTCTATCAAGGGTGCACAAACTATGCCAAAGTGGCTGAAACAAACTTTGCAGGATAGCAAATTGAGTGCACCTTTACTTGGTAGAACAAGATCAAGCTCTCACCATGCATCAAGTAATTTTGTGGATTATTCTCTTATTGCAAAAGCATGTAAGGAAGAGCCACTTTCTTTTGAAGATGCATGTGACGATCCACAACGGATGAGTGCTATGCAATAAAAAATGGATTCCATACATAGGAATAGTACTTGGGAGTTATGTGAATTGCCAAAGGGAAAGGATTCCATTGGTACAAAGTGGCTTTACAAGATAAAGAGAAAATCTGATAATAGAATTGATCGCTACAAAGCTAGATTGGTTGCCAAAGGACATGGGCAACAATATGGCATTGATTATGAGGAAACATTTGCACCTACTTTACGCATGACTACCATTCATACCATGGTTGCATTGGCTTCCCATCGAGGTTGGAAAGTGCATCAGTTGGACATAAAAACAGCCTTCTTGAATGGTGATTTGCAAGAAGAGGTTTATGTGAAGCAACCTCTTGGATTTGCTATGAAAGGAAAAGAGCATATGGTTTGTCGCTTGCATAAAGCCTTGTATGGTCGCAAGCAAGCTCCACGTGCATGGTATGATAAAATCCATAAGCACTTGATTGCTCTTGGCTTCACATGTAGTCCAATTGAAAGCACACTCTATGTACGTAAAAATGGGGCTGATCTTATAGTGCTTGTTCTTTATGTCAATGACATACTCTTGAATGGGTCATATGATGCAAAACTTGACATTCTTATGGATGATTTGCAGCATACTTTTGATGTTACTTATCTTGGTCTTTTGAGCTACTATCTTGGCATCCAATTTGTATCCATTGAGGGGGGCATTGTTATGCATCAAGAAAAGTATGTTGAAAAACTACTTCAATGTTTTGACTTTGAGGATTGCAAGCCCGTTTCCACACCAGTTGAGACACGATTCACGTTCTCAGTTGAGGATTCCAGTGATGCATTTGACACTTCTCTTTATCAACAAGTTGTGGGATGTCTTATATATGCATGCAACACAAGGCCGGATATATAGTATGTAGTTTCCCAGTTGAGTCAATTCATGCATAGCCCTGGCACTAAGCATTGGCAAGCGGTGAAATGTGTGTTTAGATATCTCAGAGGCACTTTGAGTTTAGGTCTCTTTTATGGAAGAGATATTCAGCCATGCTTGCAACACAAGCCCGTTTCCACACTAGTTGAGACAGGATTCAGGTTCTCAGTTGAGGATTCCAGTGATGCATTTGACACTTCTCCATACACACAATTCAAAACATGACTGAAATGAAAAATATATAGATAAATATATGTATATATCAATGTAAATACATAATCCAATGTCATAATCAACGTCTAAAATCCTAATCATCGTCATCATGATCATCATCATCATCAGCAATATCATGATCAGATGGATCTTCCTCATCCTCATCCTCATGATCACCCTGTGACGATCGAGATCGTCCCTCCTGTGTCTGTCTCTCCACCTCATCCATATTTGTCTCCCCATAATACTCCTGTATTACATATAACAAACATAAATCAATAAAATAATTAAAACATTCATAAGAACAAAATAATTATATAAAATTTAAAAATACTCACAAAGGCATCAGGATGATCTTGTATATACTCGCTCAAACGCCGATATCCAAAATGTGTAGCATACTCGATCTCGTGTTTCGTAGGATATCGGCCATAATCCTTTCGCTGCAATGAAACAAATAAAAAACATTAGTTGCTTGCATTTTAACTAAAATAAAAAATATACTCACAATAACACATATACTTACAAACGTAGCTACAAAACCATTATGGCCCATTTGGCCTAAGTGCGATGTGTGGCCCGACTCCACTCTCTTCCTTGCAGCAGCCTGTTTATTCAAGGAAAAAAATACATAAATTAAATTAAAAAATTACTAAAATATCTAAAAATTATAAATATAAACTATTAATTTGTGTACCTTCTGCTGAGGAAATGACTCCTGAAGACGTAGCTGTCTACAAAAAAACTGCCACGACTCAGGTGGTATGTTAGCTCGCCTCTTATTTTTTTCGACCATACAATATCTCCTGTTAATTTAATCTCAAACAGAAAAAAAAGTCAGAATACATACACATTTATACACACATATACACATACACATACACATACACATACCCACATACACATATACATGCAAACATATACGCATGCATATATGTATATATATACACATATACATACATATAACATAAACACACATATACATATCCACACATATATACGTACACACACATGCATGCATATACACATTCATACAAAATACATTCATTTATCCCACAATAATATGTGTTGTGTATATGTGAATATGTGTGTATGTATAAATGTGTATATGTGAATATGTGTGTATGTGTAAATATGTATATGTGAATTTTTTATTTATGTAGATAATCAAATTATTAATATCAAATACCATTATTTGTAGATTCTGATCAATCAGATGGAACTCCACCACCGTCTCCTCATCGTGCAACGACTTTATACTGTAAGTATATGAAATATTTAATTTTAACTATATTTGATGGATACATAACTTATATATTTTTTTTATGTTTCTTATGATGTGCAGATATTGATCAATCAGAGGGTACTCCACCACCTCCTACCCATGCAACGACTTCACATGTGTCCTCCGATAGGAATTATGATGAATTTTACTATCAAGAGCATATTATATGTTGGTGTAACTCTTGTTATGGCACGTATCGAAGACCACGATTGGAATGTATTGAACATGAGGCAGAGTATGGTACTTTTGAGCATGCACCATCACCTAGTCAACGTGATAATGCTTGGGTATGTATTTTCTATATATATTAATGTCATTTTTTTATTTAAAAACCATGTATAAAATCAAATTATTATTGATATACAGGAATACTTGCTCGATGATGATGATGATAATGATTTTTCTCATAATGTTAATATACCTCGTACACGTCATGGACTTGCTGTTCATCAATTACAAGCAGAGGTTTCTAGAAATCCTCTACCTCCTGGTTTAGAGAATGAAACGGCTGGAGATTATCCATTGCCAGCTCGTGATCGTTCTTTAGTACAAACATATGATAGAAGAAGATATGGAGGATGGAATAGAGGACCACTTCCTTTAGATGGAGAGGTTTTCAACTTTTGGGGTAATCGCTATATGATTGCTCCATCCACTATTACTAATGCTGGTCGTGGTCTCTTTATTGTAGAGGATTTGTATGTGCCTCCGAACTCTGAAGTCACTCTTATGTCATTTTGTGGTCCTATATATGGATGGGGAGATTGGCATCGACTTTCACGTTATGTTCAAAGCATGAGTACTTATGGAATATGCTTGAACGCAGCATCTCTTACTAGTAGAAGGATTTTACATGCAGAAAATGAAAGATTATATATTGATGGAAGACCTTACACACATGGAAATATAGCAGGTTTAATAAATAGTAGTCGAGGGTTACATAATAGTTCAAGGACTAATTGCACATTTGAGGAGCGTGAAAATAGTCATGAATCACCATACATGAGTAGAGATGTATCAAGATACATAGTTGTCAATGCTATTACTACATTACATGCTGGTGATGAACTATTAGTGAATTATGGATGGCGTAGACCTCCAAGAGCACCTTTTAGCTAGAGAGGCGCATTTGAAGTTTAGGATACAAAGTGGAAATCATGGTGGCTTGAGAGGATCACACATATACATGCAAGAGGTTTACTGCATACCCCAGGAATCCTGCTAGTACTAGTCCCTTATAATCAGGTTGCTCTATCTTGAGTAACCTCTGTGCATGGGATTCATCCAGGTCACCATCGTATGGCCTATAAACAGTGCCAAATTCTTTGAATACAAATTATAAATCCGCTTCTCACACTTTCAAACTGAACATATGCGTGAATCGACAAATCATTCAATGAAGATACATACTTCATATCCTCCAAAACAAACAATCGTATCCTGCCATCCAAACAATCAAATTTTTTACGAATATTTTGAAAGATGCACATAAGCATACACATATATAAAATTATATGCATATATATATATGTATATTTATTTATTTACTTTCTTTAATATATCATTTTTTTGATAAACTTACAGGTTATTATCTGAAAAGTTTTTACCAAGTCAAAATATTCTTCCTACCTCACATGATGAAATGAAGAAGATAATCAACAATCTTGGTATGGATTATCAATGTATACATGCATGTCCTAACGATTGTATTTTATATAGAGGTGAATATGCAGACTCTTTGACATGTCCCAAATGTCAATCTCCTCGATATAAGGGTGAAGAAGGTAAAATCCCGAATAAGGTATTGAGATATTTTCCATTGGCTCCACGGATTAGACATATGTTTCAAAGCCCCGAATTATCAAAGCTTTTGACTTGGGGACATGATCACAAAAGTACTGATGGAATAATCAGAATTCCTCATGATAGTGTTGCTTTTCAGCATATTGATTCTACATGGCCTGAATTTGCACAAAATCCACAGAATCTAAAGTTAGGAGTTGCATTAGATGGGGTTAATCCATTCTCCATGAAATCCAGTAAATGGTCAACATGGCCAGTGGTAGTCATAAACTATAATCTTCCGCCATATCTTAGCATTAAAAAGGAACATTTAATGCTTTCACTTTTAATCCCAGGCAAAAGACAAGTTAAAGATATGAATGTATATCTTGCTCCTCTCATTGACGATCTTCAAGAGTTATGGAGAGGTATTAATGTCATTGATATATCAAAAAGCATCAATGAAAGACATATTACGATTCGTGGTATTGTGGCTTGGACTATTCACGATTTTCCTGGATATGGCGTTTGTTCAGGTATTGATGTAATTTTTTTATTCAATATGCATGTAAATAAATATGATTTAATCTAATTATATTTTTATCATTTTCCATGATGCAGGAATATCTACTAAGGGTTATAAAGCTTGTCCATATTGTGGTGATTGGTTGAGATCAATCTATAGTAAGAATCTCAACAAAAATATTTATCTTCGACATCGACGATTCTTGCCTGATGATCATCCATTAAGATCTAAAAGAGAAGCGATACATTTTAATGGAAAGCTTGAAATAGGTCAGTGTCCAAAACCTATGACGCCTATGGATTGGTATAAAAAATGGACAGATGGACCTCTGATAGATCCAGAAGCAGAAATCTTCAGTGATGATTCAGATAATGAGTATGTGAACAAAGGTAAAGGGAAATTGGCACTCGCAGAGAACATATCAATATGGTATTCTTTGGAGTATTGGAAAGAGTTAAAAGTATGTCATCTTCTTGATCCTATGCATATATTCAAAAATATTGGTTATTCACTATGGCAGCATCTTCTTGGACTAAAAGATACCACAACATCAAGAAATGATTTGAAAGATCAAAAATCCAAACCAAAGTTATGGCCAGTTTTTGATAGACATCGACAAGAAACGACTTATGCATCTGCTCCTTGGGTACTTACGACAAAAGAGATACAAACTATCAACAATAGAATTCAATTGATCAAGACTCCTACAGGATATGGAGCATCGTTTCAAAACATGTTTACTATGGATGATAAGAGCTTATCTGGATTAAAGACCCATGACTGGCATAACTTTTTGAAACATATTTTACCTTTGGTTATCGATGGATGTACAACGAAAGGAGTACGAGATGTCATCTATCGTCTTGGATCACTTATAAGGTAATTATGATACTTTTATATTTAATATGTTTGAATATTGGATATCTTTTATTTTTTAATTAACTTCTTTACAATTGTTTTTATGATTTGTATAGGTGGATTATATCCAAAGAGATCGATAAAAATTCGATCCCACAAAAAAAACGTGAATGCAAAGAGCTACTATGTTTGATGGAAAAAGAACTTCCTACTTCATTTTTTGATATTCAAGTTCATTTACTAGTCCATCTTGTAGATGAGATAGAGATTGCCGGTGTTGTCAACACTCGATGGATGTTTTGGGTCGAGCGATTTATGGGAATACTAAAAGGTTATGTGCGACAAAGAGCAAAACCAGAAGGATCCATGGCAAAGGGTTGGATGCTTGAAGAGTGCATGTATTACGTTAGTGAGTACCTTGAAAGAGTTCATGAAGAAGCTCCACGTGCATGGACCAACGAGTCTTCTTCAAAAATAACCGATGAGGTATTATCAGGTAAGGGGGTTCCATTCTTATTTACATTTCAAGAAAAAAATGATGTTTCCACTTTTGTAGCATATAATAGCGAATGCATGCAAGCATTCGTTAGCGAGTACGAGGAACTTCAAAGTCTCCAAAGTAAAAGGCGAAAAAACAAAAGATCTAGACGTAATCTCGATAATAATGAGATTACAGATATACCTTCTTTCACGGATTGGCTATATAGTCGTTTGCAACGCGCCAACGCAAATAATGAAGAAATCTCAGATGAGCAAAGAGAGTTAATGATGGGTTGTGAACAAAAGGTAATTTTATTAAAATATATATTTTATTTTTTTCATATATGTATGTTAGTTTCTATTTACTAATTCAATTTATTTTGCAGGCTCGAATGTTCACTAATATGTGGGCTTTTGGACAGCATATTAGAATCAAATCCATTGATTCTTTACGTAAAACAGAGGATTCTAGTATTGTTGCTTGTTTCAAGCAACTATCACGTGCTAGCTCAAAAGACACGAACCTTATAGATGGCGAACTTGGTTACGTAGGAACTATTGTTGGTATCTACGAAATTTCATTTCGTACATTCAAACAGGTAGAAAAAAGTTTATATATTTTTTTTAGAGTTAGTTTTTTTTTAAGCACCTAATAATGGGACGTTTTTGTTGTTATATATTGTGATAGGTCATTTTGAAGGTTGACTGGTATCGAGCAGAGTATAAAGGTAGTAATTCTACAATAAGAAAGGAATTATCTGGGTTTTGGGCAATTGATTCTTCCAAGGTAATGCGATCTACTAAAGAACCATATATTCTTCCTAGGCATATTGAACAAGCATTTTTTTATAAAAACCCAGATGCTCATCCTTGGTGGCAAGTCATTCATGTGCAACCTAGAGGTAGGTCATTGTTTGAACAGTTTATTGTTAGAGAGATTGAAGAAATTCCTCTTGATGATTCAGCATCAGATACTGATACATCAACATCTGGAATAGAAATTAGACTCATTATACGTGATAATGATACTAATCTTTTTGATGAAGAGGATAATTCTCTACATGCTGATTCTACTGATGAGGAAGAGGAATTACCAGAAATAGATATTAATCCACCAATAGATGATGTGATTCATGAGAACATAGATTTAACAATAGAAGAAATAAATGAAATCAATAAGGATAATGAAGATGAGACTATATTGATGTCTTACCAAAATGATGGCAATAATGAAAACATATGAGCAGATTAGATAGTAACTTGAAGCTTCTGAATGGATATATATAATAGGTTTTTTTTATTAACTTGAATAACGATGAATCCTACTAGAGAGATGAAATCATGTTCTTCTAAGTTAGAACATGAAGCTCGGGGGTATGCCTAATTATTTTATATATAGCTTTATCTTCGAGGAGTAAATTTTTATCATGTATGTATGCATATGTGTGTGTATTCATGTGTATTATATGTATACATATATTAGTATGCATATATATGTATTTCATGTATATGTATGTGTTTGCATGTGTGTGATATATGTATACATGTATTCATGTACGTAATATATGCAAGTGTTTATAATTGTGTACATGTATATATGTATATGTGTCTATGTGTAAATATGTACATGTAAATATGTATGCATGTATATATATGTTTATGTGTGCATGTAGGCATGTACATGTATGTGTAAATATGTACATGTAAATATGTTAGTATGTATATATATATTTATGTGTGCATTTAGGCATGTATGTGTGAAGCATAATATATCTACTCCATTTTATATTTATGTATCCTATCTACATGATGTGTATATATCTTTACATATATTATGAATCATGATCCTCGTTGATTCGAGTAGCTATATATAGAGGCATAAGGTTGGGAGGAGAGACATCTCTCTAGTAGGACGTCGGAGGTGTATATATACTTCAAACATATGGCTAAAAGGTTTTATATGTATATGTATATACATTTTTATTTTAGATTTTTTTATATGTATATATATATATATATATATATATATATATATATATATATATATATATATATATATATATATATATATATATATATATATATATATATATATATATATATATATATATATATATATATATATATAGATACATACATACATACATACATATATACACACACACATACATACATACATGGATTATATTATATTACATACATAGCAGTAAATATATACTACATACATACGTGTAATGTAATACACACATTTTTATGTATATATACACATAGTATATACATATTACATTTATACACAACACATAGATGTATACATACATGATACACATGCATACATACATACTACAAAAATAGAAACATGTATATTAGATACATATATAAGTTAATATACATGCCTTTCAGTAAACATAGAGTAATAGATTTTAGGAATGACATCATACATACATAGATGCATATATAGATACATACATACGTACATACATACATAGCTCTCTCTCTCTCTCTCTCTCTCTCTCTCTCTCATATACATACATACCGTGCATTGTCGCGACGATGAGCCATAAGTGTCCGCATCTCTTTTAAACACCACTTAAGGGACCATCCTGTCCCAAACTCTGTCTCAAGTGAACTAAGCACGTACTTTTTATCCCTCTCATCATGCTCACTACAAAAATAAAAAACATAATGTAAATAAAACATAAGATATACATTTCAATTTATATGTAAAACTTTTACTTACTTCCATGGTAAGTGGATAAAGCGCAGGTAAGAGTCGCATAGTGCCCGCATTCTTCTCTTGAACTCCAATCCATTCCCTATGTACACAATGTTCCCCTCCGGCTCTATGTCGCACTCTAGTCCTAAGGTGCCTATGCATGTCCTCATAGGCAACTCTGCTCTGCTATCACGTGCTGGAGGTGGTATAGGTGTCCTAAAAATAGATAGATAGAAATAAATAAAAATATGTGCTATAATATCATTAAAAAAAATTATGAAAAAAAACATACCTATGAGCAGATAGCTCTCTTCCTGCATGTGGATCCGCAGAAGAGCCCTCGTCTGATCGCGTAAGCATCTGGATCGTATAATCCAGCTCCTCATCGGACATGTCTGCGTAGTCCCGCATTATGGCCCCTAGAGTATCTGACGGAACTCTTGCTCTCATAAGACTTTTTATGAGAGTGAGTTTCGCCTTTCTCTCTTTACTGGGATCCATAATACCTAACATATAAAACAAAATGGTTAGAAATCAATATATATATATATACGTGTATGTGTGTGTATGCATGTGTATGTGTGTGCATGCATGTGTATGTGTGTGTATGCATCTGTGTGTATGTGTGTAGGTATATGTGTGTGTTGTCTATGTGTATGTGTGTGTGTCTATGAGTGTGTATGTGTTTATGTATATGTATGTATCTACGTGTGTGTATGTATCTATGTGTGTATGTGTATGCATGTATGTATGCATGTGTGTGTATGCATATGTATGTGTGTGTATGCATCATTATGTGTGTCTATGTATGCATTTGTACGTGTGTATGCATCATTGCATGTGCATGTGTCTATGTGTGTATGTGTGTGTATATGTGTGTGTGTCTATGTGTATGTGTGTGTGTTTATGAGTGTGTATGTGTTTATATGTATGTATGTATCTATGTGTGTCTATGTGTCTAAGTGTGTATGTGTATGCATGTATGTATGCATATGTATGTGTATGCATATGTATGTGTGTGTATGCATTATTATGTGTGTCTATGTATGCATGTGTATGTGTGTATGCATCATTACGTGTGTATGTATCTATGTGTGTATGTGTGTGTGTATATGTGTTTGTATGTGTGTATGCATGTGTGTGTGTATGCATGTGTATGTGTATATGTGTATATGTGTGTGTATATGTGTGTATGCATGTGTGTGTGTATATGTGTGTATATGTTTGTATGCATGTGTGTGTATGCATATGTATGTGTGTGTATGCATTATTATGTGTGTCTATGTATGCATGTGTATGTGTGTATGCATCATTACGTGTGCATGTGTCTATGTGTGTATGTGTGTGTATATGTGTGTGTGTCTATGTGTATGTGTGTGTGTCTATGAGTGTGTATGTATGTATCTATGTGTGTGTATGTGTATGCATGTATGTATGCATATGTGTGTGTATGCATATGTATGTGTGTGTATGCATAATTATGTGTGTATGTGTCTATGTGTGTATGTGTGTGTGTATACATTATGACAGTGTATGTAAGCATGTGCATTATGTATGCATATAAGTATGTATGTATGCATATGCATATGCATTATGTATGCATATGCATATGTATGCATATGCATATGCATTATGTATGCATATGCATATGCATTATGTATGCATATGCATATGCATTATGTATGCATATGCATATGCATTATGTATGCATATGCATATGCATTATGTATGGATATGCATATGCATGTGTATGCATATGCATGTGTATGCATATGCATGTAAGTATGTATGTATGCATATGTGTGTGTATGCATATGCATGTAAGTATGTATGTATGCATATGCATATGCAATATGTATGCATGTATGTATATGTGTGTGAATGTGTGTGAATGTGTGTGTACATGTGTCTGTATGTGTGTATGCATGTGTATGTGTGTGTATGCATCATTATGTGTGTATGTGTGTGTACATGTCTGTATGTGTGTATGCATGTGTATGTGTTTGTATGCATCATTATGTGTGTATGTGTGTGTATGTGTGTGTGTCTATGTGTATGTGTGTATGTGTGTGTGTCTATGTGTATGTGTGTATGCATGTGTATGTGTGTATGTGTCTATGTGTGCATGTGTGTGTATATACTATATGTGTGTGTGTCTATGTGTATGTGTGTGTACCTATGAGTGTGTATGTGTTTATGTGTGTATGTGTCTATGTGTGTGTATGTGTTTATGTGTGTATGTGTATGCATGTATGTGTATGTGTGTGTATGTCTCTCTATGTGTGTGTGTATGCATATGTGTGTGTGTATATGTGTGTCTATGTGTGTATGCATGTGTATGTGTGTGGATGCATCATTATGTGTGTATGTGTCTGTGAGTGTATATGTGTGTGTATGTGTGTGAGCGTCTATGTGTGTGTATGTGTGTGCGCGTCTATGTGTATGTGTGTCTGTGTGTGTATGTGTGTGTATCTATGAGTATGTATGTGTTCATGTGTGTGTATGTGTCTATGTGTGTATGTATCTGTGTGTGTATGTATCTATGCATGTGCATTATGTATGCATGTAAGTATGTATGTACATTATATGCATATGCATATGCATTATGTATGCAAATGTATGCATGTATGTGTTTATGTGTGTATGTCTCTCTATGTGTGTCACGTGTGTATGCATATATGTGTGTGTATGTGTGTGTATATGTGTCTGTATGTGTGTATGCATGTGTATGTGTGTGTATGCATGTGTATGTGTGTATGTGTCTATGTGTGCATGTGTGTGTATATACTATATGTGTGTGTGTCTATGTGTATGTGTGTGTACCTATGAGTGTGTATGTGTTTATGTGTGTATGTGTCTATGTGTGTGTATGTGTTTATGTGTGTATGTGTATGCATGTATGTGTGTGTATGTCTCTCTATGTGTGTGTGTATGCATATGTGTGTGTGTGTGTATATGTGTGTCCATGTGTGTATGCATGTGTATGTGTGTGGATGCATCATTATGTGTGTATGTGTCTGTGAGTGTATATGTGTGTGTATGTGTGTGAGCGTCTATGTGTGTGTATGTGTGTGCGCGTCTTGTGTATGTGTGTCTATGTGTGTATTTGTGTGTATGTGTGTGTGTGTCTGCGTATGTGTGTGTGTGTCTATGCGTGTATATGTGTGTGTGTGAGTGTGTGTGTGCGCATACCTTGTGTATGTCTCGCTTCTCTCTCTCCCTCTCGCGCGCTGTATGTCTCTCTCTCTCTCTCTCGGTCTGTATTCTTCCTCGCGTTCAAGGCCCGGCACAAATGTGCTGGGAGAATTGAATTTTTTTTTTTACATTCCAGAGCGTCGCATATGCGACGCTCTGCAGTTTGCCATCGTCGTTAAGTGCGTCGCTAACCTGCGACGCTAGTAGCGACGCTTCTGGTTTAGCGTCGCTTATATGACGCTATCGTCGCTTATGCGACGATGCTCGGCCAAAAAAAAAAATCCGAAATTTTTACCGTCGCTTATGCGACGGTTTCGTCACATAAGCGACGGTTTTCGTTTTTTTCCCGATTCGGGGGCGTCGCTACGCCCCCCTTTTTCTTGTAGTGAGTGATTGGGGTGGTTGTTATGATACTCGCATGTCTACTAGTGGTAATTTTTTTTCCCTTGGAGACTCATGCATATCTTGGTTGAGTAAGAAGCAACCTACAGTGGTGACATTGAGTTGTGAAGCTGAGTATAGGGCAGTTTTCACAACTACAGTGGAGTATATATTACTAAGATGCCTATTGATGGATCTTTGCATGGAGATCGATGTTGTTACATATATTCTCACTGATAGTTAGAGTGCTTTGGCTGTTGCACGAAACCCAGTGTTTCATGCACGGACCAAACATATTGAGGTGCATTACCACTATGTGAGAGAGCACCTTCATGCAGGAGATATTGATTTGGTATATGTGCCTACACAAGATTATGTGGCAGACATATTCACCAAAGCTCTTCCACGGGATAAGTTTGAAGCTTTTTGCAAAGCTTTAGGCTTATTACCTTGTGGGGATTGATCTGTCACTCCCTATATGTGTTCACATCATTCATTCCAGGGGGGTTTGTTACACTTATGTGTTCCTCGAGTAGCTTTGATGTGAGCCTTTTCCCTATACATGGGCGCTTTTTACTCTAGTCCTAGCTAGAGGTTTTTCCCCATGTTACCACCTACTTGATACTCTCATGTGTGGTGGTACTTTGTACTTAGGGATATTATTCAACTCTTACTTCAGTTTACTTCATCGTCAATAGAGTGAGCTATTCCAACCATCATCTTCTCCGTGTGTCTTTCTATGTTTGTGCTTCTTGTGTGTGCTTCTTATGTGTCTCTCGCACTTCTATACACCCCCAACACCCCTAAGTCCCACAGAATGGGGGAAGATCTAACAAAGTTTAAATGCCATTACAAAGAAGGTTTATCACCCTCTCGTCACCCTCATGAGGGGCCCACTTAGGTTTAAGCGTGTTGTTGATCAAAAGGAGCACTTGATGATGCCTGAAGGGGGGGGAGAGGGGATTTCTTGTAGTTAGCGATTCTTTTACCGAGAAGGAATAGTGATTTCTCAATTGACCACTCTTTGGGGGAGTCGTCAAAGTTATAAGCACATCTTTCCTACCAGATCCTCCATAAGACCTCCCCTCCGATGGCATTCCAGAGAGTTGTGGAGCATCCGATCGCTTCTCCCAATAGGGCTTGTTTCCAACTGATGTGTTTCTGAAGTCTAATTTTCTTTCCAACAATCAGCCAGAGCCTATTGGAGTTGGGACAATTAAAGAAGATATGAGAAACATCTTCCATGGACCGGTAGCAGCGCTTGCACCAAGGAGGCACCCCACATATTTTGCTAGCCTTAAGGTTGGTCCAGATTCCATGATGAAGAATTTTCCATAAAAGAACAGACTTTTTGATTTCTATGAGAGGGTGCTAAATAGCCATGAACTTCATGTCCCACCGTAGTCGCATCCACGATAGGCACCATGTCTTGTTGAGGTTAACCTGATAATCAATGGTTTCTTTGATGTTCGGGATTTTTGACAGGCAATTATCATTGTGCCATTTTATACCAAGTGCGCTCAGCATGTCCTGCCCCATGAGAAGGTGAACTTTAGAGCGGTCCCAGGCAAGATGTCTGCTTTGCAAAGTATTCCATTCTTCATAGGTAATGTTGACGCTAGGGTCAATATCCTCAAAGTTGATCCACTGGTTGGAGTCTTGCTTCCAGAGATGTTTCCATTTTTCGACGCCTTTGTTCCATAGCCTCTTGGCGTTTCGAATGTTCTAAGATTCCACGATCCAGATGCCATGGATCGGAAACCAAATAGAGTCATTCTATATGATACTGGCCGCCCACTTCCAATCTTCACTTATTCTTGTGAAGCATTTGACTTTATTCTAACTCTTCCATAGGGAGCACACAAGATTCGAGCCTTTTGGGAAGACCAGGATCAGCAAAAACAAAAGGGTCAGAATGTCAAGATTCTTCCAATTTAGAAATCTCACGAAAATCAACCTGTTGAATATTAAACTTAACAGCAAATTCAAAGCTCAAACTTGTCAAACGAATGTGCTGTATAGTACTCCGTGTTTTGAATTCACCAAATCATAAAGGTTGGTCGAATGATTAAATATACTCAAATGCACAAGGAGTCTTGCAGACATACCATGCAATGGGCCTGCCTCTATCTTTTTAGAAGGAAAACAATGCACTTGAAATCCATAAACTGCTCCTTCAATAATGGATTATCTATCCATTGTTGAGTTCCCCACAATGAAGTAATCAATATGTTTTTTCCTTGTTGTAGAACCCTTCAAAAGCCTTCAGTAGAAGGGGGCCTCCTGACTTTATGGGCATTGTTATTCTCTTCCAACTCACACGCAGGGCCTGATGTGTGTCAAAAATGCTACAGGAACTGCTTAAACTATGAAAACGTGCTGTTGTGAACTTCAGCACGATGGTTTCTCCATCCTACTTTTTCAAGCAACTCTTTCTTGGTATTCATGGAGCATGGTAACCCGTTCGAACCTGTTCTTCATGTAGAAGTATTCATCATGAAGTAGAGATGGTAGACTATGATCCTCTCTTGGATGTGGTGCAACACTAACCTTCTTCTCTTTCTGCCCATCGTCGGCTTCCTTGGTGCAACACATTCTGTCATGGTGTAAGTCAGTTGTGTTGGAAATGTTAGGAAATTCACTCAAGAATTTTGAATGCTTGTTCATAGTTGATAGTTCTTCTGTTCCGTGGTGGAATCTCCCAGCTGCTGCGCCATCTTGTATGCTCCTGTTCTCGATCTGTGCTCATGTTCATCTGCAGTAAAACCTCAGTCCAAACAGAGAGGTCCATGCTAATCTTCTCGTTCGAATCTCATATGACAGAAACAGTAACGACAGCAGATGTGTGTGTGTGTGAGAGAGAGAGAGAGAGGGACAAGAAACTTATCTGTGTAGTTTTGACGGTTGAAGGTAGCTACTATCATGCAGGATTGCTGCTATTAATGGCCAAAAGTCTTCTATACATAAAAAGCTAGGTGAAGCAATCAGATGTTCCTCAACACTATGGAATGCTATAAGAGGGGAGACTCTGTGAAAAATATGGAAAGAGAGGTGTGTAGCCAACTCTGGAAGCCCTCTTAAAGAATGGTCGATCGAAAAATCTCTTTTCCTTTAAGGCAAAAGAATTTTCAATTGTAAGAAGCCCTTGCCCTTTAGACATCATAGAGTGTTCTTCCTAGAGAGCAATAAGATCACAACCAAGTGGGATCCACATGAGAGGGATGAGAGGTTTATCAACCTCCTTTGTAAAATTCTCCAATAATCTATAAGCAGCCCCTACTTAGTGTGATATGGGGGGTCCCATGGGTGCTAGGCCCATTCATGTGTACAATTGTATTCTCTATTAATTAAAGTTTGGAAGAGTAGACTCTGTCGAACTTCTTTAAAAGAAAAAATCTATCATAATGTTTCTCTGCTGTCTTATTTATCCACCATAGTCACGATTGAAGCATTGCATCAAGAATATAAATCCCCACATTAATCAAAATGAATAAAAGCATGTCATACATGCATATATGTGAATGGATCTCTCAAGCCAACCCCTGGAATTATCATTTTCCTCGGCGCTTTGATGCCGGAATAATCTTTGTAACTACTAATTTGTGTTAAGACAATACACATTATGTGTGATCCTCAAAATTACAAAGGATTGCTCCCTACTATTCTTTTTACCATTGGAGTTTAATTCTATGAGAGACAATGCATACAAATCCTCTTATTGTTCCATCATGATTTAGAATGAATATTTTTGAGAAGTACTTAAGCACATATTTCCCATACTCTTCTCATCGAGGTACTACTTGGAAGGATACAGACAACATGAATCCAATATAGTATCTCACTCATTTTTTGTGAAGGTCAACTGTAATCGATTGGAATCAATAACTAAATTAAACATCACACCTAGATGTTCTATGTAAACCTATTCAATGTTAGAAGATTTTTTTGGGGTATCAAATCTAAGTTCAATCATCCATTTGATTTTGCTTCAAGCAAGTGCTTATAAAAGAACTACAATGGACAAAAGTGGATTTCGCAAGTTCCCTAAAAGAGTTGAGTAACATCTTGAAGAGACGAGATAGAAACTCTTTATAGATTCGACAATTCCAAAGAAGCTAATTATTTGAGTCAAGCCTTTGAAAAAAGTGTCCTAAGATGGGCACAATCCATTGAGACCTTCCTTTGCCCAATAAAGGTTGGAAAAAGTGTAAGGAACACTTTCTTATACACTCTACCCAAGACCTTAAAGCGGAGTTGAACAAAGTAATCCTCAAGTCGGATGAGCATTGAGTAAATATTGGTTGGAAGTGGACCATAATAAAAACATATAACTTAGATGTTTTGGTCAAGCTGGCTCACAATTTATTTTCCAAACCAACTTCACGTGAATTTGAAGTAAGTTCTCAAAATTTTTAAGTCACCAAACCTATCCATTTTGCTAGGTCCATGTATTAGTGATGTAAAGTAATAGACTGGTTTAACAATTTGTTTAGGGATACTTTGAATCCATCCATTTCACATGTTAGTGCCCAAATAGCATATAGTAAAAACATTCTAGCTAGGGATACTTTGAATCCATCCATTTGGGATCTTAGTGCCTAGATACACCTTTACCATTCTTTCCAACTTTGCACTTTGGTTACCTTATCAAGTGCAAAAATGGTATTCTGAATCATTTGGGTGGGCATCAGACACTGTTTGGGAACGAGTAAGTTCCAGTCAAAGTAGATTCCCCTTTGTTCAATTTGAACAAGAGAAAAATCCCACTACAAAGATGAAAACATGCTCCAACAGAAATGTTCCAAGGGGGAACAATGTTATAAAACAAGTGTGTTCTCTTGGTATAGACATATCTAAAATTCAACATCTTTTGGTGAGTCTCATGTAGGATAAATTTCTTGAAGTTGGACTTAATTATAAGTTCATGTGCTCTCTAAAAAAAACTAAGGTTGTGTGATATAAAGGTTACGGTGTTTGAGACTCTCGTGGGAGGTCTTGGGTTAAATTTCTTGAAGTTGGACTTAATTATAAGTTCATGTGCTCTCTAAAAGAAACTAAGGTTGTGTGATATAAAGGTTACGGTGTTTGAGACTCTCGTGGGAGGTCTTTGTATATTTTATTCAAACTTAAGCCCAAACTTCTAGAAGGTTCAAGTCTATTTTCCTCCAACATAAGTCCAAACTTCTAGAAGGTTCCAACTCTAATTAGCAATATCACTTGGAGCACATGTAATTACATCGGAAACACTTGGATGGATAGCATCAAGCTCCCATAATGGGTAGACCTTGGAGACAACTATATATAGAGGGATAAGTTTGGGATTGGAGACATCTCTCTATTGAAGGTGGTGGTCGTAATCTTAGTATTTCTTCTCGCTCATCAAATTTTGTAGCAATCTTAGAAATGAGTGAGGGTGTGTTAGTGATGCGCCTCAAGAAGCAATGACCTGCTCTAATGTTAGAGGAGGAGTTTAGGGATAAAAAATGCACAAAATAGTACAGAGAAGAACAAGATGCTTAGTATTACTAAGTGTACAATAAACAAGATAGATAGCCTTGTGGGGTTATTGACATATATAGAAATGAGGGGAAGAAACTTCCTAAAGAGGGAAAAAGTGGATGTTAGTCTTAAGTGTGTTCATACACATCACTACTAAAATATATTGATGCTTCCAACCATTATTTTTTATTGATTCTTTTATAGTATTGGGATCCTTGGGAATGCATCTATAATGAGTATGCTAACCTTACTCTGATAGTGCATGCCAGAAGAAACTACACTATGTCTATTTACCACTTGCAAAATATTGGTGGTCAACTATGGGTTTCTGGCTAGAGGAAACTTGAGAATATAGGTCTTAAACTTTTCCACAATTAGATCTATTTCGGTCCAAATATTGCTCTATTCTCACAATTCCATGCACTTTGTTACTATACAAACATGTTCATGTCGATAAATCACTTATCAATTACATGTTGATCACTTAGACAAATACACCACAAATATCTTCACTGATTTATTCTTCCATTACTAGCTTAACAATGCACATACTTTTCATATACAAATTTGTGTTGAAAATGATCCTTGTTACAAGAGGAAGCAAATGCGTCTATTAGGCTTGAAATACAAGTTTTGTACAATAAGATATGCCTAAGAGTATATCTCTACCTCCTTGGTTGATATCCATACCTACATAGATACTCCAAACACCTTTGATTCCAAGTCCTAGGCGCTTGCTTTAGACCATACAAAGCTTTCCTATGCTTACACACATAATATGGATGCTTCGGATCTTCAAATCTGGAGGTTGTGTCATGTAGAAAATCTTTTGCAAATCACCATTAAGAAATGATTCTTTACATCCAATTCATAGATAGTCCATCATTGTGAAGTCACTATTCCAATGATAGCCCTCATTATGGTCATCTTGGAAATAGGGATGATGATATCTTCGTATTCTATCCCATATGATTCGGAAAACCACTTTTCTAGAAGGCTTTCCATGTACCTAGCACTTGAACCATTAGAGTTTATTTTAATCACATAAACCCTTTTATTTTGTATTATCTTCATTCCTTCTTGATTTAGTACTAGATTCCAATTATTTTTGTCCTCCAAGATTTTTTTATTTTTCTTCCATGGCTTCTTACCACTCCTTTGTATCCTTTGCCTCTTCATAGGTGGAGGGTTCTTGATACTTGATGACCTTATACATGTATACATAGTCTCTAGCAATGAAATTGCCATAGCTCATACTTGAAATAGGATAACTTACTCTAGTTCACTTCCTTTCTTCTCCCTTAGCTGGGCTGAACCTTCTATACCTTGGCATTTTGATCTCTGTCTTTGATGTAGTGTCTCCTTCAATTGGCTATTCATCTTCTTCCATTTCATTCCCTTAACCATCAAGTTCCACTAGTCTTGACTTTCCTTTGTGTTGGTTGGCTAATTAATATGTTGAGGTTTGAAAATTATACTTGAGCTTCTTGGAATGCTTGTACCACTGGATTCCAAGCTCTCTTGAACCCTAGCTATATGCATCCTTTCTACCTCTTCAATGTCTTCATCCTAAGACATAACTTTGGAACTATAGCATGGCTTTAATTCATCAAGGAAAACATCTCTAGATACCTTGAGTTCTTTTTTGGTTGCATTATAAGACCTATAGTCTTTATATTCCAAAGTCTAGCCAATGAACATGAGTCTTTTTGCCCTAGCATCAAGCTCACCTCTCACGTCTTATGGGAGATGTGTATTGCACACACATCCAAAGATTTTGGATATGTGAAAGGTCTAGTTTCCTTCCACTCACATGCTTCCTCTAGTGTCATGTCATGTACTCCTAAAGTTGGGCACCTATTCATTAAGTAAAGAGTAGTAGAGACAACATCTACCCAATAGAATAAGGGAGCATGAATTCCATTAAGCATACTCATAGCAATCTCTGCTATATACCTATTCTTCCTCTCTCCTACCCCATTTTGTTGCGATGGATACTTGCATGTAACTTGTCTTTTGTCCCTTTTTCCTATAGGAATTCTCAAAATTCATGGAGAAATACTCTCCCTCTCCATTTGATCTTAGGGTTTTCATGTAGCATCTTAATTCCTTCTCTACTTGAGCTTTAAACTTCATGAACATATCAAATGCACCTAATTTTTTTTTTGATGCAATAAAATCATACCTTTCTTGAATAGTCATCTATAAGTGTCATGAGGTATCTTTTACTTACAAGGGAGGGCTTTGGTCCTCATACATCTATATGTCTGATTGTTAACAAATCTTCATTCTATGATGTATTGGATGGGTTATCATAGTTTTCTTGACCTCTATATCTATTACCTCCTTGCTTTTGATAGAAATCCTTGGCATAATGCCCATGCTTCCCACAATTGTATCATCCAGTGGGGTTGTAGTTGCTTCTACCTCCATATTTTTGTCATCTACTTGTGCCTCTTCTTCTTCCTCTTGAGGTTGACCTTCATGTTGGTTGTTTTGGCTCCCTTTATTTCTTTGATTTCATTGTTGGTAGTTGCTTCTAACTCTTCCTCTTGGTCCACCTCTATTACCTTTGCGTTTCTCTCCCTTGCCCATATATAAAGGTTTGTCTTGGCTTCCTTTTAACTTGTTGTCTCTATGGTTAAGTTCTTAATTTTGCATAAGAGAGTTGTGTTGCTCAAAATATGGCAAAGAGATCCTTATATAGACAAAGGTTGTGAAAGCCTTCCAACTTTCATATTCGTTAAGCCAATTGAGAGCATGGAATTCTAAATAATCATATATTAGCAGGTACCTTATTCATGCAAGTGCATCTGGTGTCTCCTTAGCCTTGTGAATGGGGTCATTGATGCTTTGGTTTGATAATTTCATAACATTATTAAGCTCATTCTTGATTTGTATCTTCTTATACATTTTAGAGGTAGAGTATAATCTTTCTAGACACTCGTATATCTTCTTTGATGTCTCTAGGTCTTGGATATGACCTATCATAGAGTTGCTAATGTGTTGGAATAGTATGAATATCACTCTTGTGCACTAACCAATACCCAAAATTCCTTTACCATAAGGAAGTTTTTAAAGAACTTGGAGAAGCTTGTAGGAGGTAGAAAAGTGAGTTGCAAAGCGACGAAGTTTGATCCAGCCAACCGGCACAAGACCAGCCCTTGAGCTAATAGAGACTCAAATAGACCTTATATGCATGCAATAAGTGCAATAAAATGCATTATGTACTTTGGAGCATCAAGGAGAAAGAGTCGATACAAAATAGATAGGTTTGCGCATTGACTAGCTCAAAAAAATTACTATCTTTTGGAAGAGACAATGAACTTCAAATGCTCATAGCGACCAACGTGATTACAATTAAGAAAAAATCATTTTATGGGCGTGATACAAATAGTGTTGAGTGTATATAATGCACATGAGTACAAGAAATAAGCAAAATATGCTTTTGGAATGAACCAGACACTCAACATTGGTACCTCCTATTTTTCAGGAATACGTAGAGATTGACCCCGAGATAGAAAAACTCAGATTTCTCCCCATCTACTTAACCAAATGCTATGAAAATTTACGGACATAAGTTAAATATTAATATCTTTTCAATGAGACATGTCTCGTCCAATTCGGAGCTCTATAAAGAGTGCATCAGCCTTTTCAAGTTTACTATTGGCGAAGAAGATGATGCAGAAAAATGAAGGAGCAAGACAATGATGGTCACAACTGTACGTATATTGCTTCCATGTATTGTACAAGTGTTGTGAAGTATTTATATAAACTTTTCAAGTGCTCCATGACTTCTACAAGTGGATTTTGAATTCAAATGAAGGCGGTAACAGTTGTTGGAGGGAATCAATTCACTTTCCTACAATCTAGGAAATGTGAAGATCTAGTTTAATCTACTTTTAGGTGATTGATCGATTGATTTCATTGCAACTCAAACACCACGAATTCGTGGAATTTTAGCTCTCTCTTTCTACTTTTACATGTGTAAATCTCTAGGCTTTTACAATGGTAGAAGATCCATGATAAAGCAACTGTTGGTTGCTCCTTGGAACTCCATGACACTAGCTTTGAGCCTGCAAATGCTAAGTAACCAAAATTACTTCTTCTATCATCCTTAGCTCCTACCCAATCTACATTTGAATAGATTTTGATATCCAAATCTGAAGAGTAAGGATAGAATATACCTTCATTGATTGTACCTTTGAGATACTTAAGTACTCTCTTAGTTGTATCGATGTGTGGTCTTCTTGGCGCGTGCATGAATTGGCTTAGCACTCCCACACTATATGAGATCTTTGCCCTCGTATAAGTAGTGTTGGTATATTAAATACCACAAGAACTAAGCTAAAGTGATACTAAAATACCTCCATAACCATCATTAGAATCTTTTGGATTCACTTCAACATTTGAACTATGTCTAAAATCTGAAAAATGACTTTCAAGTAATAACTTCATAATCTTTTGAATTCACTTCAACATTTGAACTATGTCTAAAATCTGAAAAATGACTTATTTTTGACATACCTTCACTGTTAGACTTATTTCTCTGCGTACACGTCTCGTTTTGCAAAGATCTTTTGGCCGATTGTAGTTGAAGGTAGTAGTTTCAAAATAAGCTATGATTCATGAAAAAACTTACACTATAGTGTGAGATCTGACCTTTAGAAGATCATGGAAAAGTGCGCTAGAAAACTCGTAACTGTCAACTAACTTTCACACTTATATGAAATCACTTAGAATTCTTTACACAAGAAGAATTAGATCAAATCCTTCTACACAAACATGTGTTTCTATTAGAGAAGATGTGTACAAAATGGCTTGGCTTCATTCTGCTCATAGCCATGGAAAACTCTCCTACTCTGAGTAGTTCTTCCTCAACATCTCTCTTAGAAAAACCTAACTTTTTCTCTATTCACTCGAGACTTACAAATCAGGTTCTCCTATATATTTTTCAACTTAAATTGACTTATATATATATGGTCTACATACTCCTAGACTCAAACTCATAAGTTTTGAAATTTTGTGTCAAGAGTATACTTTAATTTTGCACTATATTACAAATGTGAATTTGTCCCTTCGCTTAGGCTTGATTTTCTGAGTGCTTTACTTTCACTTCTCTTTGTCTTTCTTCTTCCTTCATATACCATTATATCTTTATGTCTAATTAGTGAGTGAAGCCCCAACAACTCCCCTTCAATCACTAATTAGCATCCTTTGGCTTTTTCAAACATCCTTCTTCTCTTTTATTCTTGTTATTTCTTCAAATCTTCTTGTCTTCACTCCATCCAAGCTCTTTGTCATAATATCTGCAATCTGATCTTTTGTAGAAGTGTATACCACTTCAAGCTCCTTTTCCATTACGTTTTCTCTTAGGAAATGATATTGAATCTCTATGTGCTTTGTTCTTGCATGAAATACAGGATTTGCTGCAAGATACAATGAACTCATATTATCTCCATGTGTGATAGGTATACCTTGATCAATGTCCAAGCTTTTGAACAAGGTCTGCATCCATATCACTTCTTTAGCTGCTTCTACAAGTCCTTTGTACTCAGCTTGAGTTGATGATAAAGCCACTGTATGTTGCTTCTTTGAATACCAACTCACAAGTTTATCTCCTATGTATATCATATACCCATGTGTTGACCTTCTATCATCTTGACTTCCTACACAATCTGAGTCACTATATGCTCTCAACCTTATATCTGATGTAAAAGGATAATATAATCCTTCTTTCAAAGTCCCTTTGATATATCTAAGAACTCTTTGACTTGCAATCCAATGTGGGTCCTTTGGACAATGCATGAATTGAGAAAGAACTCCCAGTGCATAACTAAGATCAGGTCTTGTTAGTGTAGCATAAATCAAGCTTCCCACTAAAGATTGATACTTTCTCATATCCTTGAACTATGTACCATCATATTTACTGAGTTTATGATTGACCTCAAGTGGTGCTGATGTCTCTCTACAATTCTCCATGCTAAAATTCTTTAGAAGATACCTTTCCTGTGATACATATATGCCATGATCTGCATAAGTGATTTCCTTTCCAACAAAATATGACAATTTTCCTAGATAAATTATCTTGAATTCCTTCTCAAGTAATCTCTTCACCTCCTTGATTCCTTCATTTGAAGTACCTGTAATTATAATATCATCTACATAAATACAAATGTAGATCATACCTTCATCTGTTCTCTTGATAAGTAAACTTGCATCTGCCTTTGAACTTTGATATCCAAGATCATTAAGATACTTCACAAGTCTGTAGTTCCAAGCTCTTGGAGCTTGCTTTAATCCATAAAGTGCTCTTCTCAATCTATAGACATAATTTGGATACTTGTAATCTGCAAACCCTTGAGGTTGCTCCATGTAAACTTCATCTGATATATATCCATTTAAAAATGCATTCTTTATATCCAATTGACTCAATGTCCATCCTTTTGATGTTGCAATAGCAATAATTATCCTTATGGTTGACATCTTTGCTATAGGACTGAATGTCTCATCATAATCTCTGCCATGAGTTTGAGCATAGCCTTTAACCACCAATCTAGCTTTGTATTTGGCCATTCTTCCATCTGCATGCTTCTTTATTTTGTAAACCCATTTATTTCCAATCCCTTTCTTACCATTAGGTTTTGGAACAAGTTCCCAAGTCTTGTTCTCTTCAAGTGCATTAAAATCTTCCTTCATTGTTTCTTCCCATTGTCTCTTACCTTTTGCTTCATCATAGCTTTGAGGTTCTTCATCTTCCTTAACCATGTAAGCATAGTTTTTCTGAGTCAAATAAGAAGTATCATAGGAATACCTTGTTGGTTGTTTCCTCAATCTAGTTGACCTTCTTGGTTCCCATCTTCATGTGTATCTGGATATACTTCTTCATCAAATCTAGGTACATCTTCATTTCTTCTATATGATCCAACCCTAGATGTGCTTGCTTGCATATGATCTTCATCTCCATCTACCTGCATGTGTGATTTACCTCTTTCACTTCTTCTTACCTCTTCTTCAAAAGTTTCATGATTACACTCTTTATCTGCATACCAACTCTTTTGTTCATCAAATGTCACATCTCTGGAAATAATAAATTGTTTGGTTAAAGGACTTCATAGCCTATAACCCATCTGATTTTCATCATATCCAATAAACACATATTTTTTTGCCTTTGGTTCAAGCTTATGTCTGAGTTGTGATGGTGCATAAGCATAGGCAATTGATCCAAACACCTTACAATGATCAAGTGTTGGTTTCTTACCCCACCAAGCTTCATAAGGGGTCATTCCATTTAGAGTTGCACATGGTAACCTATTCACAAGATATGTGGCTGTATTTACAGCCTCATCCCAAAGGTAATTAGGACAATTCTTTTCCTTTAGCATTGCTCTAGCAAACTCAACCAAAGTTCTATTCCTCCTTTCTGCTACTCCATTGTGTTGAGGTGTATATCTACAAGTTACTTCTCTCTTGATACCTGCATTCCAAAGATAATCATTGAATTCTTGGGAGAAGTATTATCCCCCTCCATCATACCTTAGCCTCTCACCTTATGTTTTGTATTGTCACCTGTTTATACTGTGTGACATGAAATACCTTCTTCCAATTCTGATAACAATTCTATATTACCTGACAAGTGATTTGAACAACCAGAGTCAATATAGAATACCTTGCGATCCTTCTCTGATGCACTTATTGAATTCATCATCAATGTTGTATGGTTCATTCTGTGTATCATTTGCATAGTTGTAATAAGTAGTGTTATAAGACTGATTTTGATTCCAATTTCTTCCACCACCTCTACCAAAACTTCCTCTTGAATTTTGTCTTCCTCTTTGAAACTGATTCTGAAACCTTCCACCTCTTCCTCTGCCATTATTACTTTGATTCTGATTTGATCCTTGTTGGTTATGCCAACAATCATAAGCTAGATGATTGCTCAATCCACAAATCCAACAATCTTCTTGTTCTTATTCTGATTACCTCTACCTCTTCCATTTCCTCGACCTTTACCTCTGCCAATACTTCTTCCTCTTGCATAATTTGCTTGAGTAAGCTCTTCTTCATCCTTTGCTTTACCTTTATCACTTTTCTTCTTATTCTTTGCATACATTGCAGAGCTATGTCCTTTATCTCCATCTGACTTCAAATCTTGCTCAAATGTAAGCATCAATCCAAGCAATTGGTTCAATTCTGGTACATAATGATTTAATGAAAGTTTAGTTGAGAGTACAAAAGGTTTCCACCTTTCATCTCCTCTCAATCCTGCAAGCAATTGCGCTATCAACCTATGATCTTCAATATCCGGCGTGCATAGACATCTTACCACACAAGTTAGTATATACCAACACTAGAGAAGCCTTTGACCTACTCTTGCTTTCTTGTGGGAATGTCTCTCTATGCGGCTTGCCATCATACAAGCTCTATAAGGTTCCTTCATTCCATTCACTGTAGGTATGTGATGAAGAAGAATACCTTGCTTTTGCATCTCCTTCCATACTATCCCTATCACCATGATGGGTTCTTGCTGAGGCTGCATAGAACCAGATCGACCTATATCATTGGTAATTTGATGGGATGCACCACTGTCGAGTACCCATGAATCCACAATTGATTCTTCTTGTGTTGAGGAGCATACCACCTTTGCTTTGGCTCCATGTATTGTCTCCTCCTTCACTTCATCTATCCTATTGACATGACAATCTGCAATTGCATGTCCCTTCCTTTTGCAATGGAAACATTGTCCTTGAATCTTCTTCTTAATACTCCTCCTCTTTGCATTCTTACCTTTGGTTGAGGAACCACCTTTACTTGATGTGTTATTGGAGAATGTAGCATCTCCATTGCTACTTCCTTGGGCGTTGAGCTCCAAATCCTCTTCCCTTGGTAGTGAATAGAACTCCTCAAGTATCAGCATTTGAGGTCTCACCTGAATGTTGAGAGTAGTTACCCTTCCATCATAGTTTGGTGGAGAATCTTGGAGATGCCTTTGAGCTAGCCCCATGCCAGTCTTCTCTATCCCTTCACAAGCCATTCCATCACATGGCTTCTTGATCTGAGTAATGGATGCCTTCACCTTCTCTCCTTCTGCAAACATCTCTGCTTCCAATTGATTTTCTAAATTTTGTATGCATGTTTGGTTTCTTACCTCATAATGACTCCTCAATATACTCCATGCCTCACTTGCCTTGGATGTATGTTGAATTAGAGGTAGAATGGAGTCCATACACTATATAATATAGTGCATTTGCATTCCTTATCTTCCAAGCTTGTAGAAGATTTGCATATGGGAGAATCACCATACTCGGATCCAATGGGTCATAGGTGGGTTGTGGATCGCTCACTTCCCATCACCATCTCCAAAATATCATAAGAATCAAGGATAACTGTAGACTTGAACTTCCAAAGAAAATAATTTGTACCATCTAACTTGCCTTCAATGAAGGTTGGTGGATGAACCCATAGTGTTTGCATTTCCAAATCCATTGCATCAACTCCACTTCCACTTCCACTCCTAGATGCTAACACCTCCATAGTGTGGCATTTACCTCTCACAATCTTGATTGTTGAAGCATTCCTTCCACAAATGCTAGAGTTGATTCCTTGGCATCCACGATCTCTGCAATCTTCTATACCTTCTTATGCTCTGATACCATGTAAGAAAAAGGAAAATGAATGAATAATGACTAAGTGGTGGGCTAGTGGTGTAACTCTAATGCCATGTAGAGGTTACCACAGCACACATATAAGATCAAGGTTAGATAGAAAGAGAGATATAGTTACTCAGGGGAATAACACAAGAGATATGGTGGTAATGGAAAGTAGACACAAGATGAGTAGAAGATGAACTCAACTCAATTCAACTCAAAACTCATAACTCTAATACAATGGAACTCAAACACTAAACAATATATAGATGGTTCTATCCACACATGCTCTCCCTATATGGAGCTTAGATGGTGATCTAGATAGAATCTAGGTGAAGGGCTATAGGCCAACACAATGGGTACTAAGATGGATACCCTAATGGTTCCAAACACCAAAAAATGATGATCCTACATGGGGATGGGACCATACTTATAAGGTCCTCCAAGCCTAAGTCAGCCTACCCATGTTCTAGGGTCGTGGTAGCTTGGTCCATGCCCAAAATAATCTCCACCATTGATCTTTGGGGTAAATCCAATGGTAGAAAGGTAGGATCAACAACCATTTGTTTGTAACCCTTGATCTTGCCTAATCCACACTTAGGATCAAATCTAGATCTAATGGCCCATATCAAATAGACCCTTCCCCAAGTTAAGAAAGCTACTTTTATTTCTACAATGGCTTAGAAGTAACCTTCCTAACTATCCATCTACGATCTACACTAGACCTCATTTGACCTCAAAGTCAGGAACCTACCAATGTCCAACACTCTCACATGGCTTCTCCTAGTAATGGGGGCCTTATAAATAGAGTGTTATGGAACAATGGTGGTGCTACATAAGGGTGAGGCATTGAGAATATCTAACACATTTCCCATCCCCTTGTCACCAACTGAGCCTGCACCCACCTCTGTGTTTGACACATCATCCACAACTCCCATTCCCAATCCCATTCCCTTTGCATTACAAACTGCTCCCCTCGCATATCATACTGTAAATAATTCATTCAATATGTTAATTCAGTGTGCATGTCAATTACAACAAGAGTATCAATGATAGGAAGAGTGCAATGCTACCTTCGAGGTAGAGTCAGAGAGGTTACAAGTAAGAGTCACTACATTGGAAGCCGACAATAAAACAATTCTAGCAAAATACACCACTTTACAACAGGCTCATGCCAAATTGGAGTCCAAGATGTCTACTATGGATGCTCACACAGTCAAGGATTTGGAATACATACTCCAAACACAAATGCTCACCAATGCTAAACTAAGATGCAATCTAGGTCTACTATGAAAGCATATGGCCGCAACATTAGAAGAGAAGAAGAGACTCCAGCAATAGAACCAAGACAATCTTGCAGCAACTATGGAAGGAACCTCAGGAACATAGTTTAGCCCTACAAAGTATAGAGTGGTCCCCTAGGAAGACATATGAATCTTACTTGAGGAGCACGCCAGCTTTTTAGAGTCCTATGAAAAGATGGAATTAGAATGTGCAGATCTCCAAAAGCAGTTGGCCAATGCCATCACATCTCAACCCAAGCCTGCCATCCCTCAACAATCCATTGAAGAACTAGAGGCCTTAAGAAAGTAGGTCGAAGAATTAAAAGCCAGAATCCTACCATATGAGAGGCTAGCCTCTCCTATTAAAGAACCAAAACCCAAAAACCGTGGTGGAGATCTCAGTTGAAGAGTGTTCTGAAGAGACTTATGACCCGATGCCAGTACCCAATGGGCGTGTCACTTAGTGGCCATGCAAATTAGGTCCCTCTCCAATCTAGAAGAAACAATTATCAGGGCCGCTTACGCTCAGAACCTCTCCCACCAATGCCTGATTACCACATTAGAAATGTAGTATAAGCCCTACTTTGTATTATTAGCTGACTATAATGTGGAGATTAGAAGGCATACAGGAAAAGAGCCTACATTCGCTACCTAGTTAGAGCCCGATAATCTCCCCTGCAGATGCACACACAGGCTCGATTTTTCAACCCAACTAGCATGAGTGACTACTCACACACTATCCAGAAATGATGTGCACATGGGCCATATTGCCATTATAAATTAAGTATAACCCATGTTATTGTCCAGTAGTCCGCCACAGATCATGGAAAGCTTTTGCCATCAAAGTCTGCAATAATAAAGGATGCTCGGATTGGGTTAATTACCGATATATGATCTCTAGAATACGTCATTGGTCTGCATGCTTAAAGAATGTACGGGACATCATAGCCACAATGTGTATGAAAATCTTCGAGCTGATGATAATCGTATTCAAGACCTTTCGCAAGGTACAAGCACCATATATTTTGGCACCCGGATTTTCTGAAGGTAACAAAGATTTGGTCTATGACATGAGCCAAACCTCCTCCATCAACATAATCTATGCCTGGCTACAAGCAAACATGAGCCACACCCCCTCCATCAACATAATCTACATTTACCTGCTTGCTATAAGCAGACGTTTGAAGAAATGTTCTCTACCAAGTTCTGGGAATATCATTATGAAATTTTCATTCCCAGACCAACACATTTGTTATATCTCTTTGCGGTGGAACAAGCCATACATGCCGATCAGTTATGCTTGTCACATCCAAACATTCCAGGTCCACTAGATTGGGATAAGCTCATGATAGATTTGGCTCAAGGATTGCGCATTCAACATCACCTAGCCACAGACATCATCGAGTATTACATCAAGCACTCCAACCAACAAGGGTCTGCCAGGGATGACAAATGCGAGAGAGGGGGGGTGTTGGTAGCAGTGAGGGTAGTCAAGGTCTTATTAGATGGGGAAGCCACCAAAGGTAGTCAAAACAAAGGGAGAGCCAAGCAAGATTAAGCAAGCAAAGCAGTCAGCACAAATCTGTCAAGTAGACCACATAATTTTTCATGAAGAAATTCTTCCCAAATAGTGATTTTAGTCACTTTACACCATTGTAAATACCATTTTCCATTATTCCTACTCTATTTTGTTCAAGCCGAGTAGTGTCTATGTACCAATTTTCATAATTTTTAGAGCTCGTTTGATCCTTTAAAATAGCCTAAGAACCTAATTTTTAACTAGGCTGAACACTAGGTCCGGCCAGGGCCAAAACCTAGTCAAAAACTATAAATAGAGCTAGAGAGCTCATTTTCGAGGTTAGCTTGTTAGAGTTTTGAGCTATTGTAAGAGACTTTTTGAGTAATATAAAGAACTCCATTGTTCCTCTCTTTGTTCTTGCTTTGTGTGCACGTGAGTGTGTATGTGTGTCCATGTTTGTGTGCTTTTCACTCACGCACTTGTGCTGCCACTTGCTCATAGTTGTCATACTAGTCCTCCTGTCTCCACGGATTGACACTTATGAGGTGGATCTCCTCATGTTGGTACTTGCCATTGTGCTAGAGTGACAACAAGACTGCATTTTGACCATACATCAAATTGAATGGAGTTATCCCAATAGCAGTTGTGTAGGCTACTCTATATGCCCATAGCACATGATGTAATTGTAAATCCCAATATGTTCTTTTTATATTTACTAAATTTGAAAGTATTGTGCACAATACTTTATTAGTACTTTCCACAAGAACATTGGCTTGAGGATGATATGGTGCTGATTTCCTATGTATGATCATGAATTGTGAAGTCTATTCCTCAATCACTTGACTTAGGAAATGAGTTCCCCTATCACTTACCTATTCAATTGGTAAGCCATACCTAGTAATAATAAACTCGTATAAGAATTTAGCAATTGTATGAGCATCATTTCTTCTAGTAGCCTTGGCTTCAACCCATTTTGTCAAATAATCAGTAGCCATTATTATATATTCTGCATGTGAATTTTTAGTAGGAGGGTTTATAGATCCTATAAAATCCATCCCCCATTTACTAAAAGCTCTAACAAATATTAAGGGTTTTAAGGGCGTTTCATATTTTCTGCCAATTTGTCTTGTTCATTGACAAATATCACAACTTTGTGCAAACAATCTAGCATCTGGAAATAGAGTTGGCCACCAGAATCCTGAATATAAAATCAATTTGGCTGTTCTTTCTCCTGAAAAGTGTCCTCCTGCTATTCTTGAATGAGTCATCTCTAGCATTTCCACACATTTATCTTTAGGAACACATATTCTCAAGTAGCCATCCATACCCTTTTTATATAAGTGATCCTTTATTAACACAAAATCTTAATTAATTCCTATATGTTTCATAATTAAAAAATTTTCAAATTTACTTTAAGGTTCCACCTCTTCATTTATGTTTTCCATACTCAAGTGTATGATATGGGAATAGTTTTGATGTCTATCATAGTCTTGTTTTTTGCAAGTTTTTCTAGCTTCCTGATGATGATCCACTATAACTCCTAATCTCAATTTCATTCACCTTATTTCTCTTACCCAACTAACCTAATTATTTTAAGAAACACATGATTTGGTCTTTTGTTGGTAATTTTTTTTGTTTGATTCTATAGTTCAATAGTTCAATAATCAAGATCCTGACCCGAATCGGTGAATTTTGATTAGAATCACAATTATGTGATTTGTGTAAAAATCATGTTTTTTCAAGATCCTGACCCAAAATGTTGATATTTTGATCAAGATTGCGATTGTGTGATTTTATGTTTGAGAATGTTCTTTTTTCACGATCTTGACCCAAATTGGTGAAATTTTTGATCAAAATTGCGATTATCTGATGTTTTGTGTAAAGATCATGTTTTTCATGATCCTGCCTCAAAATCGTGGGATTTTGGTCAGAATCACGATTTTGTGAAAGTTTGTGTGAAGATTGTGCTTTTCATGATCCTGACTCAAATTCGTGAGATTTTGGCCAAAATCGCAATTTTGTGAAACTTTGTGTGAAGATCATGTTTTTCACGATCCTGACTCAAGATTGTGAGATTTTGGTCAAAGTCACGATTTTGTGAAAGTTTGTGTGAAGATCATGTTTTTCATGATCTTGACTCAAAATCATGAGATTTCGGTCAGAATCACAATTTTGTGAAAGTTCATGTGAAGATCATGCTTTTCAAGATCTTGACTCAAAATCGTGAGATTTTGGTCAGAATTATGATTTTGTGAAAGTTTATATGAAGGTCGTGTTTTTCATGATTTTGGTCAGAATCACGATTTTGTAAAAAAATTGTGTGAAGATTGTGTTTTTCATGATCCTGACTCAAAATCGTGAGATTTTGGTCAAAATCATGATTTTGTGAAAGTTTGTGTGAAGACCCTGTTTTCCATGATCCTGACTCAAAATCATGAGATTTTGGTCAGAATTGCAATTTTGTGAATTTTTATGAGAAAAAATTTATTTATCCTTTTTTAGTTTCTTTAGCTTCCAGAAGAGAGCATTTTCAAAACAATATCATGCAATAAACCAAATGATCAAAATGTTATCTTTTTTTCATTTAAAACCTATTTTAGAAAATTGCGATTGTGTTTCACTATTGATTCTTCAAGAAATTTGCACAAAATAGTAAACGTTTTATCAAAAATTATTGACAAGAATATTACCTTCCTTGTGCTAAGTTCTCCAAGCCAAAGGATTTCTTCTGCTGAAGGTCACGATTTTTTTCTCTTCTTTTCTCTCTCTTTCTCTCTCTCACTCAACGAATGATCAAAAATTTTAAGTCCTCCTTTTATACTTTCTGCTCAAAATTGTGATTTTCCCTTTTTCTTCAAAATTTTCCAAATTTCCTTATGAATTTATTTCTCTTCTTCACTATTTCTCCTCAATACTCACTAATTTTTGTTCTTTGCAAAAATTTTCTTAGGTTCTATCCCTTCTCTGAGAATCACGATTTTATGTAGAGAATCGTGTTTTCTAAAATCTCATCAAAATTTATATTTTTTTTCAACTGTTTCAATTCAATATATTTCTTCGATTGTTTCCCATTACTTTCTTCGCGTGGGTTTATATTTTTTCAGTTTTTGTTATTTTTAATTGATTTTTTGATCCCCAAATAAAAAGTAAACAGATTATTTAGGGCTTCTTTGAATGTGCCTACAAACTGATGGTAATGGCTAGAAATTTAGCAACTTGAAGTTAAACAAAAACATGCAACTCTTTACTTCTTAGTCCAAATATGGTGAATGAAGTAATCTTTTAACAAAAGACAACACACACACTTTCACACATGATGATTACAATGAATTTGGAAAAATGTTTGTTACCATCAACTTGGAAGATACAACAAAGGTGCAAAGCTCCAATGGCTGAAATCTTTGCTTACATCCCCAGCAATGACACCAAAACATGTTTATTGTCATTTGGAGTTGTCCTCTCCAATCATCATAGCATAAAAGATTAGCAACTGAAACACCTTTAATTTGTCAATCCGGGAAGTAGACTAAGACCATAGCCCCTTCCTTATCAATGGTGTCTAAGATTTATAAACAAAATCAGCTTCAACAAAGAATTCATGAAAAGTTTATGTAAAATTCTAGGGTTTTGTATATCTTGAGTTAGAAATAAGCTTTTAAGATGATTCTTGTACCTAAATCATGCCATTTTTTATATAGATTAATAATGTGAAATCAAAAGTTAATTTCAGTACCTCTATCATCAAGACGAGACAATCATGATTCTAATGGAAAGTACATAGTCAACATCTTCAACAAATATATTGATATTGAAGGTAGAAAATAAAAGAATGAACCTCTATTGTCATGAAATACTCAGGAAATACTGATTAACAAGATAAATCCAAGGTAAACACTTAAAAATACATCAACCATTCACCATAGAAGTCAACTGAAGAGATGAGATAAGGAAGGATAAGAGCTCTCAAGTTCTCATTCAAGTATTCTTCATACAAAATGTATCATCCCAAAAATAAGTCATAAATTGACTTATATACTTTTTCAAGTGCCCTATTTTTCACTTGAAAATTAAGTGTTCTAGACTTGTAAAGTCACTTCTCTATACATTTTGAGAGCTCTCATAATTTATCCAAAAATTACATCATTCCATCCTTCTAAAATACATAAATCTAATTTTACAATTCATCTTTTTAGTCCAAAAAACATCCTTCCCCTCCTAAAATTTTCTCATCCTTGAGAAAATTTCCATGATGGTTCTCATTGCTTCTTCTTTCTCTAGTATACTTGTGCAACCAAATCATGACTCTTTGTTTCTGTAATATTCAGATCATTGACCATTTCAAAGAATGCTTTTCTCCATTGCAAGTATGCCATGGGTTTGTCAATCACATCCTCCTTTATGTATTTTGTGTAGGCTGCTTCATATGCTAATAACCTGGAAATCATGACAAGAGATAATTTCCCGAAAATTTTTTATTCCCTTTCAAAAAAGACATAGTCAAATGGATCTTCAAAAATCTGTACATAATGAATGCCCATAAACATGACTCTACTCTAATATGCCATTAGACATATCTGATATGGGGTTTCACTTAAATAAAAAAGAAGTGCATCTAACAATGAATTGAATTCTATATAATTAAGGGTTCTTATATTAATATCAATAAAGGTTTCTATATAGGTAATGATGAGTCTCAAAATTCAGCTTCGTAATATACAAGCTAGGTCATTGACATCCTTCAAATTCTCTATCAAAGGTGTGGTTGTTGGAGTTAGACGTCTATAGAAGTAACGAACAACACAAGGAAGAAGAAGAAGCTTGGAGCACAACACACAATATTGAATGTATTACCACTAGAATGTACAAAGTTACATAGCCTGTTAGGGCAATAGACATATACACAAGCTAGGGGAAAAAACCTCCTAAAGAGGGAAAAAAGTGCCTAGATGGTCCTAGAGTGTTCACATACATCACTACCTGAATATATCAACAAATCCCCCCCTGGGAGTGATAAAGTGAACAAGGAGCTGACACTCATGTATAAGGAAGTGCCTAGCTATGTGGAATCAATCCACAAAAGGAAGCTTCAAACTTCTCCCTAGGCAGAGCCTTTGTAAAAAGGTCTACAATATTCTCCTGCATGGGGACATATGCCAAGCTGATCTTCCCAATAGAGAACCTCTCCCTGACATAATGATAATGCACCTCAATGTGCTTCGTGCAAGCATGGAACATAGGGTTCCTCTCAACTCTAACCATCAATGAAGATGGTGGTGGCAAAAGATTGACCAACACCCAAATCATCCATAAGGCGTTTGAGCCACACAGACTCAACAGTCACTGTGAAGGCTACCCTATACTGAGCCTCACAACTGGAAGTGGCCACAATGGGCTGCTTCTTACTCAACCAAGATATACATGAGCTACCAAACATGAAACAAAAACCACTGGTGGACACACGAGTGTCATAGCAACCAGCCCAATCACTATCAAAAAGAGCATGCAAATCTGGCAGTAGTGATCCCCCCTTAGGATATCTGTGAGACGGGTAGCACTCAAGTAGATGGGTACCACTCAAACAGTGAAAGACGCACTTAACTACCTTCCAATGCTTGACACCTGGGCAATGCATAGACTTGCTCATCTATGAGATAGAAAACTGAATATTTGGTCGAATAATGCATAAGTAAATCAAGCACCCAACATCCTACTGATAGAGAACAACATCAAATGCATCTCGATCATGATGAAGACTCAATCGTAAACCTGTCTCCATAGGAGTGGGAATAGACTTACACTCTTCAAGACCAAAACGCTGCAATAATGTGTCAATATATTTCGTTTGACACAAAGCCATTCCATCATCAACTTGCATAAATTGAATGCCCAAATAGTGATGCAAATGCCCCAAATCAGACATCTCAAATGAGGCATGAAAATCAGCCTTAAAATCAGCAATATGTGTGTCATGAGGACCAGTGAGCAACATATCATCAACATACACCACAATGATCAGAAGCACATCATTAGCACACTTAACATATAAGGTGCTTTCAATTGCACTCTTCTCAAAACCATGTGAAATTAGATAGGCATGTATCTTTTCATACCAAACACATGGTGCTTGCTTTAAACCATATAATGCCTTCTTTAACCTGCACACCTGGTTTTCATGCCCTTTCTACACAAAGCCACGGGGTTGAAAAACATACACTTCTTCATGCAAGTCACCATTTAGAAATGTTGTCTTAATGTCCAACTGATGAACATTCTAACCATGATGAGTTGCAAGTGCACAGATGCTATGAACAATAACCATTCAGCAAGAAGGAGCAAAGGTTTCATCAAAATCAATGCCTCTTTCCTACGCATAACCTTTTGTAACAAGCCTAGCTTTATACATGTCAACAGTTCCATCAGGTTTACACTTCAGCTTGTATACCCACTTAGTGCCAATGGCCTTCTTGCCAAGAGGCAAGTCACATAAAGAACAGGTACGATTTTTCATGATAGCATCATATTCAGATTGCATTGCAGCCATCCAATGTTCATAATTTTGTGCTTCATCAAATGAAACAGGTTCAGTCTCATCACAGAGACTAGAGGCAGCCATAGCATAGCAATCTGATGCAAAAGAGGCACTATGAGAGCCTAACCGAGTATGATATGATAGAGGTGCATCTAATTTTCTATCACGCAAGGTCTGCACCAACCATTTTGGCGTAGTTTTTGCCTCCAAATATCAGCTCTCTCATCAACAAGTGCATCATGTAAATCTGCATCAGAAATGGAATGATCTACATCATCACATGAAACCTACAAAGGTTGAGAAGTTGCCTCATTAGGAACAACACTAGACTTTCCACCTCTAAAAAGAGGCACCAAAGTATCATACATGTCTTTGGAGTTAATAGATGTCTGCTTAGTACATGAAAACAATGGTTGAATAGCATCTTCCACAAAAACAACATCATGGCTAACTAGAATGCATTTAGTCTATGGATGATACAGATGATAGCCTTTACTTTCAAAATTCTACCCAACATAAATACATTTTACTACTTTATCATCCAATTTTCTGCGATGTTGTTCAAGCACTAATGCATATGCTAGACAACCAAAAACACGTAGATGAGCAACAAATCGCTTGTGACCATGCCAAGCCTCATATGGAGTGATAGACTACAGTGCTTTAGTGGGACACATGTTCAGTACATATGCTGCACACATAACAGCCTCAAGCTAGAAACTATGTGGTAAATCCTGACTCTTGACCATACATGTCGCCATTTCCATGAGTGACCCGTTCTTTTGTTCAACAACTCCATTCTCTTGAGGTGTATATAGCATTGTACACTGATGCTTTATCCCATGTTCAACCAAAAATGCATTAAATTCTAAAGATATGTATTCCCTCCCTCGATCAGAATGGAGGATGCCCATTTTACATGCTGACATGTTTTCAACCAAAACCAGAAATTGTTTGAAGCACATAAACACTTCGGACTTTGTGTTCAATAAATATAACCATGCATGCTTGGAAAAATCATCGATGAAAGTCATGAAGTAAAGATAGTTCCCAAAAGAAGGTGTCTGCATAGGACCACAGACATCCCTATGTACAAGCTACAATTTTTTAGTAGCCCAAACTGAACCATCTTTTGGAAAGGAGGAACGCTGCATTTTGCCCAAAATACAACCTTCACAAACATGTTTTACAAGTGCCTCAAGTTTGGGCAAATAGGACACCATTTCAGATTTCTGCAAGCATAGCAAACTAGCAAAATTCAGATGACCAAATCTTGCATGCCAAAGCTTTGCATCTGACATAGCCTGAGAATCATGTACTGCACATGCAGAATCATTTACAGATCTTTCATAGTCTATGAGCTATATAGCCCACGACATAAAATGCCAGAAGCCATTTGACATATCATGAACTATACATCTGTCATCAACCAATTTCACAACCAAGCCAATCTTGGCTAATGCAGAAACTGATAACAGATTTTCCTTGATCCTTGACACAAATAAAGCATCTAACAAAGTAAAAAAACTACCATCAGCAGTAGTCAAAATGATCTTACCAACTCCCATAACAGGATAAGAGGAGTTGTTGGTACATGTAACAGTATTCCTTGTAGGGACAAGCTTAAGTGAAGAGAAGAAACTACGCTGCGAGGGAATATGTTTGGTCGCCCCACTATCAAAGTACCAAACATCTGAGTCTACTGCAGACATGCACTGCTCAAGATTAGCAGACTCTATTTTCGGTGTAGAGACCTCTGCAACAACCATTTTGGCCTCTTTCTTCTTTGCCTCTTTAGCAAACTTTTTTGGACAGCTCTTAATGACATGATCATTTGGTTTATAGTATTTACAAAACAATTTCTGCTTTTCTGATTTCTTCTCATCTTTGTCTTCCTTCTTCAAATGTGCAGCATTTGTAGATTTTTGCTTACTAGAGAAGAGCTCCATTTACCTTTGCCCTTCTAACTAGCAAGGAACGCTAGATGTGCAACACGCGTAATAGACCTGTTCTACAGAGACTGGTCTTCCTACAACAAAACAAAAACTAAATCTTCAAATGATAAGGCATTTGGATTGCCTTTCATCATCAAATGAAGAGTAGAAGCAAAACTTTGATATGGGTCTGGAAGACCATTCAGAACAGTCTGCACAAGTGAATTGTCAGGAAGGACTTCATCTATAGAAATCAAATGTTCCTTCAAATCCTTGATCTTTGTCAAAAAAGTGTCCATAGAATCACCTTCATTCATGTGCTCACTCTTCAATTGTTTTCGGAGGTAAGCAACACGAGCTTCATTCCTAGCCTGGTACAATGTGGTAAGTGCATCCCAAGCATCCTTAGCTGTTTTGCAAGAGCGAATGTGAGGAATAATGGCATGTTTGACAGACAAATCTATCAATGCATGTGCTTGGGCATCTCTGCCATCCCAACAAATTTGCTCTGTAGTAGGTGTGATAGAAACCGCAGTACAAACAGGAATCTGCAGAATATCACCATCTTCGACACCTTCTACATTAGCTTCAGTACCTACAGTTGTAACAGTTGTAGGTGTGATAGGACATTTTTCAACACCCAACACAATGTTCCACAGTCCTTTTTGCAACCAATACATATCGCATCATATAAGCCCATAATGGGTAGTTGGTATCATCCAACTTATCCTCAACAACCAGCATATGGAATACATCACTGCTTTCAGCCATGGTCGGTGACTAAAAAACCTTGATGCAAAAAATTGATCGTATCTCAAAAAGTTGAACAGAACTGCCTAGACAAATTCTGCTAAACATGTAGTAGACTTCGAGATTCTTATACTAGCGAACCAAAACTAGTATATATCTTTAGCACAAAAAGACAAAATAGCCTGCATAAGTGCTACGATAGTGTGTTTGGAGGCCAAAACGAGCTAAGATAGTGATTTTGGCACCACACAGCAAAGTTGTTTTGATCTTTGAAACATCCTGAGTATGCTCACCAAAATTTGTGCATTTCTGAGACTGCAATCGGAGAGGTGTCAACGATGCCCTTGATGAAGCGGCGACTTACTATGATACCAATTGTTGGAGTTAGAAGTCTGCGGAAGCACACGAACAACACAAGGAAGAAGAAGAAGCTTGGAGCACAACACACAATACTGTTGGTGCAAATACCAAGCCACCACACTTGGCTAGACATTGAAGAAGATGTCTGCATCCACTTGATGGAGCATATGAACACTAGCATATAATAATTTGATCATTACCAATGTAAAATTATCTTACATGAAGAGAATCTTGTAACTCCACTAAACTTGTGGAGTTAGGAGAGATAAAGCTACGAATTCATTTTGGTGGAATAACTCCTAACTTGGAGGAGAACTTTTAGGTAAGGCCAAGTTTGAATTTGAATTCAAACTTGGAGGCAAAGCATCTATAAAAGGAGATTGTAAACTTGCAGCCAATAGAGCCCTCATTACTGAGCATATTGTTGATTTTTTGATGTAGTTGAGAGGCTTACACTATAGCGTACTCCTATCACCATCATTGGGCATCATATTCATGCCAATGATCATGTACAACATTTTCTTATAATACATTATATCATTGATAATCTCTGTTGGTCTCTCTATCATTGTCACTCTGAACATTGTAGTTGTCTTGCTCATATCGCAGTGATCCCTCCATCATTTTCAATGTTCTATAGCTCATTGGAACCAGCTCAAAGTCTAATAAAAGTTGTCAAAGTTTTGAAGAATTTGTATTTAGTCGATTGGGAGAAAAGTGTCTCGACGTGGTCACTAGTCATTCTCTATAGAGTTTCTAAAATATCAGGGGTAAGCTTCTACGTGCTAAAGACATTGCTTAGAGTATACTCTATCATTTCAAGTGATTCCACTTGGAATCATTAGCTCTCTAAACTAATTAGATATGATTCGAAGGAATTTTTCTAATTGCTAGTGTACTATGAGTACTGAGAAAAACATCCAATAGGTGTCAAGACCAAAATAGCAACTTTTTGGTCACTAGCTATTTGCAAACTTACCTGTCTTGATTCTATTGTTTGAAGCATCATCTCCAAAGCACATAGGCACTTATTTAGTTTCATTGGAAAGCTAAAGGGGCCTACAAAATTACTCTGAAGTAAAATAGGGTAGGTACAAAGCAAGGATTAGCAATACCAACTCATTTCTTGAGGTGTCCATCCATCTTTGGCAACAGTGGTATCAGAGCATTTTGAGGTAAAATGGGATATGGTTTCCCTTCTTTTATTGATAAATTGGATAGGAACAATTATCAAGCATGGTCTTTGAGGATGAAGACATACCTACAAGGAAGGAGTCTCTATCAGGAGATGAGGAGGTGCCCATTTTTAGAAGCAAAGGACAACCTACAAGAGAGGAGCTTGAAAGACTCAACTCATGGTGTGCCAAAGATGCATTAGCAAGGTCATATCTTCGTAACTCTATCTCTGACTTCCTTCTTCCACACATTAGGAACTGTAAAACATCCCAAGAGACTTGGGATACATTGTCTTCATATTTTTCTTCTAATACAAGAGCAAGAAATAATCAATTGTGGATTGAGTTTACCACTTAAAGGAAGCATCCCAAGCAAAGTGTTTAGAGTATGTGACCAAAGTCAAAGATGTGGCTGACCAATCGGCAAGCATAGGAGAGGAGATTGAAGAGAAGCAAATAGTAAGACAAGTGATCAATGGCATCAAGGCAGATGACAAATGGGAAAGCTTCACAACTACCATGGACTTGTACATGGACATGCAGATTCCAGATCTTACCACACTCATGGGGCAACTCTTGACCCATGAATCCAAGCTAAACAAAAATGGAGAACCATTAAGAGGTAATAACGCTTTTGCCCTATACATAGATAAAGGCAAGACTAAAGAGAAAGGGAAAAGCAAAAATATTGAAGATTAAGGTACTAGTTCTCAAGCTAACTATGTAGGGAGAGGTAGGAACTCAAGACGTAGGGGAAGAGGAGGTAAGCAAGGTAGGCAGAGACCTTTCAACTTTTCCCCATGCAACATATGTGGATTGTCTAACCATATTATGGATGAGTGCTATAGGAACTTCAAGAATCAGAGAGGAAGAGGATATCAAAGAGGTGGCTACTCACAATCAAGAGGAACACTCAATCATACTCAAAGCTACAACAACAACTACAACAACTACAACAATAACTACCAAGGAGGCTATAAATCAAGAAAAGACTACAAAAATTACAAAGAGGATAAAGAGGAATATGACTTCAAAGCAAGGTATGAATGATGAACACCTCTTCTATGTTGACTTAGGTTGTTCAAACCATGTGGCAGGCAATGTAGGTCTTCTCTCTGACCTTGAGGAACCTAAGGGAAAGCACCAAGTACAAACAAGTGATGACACCAAGCATTCAGTAGTCAAGGTAGGAAATGTTAAAACCTCTGACGAGAATAGAAATCTGTTGAGCAGAGTTCTATATGTACATACAATCACCAAGAATTTGATGAGTGTTGGAAAGATTGTGGAAAAGGGTTTCTAGGTTAGGTTCAACAAATATGGAGCATTTGTGGAGGATCCCCGACATGGATTCAAGAGAATTTCCAAGGGAGAAATGACAGGTAGATTATTTACATTTGAACTTGAAGATACAAGGAATATTGCACTTTACATTAGGGGGAAAAATGAACCCTGCATGGGCCTTTTAGCTTAAGGAGTGATTAGTCATGGACCAATGAGAAGAGGGTGGTGGCCACAGTCTAGTCCCTTAATCACATAGGCTAGGCATAGGCTTCCCTTGTTTTTGTGTGGTCAAAGAACAAAAAACCATTTAGAATTGGTGGTTTTATTTAGAGGATGGTTTTGAAAACATCAAAATTCATTTAGATCCATTGGATTTACCATAGATCTAAGGGCCAAGGTTAAATGACAAAAGTCAAGGCATCTATGAATTTCCACCGTTGGATTAGCTTGAGATTGAATGGGTTAGATCAAAGCAATCATTGCAAAAAGAATCTTTTGGGGGAACCGTTTGAATTCGAGCGCTTGCATTTGTGTCCATTGGATCTATGCAAGATCTAATGGCTTGGATTGAGCCCACGCATAAATTGGGCGCCTTTTGAAAACAGCCATTGGATGAGCCTCATATCGGATGGTGGATATGCATCCCAAAAAGAAGCTCAGCCCCACTTGCGCGCGTCCGTTAGATTGTCAATGATCTATTGGCCATCTGACGGTGAGAAACATACCCCACCATGGAACTACGCCTATTTGTTTGTCCGTTTGTGCCAGTCCACACACTCACATTGCTCATTCAATGCTTACTATTTTGTCATGACAGTCACAACCTCCCTAATCTTGACTGTTTATGTGATATGATCTAAGGGACACAATTGCCCATGATTGCTCATCTGTTAGAAGAATTTTTGTCTTCTTTTGACAGGCACATCCTCCTTCATCTTAGTCGTCCATGATCTTTGATCTAAGGGATGTGAATGCCCACGAATCCATTCGGACTGAGCACATATTTTGGAGACATTATTTTATTCCAAAAACCACTGGTGGTTTTTTTATGGACTTAATTCCTTGATTTATTAATTTTAATCCCTAAAAATTAGGGATCCTTACAAGGCCCATGCAGGGCTCATTTTTTCCCCTAATGATAATTACAAGGATCAAACATTATCAGAGCTTGAGATTTGGCATAACAGATTAGGGCATATTGGTGAGAGAACATTGAAGCAAATATGTAGAGATCAATGTGTGCTTGGGATACCTAATGTATCCAAGCAACACATGATCTATAAATGTGGTGCATGTCAGTTTGGTAAATCTCAAAGGCTACCCTTCTCAAAGAAAGGATATATGCATGAGGATTACTTGGAGCTTGTCCACACAAAAATGTGGGGACCAAGCAAGGAGCCTTCAATTTTTGGCTCAAGGTATTATGTGTCTTTCATTGATTATTTCAGTAGGTGGACTATCTTGTATTTTATGAAGCACAAAGATGAAATGTTCAGTTTCTTTAAGAAGTATCTTGCACTTGTGGAAAACCAAATAGGAAGAAGTCTAAAGAGACTAAGGTGAGATGGAGGAGGTGAATACTTCTCAAATGAATTTGATGCATTCTTGCAGGATAGAGGAATCAAAAGGGAAATTACAACAAGGTATACCGCTGAGAAAAATGGGGTAGCAAAAAGGAGAAATAGGTTGAGTGTTGAAATAGCTAGGTCAATGCTGAATGAGAAAAGGTTACCTAATTATTTGTGGGCAGGGAGTGTATCTACTGCCACTTATCTTATTAACAGGTTTCCATCCAAGTCACTTGATGGGATGACCCCATATGAAGCATGGCATGGTAGGAGGCCATCACTTGATCATTGCACGATCTTTGGATGTGTGCTTATGTGCATATCCCATTTCAGATCAGAGGTAAGCTAGATCCTAAGGCAGAGAAGTGCATCTTCATAGGGTATGATTTAAATAAAAAAGGGTACACATTCTATAATCCATCCAACAAAGGATTGATGGTCAGTAGAGATGTTCTGTTTGATAAGAATGATTCTTGGTTTGAAAGTGAATACAGGAAGGTTAAGTTGCCATATAACTTGGAAGAGGAGTTTCCAAGCCTCACCAAGGAGGAGCCAAGCCAAATTGAAGAAATGAAATAAGATGATGAGGACATCATCAACCTAGAAGAATTCAAGGCATGGAAATCAAAGGGAAAAGTGAAGATGAAAAGGTTGGAAGACATACCTGAATCATCCAACCAAGCAGTAAGAAGATCACAAAGGGCGAGCAAGTAGCCAATTAGATATGGGTATGACAATTCCTTAGTTACCAAGCATTCCATCTATTTTGCTAAAGATTTATCATTTGAAGAACCTAATTCATATGAAGAGGCAAAGACAAAGGCAAAATGGAAGGAAGCTATGCATGAAGAAATAGAAGCACTCAAGGAGAATGATTCTTGGGAGCTAGTGCCAAAGAAGGAATCAATGAAGGTAATTGGTTCTAGATGGATTTACAAAGTCAAGAGAAACTCAGACAGATACATAAGCATGTATAAAGCTAGACTTGTGGCTAAGGGTTTTGCACAAACCCAAGGAGTTGATTATGAAGAGACTTTCTCACCTGTGGCCAAAATGCCAACCATCAAGATATTGGTAAGTGTGACTGCATCAAGGAATTGGAATATGTACCAATTAGATGTAAAAAATGCTTTCCTTAATAGCTGGATTTCAGAGGAGGTTTACATGGCTCAACCTCCTGGCTATGAGGACCCAAGCAAGGTAAATTATGTATACAAACTAAACAAAGCTCTTTATGGATTGAAGCAGGCACCTAGGGCATGGAACCATAGGTTGACTACATACCTTCAAGATCAAGGATTCATCATGAGCAAAGTAGATACTTATCTGTTTGTTAAGAGAAGTAATTCAGAGGTGATATACTTATGTGTGTATGTTGATGATATCATATTTACAGGTAGTGATGCCAATGGCATCAAACAGATCAAGCACCTAATGATACAGGAGTTCAAAATCAGTGATATAGGATCACCAAAGTATTTCTTGGACTTGAATTAGTCTATACACATTCTAGAATTCACATTACTCAAAGAAAGTATGTGCAGGACATGTTGAAGAAGTTCCACTTGGAGAATGCCAAGATAGCTAGCATTCCTATGGAGGTAAACCAAAAACTAAGTGCTCATGAAGGTGATTTACTTGAAGACATTGTAGGATATCAAAGCATAGTAGGAAGCCTAAACTATGCTACATTGACAAGGATTGATATTGCTTATGGAGTAAGTGTCTTAAGTCAAGTCATGCACAAACCTAGAGCACCTCACTTGGAAGCTTCCAAGAGGATTTTGAAGTATATCAAGGGTACTCAAAATCAAGGTTTATACTTTCCATATACTTCAGATTTGGATATCAAATTATACTCAGATGCAGATTGGGCAGGTTGTAAGGATGACAGGAGGAGTACCTCAGGTTATCTCTCTTTTGCAGGTGATAAGCCCATTTCATGGTCTTCTAAGAAGCAACCTAATATTGCTTTATCTTCAACATAGGCTGAATGGAGAGGGTTAGCTAATGCTACTCAAGAAGCCATATGGATCAGATTGCTATATTCAGATTTGGGGATACATTCTAAATTACCAATTATTTTTGGAGACAATACTAGTTCTTTACATCTTGCAGCAAATCCTATCTATCATGCAAGAACCAAGCATATAGAGGTTCACTATCATTATGTGAGAGAGAATCTATTGAGCAAAGAGATTCAACTTGCATATGTGTCAACTAATATGCAATGTGGAAACTTATTGACTAAAGCACGTGATGGTACTAAACTCAGGTTTAAAGCTATGATTGGATTGCAAGAAATTCAAGAGAATTGATGAAGAAGATAAAACCAAGATGTTTGCCTTGAGGGGGAGCTGTTGGTGCAAATACCAAGCCATCACACTTGGCTAGACATTGAAGAAGATGTGTGCATCCACTTGATGGAGCATATGAACGCTAGCATGTAATAATTTGATCATTACCAATGTAAAATTGTTTTATATGAAGAGAATCTTGTAAATCCACTAAACTCGTGGAGTTAGGAGAGATAAAGCTACAAATTCATTTTTGTGGAATAACTCCTAACTTGGAGGAGAACTTTTAGGTAAAACCAAGTTCGAATTTGAATTCAAACTTGGAGGCAAAGCATCTGTAAAAGGAGATTGTAAACGTGCAGCCAATAGAGCCCTCATTACTGCACATATTGTTGATTTTTTGATGTAGTTAAGAGGCTTGCACTGTAGACTACTCCTATCACCATCATTGGGCATCATATTCATGCCAATGATCATGTACAACATTGTCATATAATACATTATATCATTGATCATCTCTGTTGGTCTCTCTGTCATTGTCACTCAGCACAGTGTACTTGTCTTCCTCATATCTCAGTGATCCCTCCATCATTTACAATGTTCTATAGCTCATTGGAACCAGGTCAAAGTCAACTACAAGATTTCAAGGTTTGAAGAAGTTTCATTCAGCCATTTGGGAGGAAAGTGTCTTGAGGTGGTCATTGGCCATTCTCTATAGAGTTCCTAAAATATCCGGGGTAAGCTTCTACTTGCTAAAGACATTGCTCAGAGTATAGCCTATAATTTTAAGTGATTCCACTTGTAATCATTATCTCTCTAAGATAATTAGATACCCTCAGAAGGAATCTTTCTAATTGCTACTATACTATGAGTACTGAGCAAAACATCCATCATTGGTCACTAGCTATTTGCAAACTTATCTGTTTTGATTCTATTGTTTGAAGCACATCTCCAAAGCACATAGGCACTTATTTAGTGTCACTGGAAAGCTAAAGGGGCCTACAATACTACTCTGAAGTAAAATAGGGCAGGTACAAAGCACGGATTAGCAGTACCAACTCATTTCTTGAGGTGTCCATCCATGTTTCCCAACAAATAGTGAATGTATTACCACTAGAATGTACAAAGATACATAGCCCATTAGGGCAATAGGTGTATATACAAGCTGGGGGAAAGAAACCTCCTAAAGAGGGAAAAAATTGCCGCGGTGGTCCTAGAGTGTTCACACACATCACTACCTAAATATATCAACAATGGCAGTGGTATGCATATAATTTTTTGTTGGCCAAGCTCCTTTCTTTGGTCTTGCAATCATAGGAAAATTCAGCCATCTTGCTGAAATTTGACCTTCATTCCTTCTTTTCCAAAACATTTTCCATTCCCTTCTTCTTGCTATTGGACAATGGGCTCTATTTATTTTTAGTTGTACTAGTGCTTCCTTCCATAATTTTCTGCATTCTTTATTCTTATCCAACCATTTATTCCTCCATGCTGGATTGGCCTTCTCAAATAATTCTCTTATGAAAACCAAATCTTCCCTTGGTTTTATATTTTTTAATTCTTTCTTATTTTTAATTGATTTTGTGATCCCCAAACAAAAACTAAACACATTATTTAGGGTTTCTTTGAATGTGCCTACAAACTGATGGTAATGCCTGGAAATTTAACGACTTGAAGTTAAAGAACAACATGCAATTCTTTACTTTTTAGTCCAAATAAAGTGAATGAAGTAATCTTTTAACAAAAGACAACACACTCACCTTTACACACTTGCACACGATGATTCACAATGAATTTGAAAAAATGTTTGTTACCGTCAACTTGGAAGATCAAGCAAAGCTCCAATGACTGAAAGCTTTGCTTACTTTCTCGGCAATAGCACCAAAAGATGTTTATTGTCCTTTGGAGTTGTCCTTTCCAATCATCATAGCATAAAATATTAGCAACTTAAACACCTTTAACTTCTCAATCCAAGAAGTATACTAAGACCACAACCCCTTCCTTATCAATGGTGTCCAAGATTTATCAACAAAATCAGCTTCAACATAGAATTTATGAAAAGTTTATGTAAAATTCTAGGGTTTTGTATATCTTGATTTAGAAATAAGCTTCTAAAATGATTCTTGTACCTAAATCATGCCATTCTTTATGTGGATTAATAATATGAAATCAAAAGTTAATTTTAGTACCTGTATCATCAAGACGAGACAATCATGATTTTGACAAAAAGAACACAATCAACTTCTTCAGCAAATATATTGATATTGAAGGTAAAAAATAATAGAATGAACCTATATTCTCATGCAGTACTCAAGAAACAACCATTTAACAAGATAACTCCAAGATAAACACTTAAAAATTCATCAACAATTCACCATAGAAGTCAAGTGATGAGATGAGCTAAGGAAGGATAAGAGCTCTCAAGTTCTCATTCAAGTATTCTTCATACAAAATGAATCATCCCAAAAACAATTCATAAATTGACTTATATACTTTTTCAAGTGTCCTATTTTTCACTTGAAAATTAAGTTTTCCAAACTTGTAAAGTCACTTCTCTATACATTTTGAGAGCTCTCATAATTTATCCAAAAATTACATCATTCCATCCTTCTAAAATACATAAATTTAATTTTACAATTCATCTCCTTAGTGCAAAAAATCATCTTCTAACAAACTCAGAGAACAACAACCATTCAAGAATCTACAAACATGAAGCAAGGAGAAATGCATAGAAGTTATGAATGAAAGTTTCATCAAGTTTGAAAAGGAGATTATCACAAGAAGCTTAGCAATGGTATTACTACCAAGGAATGCACTACATCTCCCATACCCCACTCTAAATCCATTCAAATTTATGAGAGAATAGGGAAGGTGGTATCTCACATAGCTTATTGGCAAGGCACTTGGCCAAAACTTGCTCTATGATATAGAAGACCTTAGCCATTTAGTCGGTGGTGTATCGGTGCATCTTGGAAGAAGCAACTTTTACCAAATAACAAAAACTATCAACAACATTTTGCTTCCCTACTTCCTTTCTGATAGAAACATCTAGAATATTATTGGATACGAAGATGCGGATCTACATATTATTTTCTTCAACTACAAAGTTAAATACTCATTCCAAAGAATTTTCTCAACCATTCTTAGCTACCAACCCCACTAAAGAACAAGTTATCCATAATTGCATGCTTAAAATGATAAAATATGCATATAAGTTGGAGCATGTACTAGAACGTGCGCTTACAATGATACACAAGATACTCAAACATGATAGAGATGTGTATCATAACATTTGAGAACCTACAAGTGGTAGATCTCAAAGCCATAGGATTTCAAACAAGTCTAGTTTGTTTACTACTCGGTTTATCCATGGCATCCAATTTGGATTTCTTGTGGACATATTATTCATGATTTACATTTCTCCCATCCTGATACATGCAAAATTTTGAGGATGCATGTTTCACGGGGCTCTTTGAGCATAGCTCTCATATTTCACATTGGTGATCAAATAGACGCTAGCAGCATATGTATTACAAATGGAGGAGCATAAACAGTTCTTACAAGAAAGATACAAGAATCAAGGTGTACTTATTGCAATATGGGATAAGACCATTGAGAACATTGTAGAGACTTTTGTTAAATGCTATTTATTCTTCTAATTGACAGAAGTGCGTTTAAGCGATCTTGGGTTCTTGGGAGTGGAAGGGGTCTGTTAGACAGAGGCCCTGTACTTAGTTCCCAAACTCACTGCTCACACCCAGCAATATACTAATGCTGAGACTCTATCAAAATCTGTTGTACTTAGACATTACCGTTCACAGTCTTAGCTCAACCATGTGTACCGAATACGCTAAGATGCTATGTTGCATCTGCACATAACTTACTGAACATATGAGAACAAGAGTATTCGTGCAACCTCCACAGAATGGATACCACACTCCGTCCACTATCCAAAGACACAGAGAGTCCCAGTGTTCAGATACACTGTACTGAAGATTCAGTACGCAACCCAGGGAATCTTTACTGTAGCTTAAACTTTACCGTATGGGACATGAACCTAAATACTACAAACAACTTAAGACAACACGGATACCAGAAGAGTTACCATGACGGCACAGACTTCGCCACATATTGGCAGAACATTTCAAGAAAAGAAACAACCCGATGCGCGGACTAGCTGAGTCTCACAATCGCCATGGATACCATTAGACAACCGATAAGCCGAACCACAGATACACACAGAATACTTAGAAAGTCGCCAAGTTACTCTGGATTACTCAACTCGACACACAGTAACGCTACAGACCAATCACTCAGACAAACAGTCTGGAGATCTCTTGAACGTCTATGAAGTTAACAAACAGAACAGATGTCGACGGCAGACAAGACAAGAGACGAACATGAAACTCAGAAAACTAGAGATTAAGCAAACAGACACTACAGTAACGATCCGCTCAGTCACCCAGACAGACAGTCTGGTGATCCATCACGGAACCATCACTGGCGCGTCTTTCTTTGATTTATATAACTTTTTTACAAACTGTTTGTAACAACTTTCACTCGTGCGAACAAGATTCAGTTACATATTCCCAATCCGGCGGCCGCTAACACTCTGGCACGCACGGTGGACTCGAACCTGCAAGTTTTTACAAAACTATTGCTCATCGATAATACCTTTTAAGTACATATTTCTAGCTAATCTAAAGGTTCGGGCGATCTTTTTCTTTAGAGTTTCCAATAACTGTTTTAGGGTGTCCGGTTCTATTAACTGTGCGTCTATTCGTACCGAACTTAGAGCTATGGCTTCATTGAGTAAAATTTCTGCTTGGGTCTGCAGAAAGGCTTCCTGTAAGTAAAATTCATTTGCCAGCACCACATCTCTGGATGTCTTCATTTCGGCAACCTGTTGCTCCATCTTTTGTACTCTTTCCTTCTGATTTTCCAGTTGATTCTCTCTTCTTTCGATTTCTTGAATTTGAAAGTTTACTGTTCTTGAGTATGATTCTTTTTCGTGTCTAAGATCTGAAATTAGCTTCTGTGTCTGAGCTTCCTTGGTCAAATAATGCTTGAGCATATTGTTGACATCTGATAGATTTTCTTTTGTCCTTTGAAGTTCTTCTTCTGTTAGCTTAGCTTGGCTGTGCTGTTCTTTGTTTTGTTGCACCAGTTCGTTGAGATGGACTCTGGTCTCTTCCAATAGGTTTCCTAATGCTATTCTGGCATCTTCTTTATCCTTTAGCTCGATCTTCAACTGACTGTTTTCGGCCTGTGCTTCACTTAATAGCTTGTCCTTTTGGTTGAGATCTGCTAGTGCGGCATCTCTTTGTTCAGTAATTTTCTGTTGTTCTACAAGTTGAGCTTGGAGTTGGGTAATTTGTGAGTGGAGCTGATGGTTTTCGGCTTTAACCGCATCTATCTCTTCTTGCAGGGGCGTGATGTCTACTTCTAGGACGTCCACCTTGTGTTGTAGCTCATTCCGGAGGCTATCTGTGACTTCTCTCATTTGGATTGGTAATTGCTGTGATAGGTTGATGAGAAATTGACCCATATTTGCCAATTCAGAGATTACGGGAATCGAAGGAAGTGGGAGATGTTGGCGAGGTGGAGATGCGGACGTGGTGAGGAGTTGTTGGGAGTTGGGTGGGGAGTGGTTTGGTGATGAGGAAGAGGAGTCAGCGGTTTCGGCAGGGTGAATGGGTTGGATGGGGATAATGGTTACGATTGGCGGCTCCGGTGGGGGAATGGGAAGAGCAGAATTGGATTGTGTTACCTTGGTGTGTTGTGCAGTTTCTTCGGTTGTGGAGTCGAATGCCTTAAGCAGCTCTTCGAGTACTTCTTGAGCAACTTGTTCTTGATCTGCTTGTTGTTCCCTTTCAGACTGTTGTTGGGATGCTTCTTCTGTAGAAGTTGTGTCGGCTTTAGTACGATTTTCCTGTTCTTGTTGCTCCTGGGAAGATGATTGTGCAGAGGATTCATGCTGCATCGATGTTGCAGTGTCGTGGAATGTTTCTTCGTCATGTTTTGCTTCTTCTTCATCTTTGGTTTCTTTGGCTGATCCCTGTGCTTCGCTCTCAGAAGGACTGATTCTGATCCTCTTTCTACGGAAGAGTTGGTTTAGCTCCTCTTCATCTTCTTCCTCATCGTCCCATAATTGTATAGATTTTTCATGTCTTAGAACAGGCCCTCGGGGTGGTGGTTGTGCTACGAGTATTGCCGGAAAAAGAAAGGACAGGATGTGCGGCAACCTGGACCTTGGCATGCCTCCCTTGTTCACCTGTTTAATTATGGATACACACTCTCGGTGAATGCGGTGGAAGAAAAATGATGCGAAGTTTACTGGTTCTTGAGCAGCTAAATCTATGGCGGAGTAGAAGGGACGGGATATTCCATAGGTGCGTTTCTGTAGATTGAGAATAGCGACTAAGAATTGGAGGGCTGATCTTTCTGGTTCCGATCGACACAGGATTGCATACTTGTTTGAGGAATACCTAGGAAATAGTTCTATCATTCTTGCGACTGGCAGACTCGGGCCATTTTCTCGACCTTGCGAAGGGAGTCTAAACGCTTCTGCAAAATCTTGGAAGGTGATAAGTGTACGGGATGGGAGGGAGGTGATCGGACAACTCTGCTCGGTGGCAGGTGTGTTGGCGATGGCGGAGATGATCTAGGCAAAGAATGGGTGGGACTCCACTGAATGCCAAGGCAGTTCAGCGAAGTTGGATAGCCCACGAATGCGCAAGAACTCTCCACCTCAGCAGGGAGTCCATCACGGAAGGCAGCATAGTTAGCCAAAGCTTCCATGGCGCACACAAAGACAGTAAGCACAAGCACGCAGAGCACAGGGTAAGCACACAGAGCACGAATCACACAAGCACAATAGCGATTTTCGGCCAAACAGAAAAGGTTAAGTAGATGCGTTGCAGTGGAGAGCAATCAAGAGTGACTAATTATCGCGTGGTATTGAAATGATAATTCTTAACTTCGGTGTGCATGCATGAGTAGCTGGCAAGGGCAGGGCGGCTGTGGACATAATTAGGTATCAAAATGCAGATATTTACAGACTTATTTTATTAAGCACGCCAAGAAAAAGAAAAGAAAATAAAGAAAAGAGAACGCCAAAAAAAATGCGGCTAAGTGAAATGTCAGTGTGGGTTAGATGTGTGTTGATACGGCCGCAGCTTCGAACCGTTGATGACTTTCAGAAGAGGAATTCCGGTCAATGTAGTCAACCAAAAAGTTGCTGGGCCCACTTGTTCAGAAATCCGGTAGGGACCAAACCATCGTAACTTGAATTTGCCAGCAGAGCGATTCGACTTTGCATTGTAAAAGAGTACAAGTTGTCCCACCAAAAAAATTGGAGTCTTTAGATATCGATCATGTGTTCGAGCTTGTCTTAGCTGTACTTCCTGCATAGTCAAAAAACTGTGCCATCGATGCTCGTCTAACTCTCTAAGTGTATCCAACCGAAATGACAGTGATTCTTCAGGTATCAATTTCTAAGCGATTGCTACTCGTAAACTTGGTATAACTATCTCCATCGGTGCTATTGCTTCTAATCCATAAGCTAGTTTGAAAGGGGTTAATCCTATTGTTACCTTGTATGTAGTCCGATATGCCCATAATACTGCAGGTAGCAGTTGATCCCATCTTTCCAGTGCTTCTAAGATGAGTTTTCGAAGCATATTCAACAGAGTTTTGTTTGTACTCTCAGCCAAACCATTTGCACGAGGATAATAAGGTGAACTAAATTTATGTGTGACCTGAAACAAATGTGTGAGTACTTTCATTAAATTGTTGACAAAATGAGTGCCTTGATCTGTAACAAGTTCCAGCGGTAAGCCAAAACGTGGAAAGACATCCTTCAGTAGACACTTAGCTACCGCAACAGCTGTGGCAGGCCGTAAAGCCCAGGCTTCTGCCCATCTGGTAGCATAATCAGTACATGTCAAAATATAACGATTATTACTGAGGATTGCTGGTGGTGTAATAGGGCCGATGAAATCTAGACCCCACTTCTGAAAAGGCTCTAATGGCAAGAGAGGTTGTAGAGAGAAAAGATGACGTTGAAGGAGCTGTCCAGATCTCTGACAACTATCACATTGTTTGATAAATTGTGATACATCCCTGTACATAGTAGGCCACCAGAGACCACTTTGCAGAATTTTCTGGTGTGTTAAGTCTGCAGCAAAATGGCCACCGGAAGGAATTGAGTGAGCCAAATTAATGACTGAGTTAACTTCATGTGGTGGAATACAACAAAGTAAAACTCTAGTGTGATCTATATAGTATAATTCCCCAGCAATCAACCAAAATCGGCGACTGAAAACTGAAATTTTCCTTCGTATTGCAGGAGAAGTCTGAGTAGGAAGGTATCCATCAGTGAGGAAGGTCAAGATCTGATCATAATATGTAGATGGCATAGGTGGGTCTGTAATTTCATTATTAGTCGATTCAGAGACATAAATTTCCGGTGTTGTGTCATCTATACCGACCGGAGCTTCACCGGAATCTAAGCGAGACAGAAAATCTGCTAAGGCATGTGAACTGCCTGGCCGATGAATAACTTTGTAGTCAAACTCTTGTAATAGTAGAACCCATCGAGCTAATCGACCACCTAGATGCTGCTGCCGAACTAGATAGACAAGTGCAGCATGATCTACATGAAAAGTAAATCTACGGCCCAGCAAATAATGTCTGAATTTCTTGACAGAATATACTAGACCTAGACATTCTCTCTCTGTTATAGAATAATTCTTTTCAGCAGGGGCTAATCTTCGACTTGCATAGTACACTGGTCTGGACCACTTATCGGTTTGTTGCATTAGAACGCTTCCTATTGCTATATCTGAAGCATCAACAAATACATGAAATGTGCGATCCCAGTCAGGAGGCTGTAAGATTGGAACCTGTGTTAGTAATCCCTTTAGATGATCAAAAGCAGTTTGACAGTCCGGGGTCCAGTCAAATTGTCGAGGGGTCTTGGTTATCAATCGGTTCAGTGGTATTGCCAAATGAGCAAGCCACCGCAAGTGCCGACCATGCCATCTTACTTGGCCCATAAAGCGCATTACTTCTTTAGGTGTAGCGGGTATAGGTGCTTCTAACACAGCTGTGATTTTATCTGGATCCACCTGTATGCCCTATGCAGATACAATATGACCAAGTAGCTTTCCACATGAAACCGCAAACACGGATTTGTTTGGGTTTAAACAGAGTCTATATTCTCTGCACTTTTCAAAGCAGCACCGTAAATGGAACAGGTGTGCTATCATCTTACCAAAAATTGAAAAATCATCAAGATATACTTGCATAAAAGAGGTAAGGTAAGGAGAAAATATTTCCTGCATACACCTTTGGAATGTACTTGGGGCATTCCTTAATCCAAACCACATAACAGTACATGCGAAAACACCCCAGTTGGTAATGAAGGCGGTCTTCGGTATATCTTGTTCAGCCATTCTAACTTGATTATACCCAGTGTACCCATCTAAGAATGAATACATTTCATGCCTGCTACTCTATCAAGCATTGTGTCAAGAAAAGGGAGCGGAAATGGATCAGGCACTGTAGCTGCATTCAGTTTCCGGTAATCTACACATATTCGTAACTGCTTATTCTTTTTAGGGACAATAACAACATTCAGCATGCTCTACTGGTACAATAAATCCGACTTTGAGTAGCCTATCAAGTTCTGCCTTTAGCTGTGATGCATAGTTTGGATTCATCCAGTAGCTGGGTTGCTTAAGTGGTTTTGCTTCCAACTTCAGCATGACCCTGTGTTGATAGATGCGTAGGTCCAAACCCTTCATATCTTTGTAATCCCATGCAAATACATCAGAAAATTCTCGAAGTAGTTGGATTAGATCTGCTTGAAATAATTCCGGTAAGCTCTCCTTTATCTTAACAGGTCGTGGATTTTCTTCATCACCTAAATTGTAAGTGGTCAGTTGATCTTCTGGAACATAAAATTGTCGAGACTTCTCTGTATTCTCAGCTGGCTTAAAAAGTTGTTGTAGATCAGCGTCATCTATGGTAGCCTTATCTTCTTTCATATCTTTTTCTGTTACAGTCATCACCGTACAAACTGAAGGATTCCAATTATCTACAACAGATTGTAGATCAACAGTTCCTAGGGAGATCAAGTCAATGTTATTTTTCAGAAACTCCTCTTCTTCATCATCTGACAACCCATCTAGCATATGGACTGGTTTCGCAAAATACATTTTAGCATGCAACTCACAAGGTTGAATAACATCTAATTTTACAATGTTTTTTATGATTATTATCTTTGAAAGTGAGTTCCTGTGCAGACCAATCTTGTATCACCTTAGCGTGCTTCAGCCAAGGTCGGCCGAAAAGGAGATTATAATCAAGGGTGGATTCCGGTAATTCTAGTATGACAAAGGTCATTTTGAATGTTGTACCTTGTAAAGTTATTAGTACATCTCGTACAAGTCCTACGGGATGGACTCTTGACTGGTCGGCCATTCTGACAAAAAACTGAACTGGTTCGATTTTGGTCCACCCTAACTTTTTACACAGTGCAGTAGTAGCAATGTTGACACCAGATCCTCCATCAATTAGTACCTGTGTGATTTTATGATTTTTATACCATACCGTAATTAAAGGAACTGAACGATCGACCGTAGAATCAGGTTCCAATTGCACTGTAGCTGTTGCTGGAATACAAGAAGGCATAGGACTAAATTGTTGTTGGAATTGTTGTCGAACTCCCGGTACTAGTGCAAGTAATTGGCCCAGAGGAAGAGTGATGGATGCTTTAGATAAAATTTCCCAGGCCTTTTGTGATTGGATTGTATTTTCCACAAATTCTGAAGATGATGCGCCTGCTGAAGATGATGTGCCTGCTGCTGAATTAGAATCCTGTTGTTGTGTTCCTTCCTCGGTTAACGGAGTCTGAGTCACCGGAATAGGATCTGGGAAGACTAGAGGTTCTGCGGTGGTCCATTGACTAGCTTTATCATACATCCTTTGTTGTTTGCGTTGTCGGGAAGATTTGCATCTTCCAATTGATGACCCGAAAAATTAAAATATTTATTGGTGAATTCTAAAACCTCTTTTATATCAATGTTGATCAGTTGTGTTAATTGGATTAACTATTTTGAAAGTGTTTTCAGGTATGAAGGATGAAGCAGGACATATGTTCATGTTAGGGTTTACCCTAATTACTCATTTAATGAGAATTTCCTTTTTTTTTTACATTCAAGAATTATGGGTATTTATTCCCAAGGTCTCATAAGTTCAAAGATTGTATGTTGCTAATGGTTAAGCCAAAGGGTTTAGATGATTTATAATGAGTTAATGGTAGGGTTTCAGAAGGATTTTAATGGTCTAACCTAGGGGGTTTTATGGGGTTCCAATAGGTTTTCTAGGATTTAATATATTTAAAGGGTTAACATAGATGTTATTCAAAAACATTAATATCTAAATTACATATTTATGTATTAAACATTAAACTATGTCATTAAATTACTTTAATTAAATATGTGTATTTAAATACTAAGGTTCTAATTAATTAAACCCTTAAACTAAGCTTAAATTAATTGATTTATTTAAATAAGAAATGTAGGCTAATTAGATTAAAATGATTAATTAAATGGATAAATAACTAGTGGACTATATGAGTGCTAGGGAAAAGAATGGCTTATATAAGTTGTGTAACTAAAGAGATTTAAGGAGTGGTCTCAATAGAAGATGCACTTAAAGAGAAAAAAGTTGGTTAAGAAAAAGAGTGGAGAGAATTAGTGAAGATGAAAAGAGAGGAGTAGAAATTAAGTGTAATTAAAGTAGAAAAGTTAAACTGTAAAGTGTGGTGGAAGTAAGGAGATTAAAGTGTGGTTGTAGATTAAAAGTTAAAACTAAAAAGAGTGGTTTAGAAATGACTTGTGTATGTATTTAAATGAGTGTTGAGCTCAAGTTTCTCTTAATGTTTTTTTTGCAGGTACTTTCTTCTGCTCTTACTTTCTTCTGTTTTTCTTTCTTTCTCATTAGACCCTCCTTGTGCTCGGGATATTAAGCCATCATGTACTGCTGTTGATTGTCCGGCTGGAAGCATGCCCATGCCTATTCCATGGCTTGGTCTTGGTCCCTGTAGCATTGCGTGTGTGTGTGAAGTGTATGTATGTGATATATGTGTGTATGTATGTGTGTGTGTGAAGTGTGTGTATGTGATATATGTGTGTGTGTGATGTGTGTGTATGTGATGTGATGTATGTGTGTGTATGTGAAGTGTATGTGTGTGTGTGAAGTATATATGTGTGTGTGAAGTGTATGTGTGTGTGTGAAGTGTATGTGTGTGTGAAGTGTGTGTATGTGATGTATGTGTGTGTATGTGAAGTGTATGTGTGTGTGTGAAGTGTATATGTGTGTGTGTATGTGATGTGTGTGTGTATGTGATGTGTGTATGTGTGTATGTGTGTATGTGATGTGTGTATGTGTGTATGTGATATGTGTGTGTGTGCGTGTATGATGTGACGTGTGTGTGTGTGTGATGTATGTGTGTGAGAGAGAATCTCTCCCTCCCCTCCTCTGCTGCAGCGCGACAGCGCGCACAAAGAAGGAGAGAGAGAGAGAGAGAGAGAGAGAGAGAGAGAGACTCTCCCTCCCCTCCTCTGTCTGTGCGCGGTAGCGCGCAGACAGAGAAGGAGAGAGAGAGAGAAAGGAGAGAGAAGGAAAGAGAGAGAGAGAGAGAGAGAGAGAGAGAGAGAGAGAGAGAAAGGAGAGAGAAGGAAAGAGAGAGAGAGAGAGAGACTCTCCCTCCCCTCCTCTGTCTGAGCGCGGCAGCGCGTAGACAGAGAAGGAGAGAGAGAGAAAGGAGAGAGAAGGAAAGAGAGAGAGAGAGAGAGAGAGACTCTCCCTCCCCCCCTCTGTCTGAGCGCGGCAGCGCGCAGACAGAGAAGGAGAGAGAGAGAGAGAGAGAGAGAGAGAGAGAGAGAGAGAGAGAGAGAGAGAGAGAGAGAGAGAGAGAGAGAGAGAGGAGAGAGAAGGAAAGAGAGAGAGAGAGAGAGAGAGATCGGCGCAGAGAGAGAGAGAGAAAGAAAGAGAGAGAAAAAGAGAGAGGGGAAGAAAGAGAGAGAGAGAAAGAGAGAGAGAAAGAAAGAGAGAGAAAGAAAGAGAGAGAGAGATAGAGATAGAAAGAGAGAGAGAAAGAGAGACAGGGAGACTGATTAGATTGTTTAATTATATTGCTTGATTAATGCATAATTAAAAATTAATTATATATTACGTGTTTTGTTTTGTTTGTATTTTATTTAGATTATTATTAAGTGATTAGTTTATGCATGAAAATATATACATCTATGCATGAGTGCATACATATAAATATTGAAGTATGTTAGAAGTTAGTGTATAACAATGAGTGTTAATAAATGTTCATGAAATGAATTATGCATTATGTTGGCATATATGTATGCCATATGTGTGTATTCATAAGAGGAACTACTAATATGCATATTTATATAATGATAAATGAATGTGTTTATATGTATGTTATCTTATAAGTTCATATATAGAGTGCATATGAATAAATTAGCATGTGTATGAGCATATGTTAGCATCTTTATATATGTGAATGAAAGTATCAATTAGAGAATGTATGATTAGGAATGTATCATGTGTGTATGTAATAAGCATATGTATGTGCATTAAGTTTAAATACATGAATCATGATAGAATTGATGCATAGTGTGGATATGCAAAGATGCATGTGTGTATGTTGACATGTGGTTGAGTGTTAGCATGCATGTATAGCTGCATAAAATTAGGTGTTAGCATTTGCATTTGAACATGTGCATGAATGTATGTTAGCATGCATGAACATATGTATGTTTTAATGTATGTAAAGTATATGTTTAATATTTCTCATTAATATCTTGTTAGATTACTACTATTGTTAATGTTTTTGTTGCAGAAACATTGATGAGTTCAAGCTATTGAAGTGAAGTAAAGAGAAGCAGCAAGATTGAAGATTCATTTAAATCTTATTTTCCAATTAGTCAGTTATCCAATTGATTAGACATTTATCCAATTATCTAGACTTTACATTTGTATTAGCTTATTAATTCATTTATTCAAACCAGTTTAGCATCATATTGTTTCTATTAGTTCTTTCATGTCTTTCGATTTATACCATGCATCTGAACACAGTAGTAATAACATCATTGAACATACAACTGAATCCGTAGAATTAGTGTTAGAAGAACTTATTAAGAACAATATTACTTCGGAATCATTAGCGTCTTTATATTATGATCAATGTTTAACTACATTCCTAGCATTTTCTTCCATTGCATCTCCTGAATCACAAAGTAGTGAAGATTTATTTCCACCAACTTTAGTTAGACAAACTCAACAAAAACCATTAGAAGCTACAATAGAAGAGGTAGTTAAAGATCAGATAACCGAAGAGTCATTATTGTTAACACCCAAACAGATAGCTATTGCCAGATATAAAGCAGCTTGTCCCTATGGTCCTTAGTCTGAGTCCGCTACAGAGACCCTGCGTGTGTCGAACGATTTAGGCGGATGACTTGATCCACCATCCGAGCATCTCTCACGACCCGACATTGGTGAACCTGACGTGAAGATCGGGTTGTGACTCAGACGGATATTATCAGTTTGCATTGCATATACATTCATACGATTTTACATCAGTGCAGCTGCGTCTTCATCCCTGGAAGCTGTGGCATTTATGTGAGCTTGCAATCTTCTTGGTGTCGAGGGCTGGTCTGGTGACCTGAGCGCCTCCACGAAGATTGGCAAGTAGGAGAACCTCGTCTTGCCACCCCTTTCATCAACAATTGAAGCACAAAACGCTCGCACCCATTTTAGCAAAATATGCATTTAGATTTTTGATTCAAATCAATAAATGTATTGAATTTCACAGAAAGCATTGTTTTGAGCCTCATCTTCGAGCAGCTGGTATAATTTCTTTACTCTTACATTCTTGCATACATAATTTTATTTAAGGTTAAATTATTGGTATAGGTTGAAGGCAACTGTTTGTTAAACATAGGTTAAGCGTTAATCATAGCTTTACTTGCAACATTTTGGCATAGTAAAAACTTATCAAACTGGACTCTAACGGAATTTCAGAATTAGTAGCTGAACATAAGGAAAGAGAAACAAAAGAAGTTCAGGATATAGTTAGAATTGTTCAAGCTAGATCAAAACAGACTTCAAAAATGGACGAACTATTTCAAACTATGATGCACGAGACGCAAGGACAAAAAGTAGTTGAAACGTTATTAAAGGATAAAGGGAAATTTACTGGTATGAATGTTACAAATTATTTAGACACGTTTGAGGAATTAGCCAAGTTACACGGCTTGCCTGATACAAAGTGGAAATCCTATCTTGGACGACTTGCCATAGGTACAGTGAAAGCTATTATGGATCTACATGACAATAAGGAATGGGATGAGTTTAGAAAAGAGCTACATAAAGAATTTTATTTAGAGGACTATAGCCAACACAGTAGAGAGGGATTTATGAAATGGATTAGTTCTCCTAAGCCTCACATTTCTTTAACTCAACTCCATGGCGAATTTATGAAAAGATTCTCTCAATTACCTGAACAGGATAGAGTTGCCCTTACCCCAGATATCATTTTATATTTCCTTAAAATCTTGACTCCAGATATAAGGGTAGAGGTTGAGCGTAGGCTTGAAGAACCGAGAAAGAAATATGGGCTTACAGATGACTGGGGTGTAGTGAAAACAGTGGTTGAAGCGGTTGCTCACATGAAGCAACGCAAAACACTTCTTTATGATTCAATGTCTCAACCATCTTCCAGTTTTCCTCCGATTCAGGCAACTAGGGATACACATATAGATTCAAAAGTTGAGCCTACAGCATCCACATCTAGAGTACCAACTGAGTTGCAATTTGAGATTTTGTTTAACAAGTTGGACAATATGATGCATATGCACGAAAATATGTCTAAAGAGGTAGCGGCTTTGCAGAATGTGGTATATGCTTTAAACTTACAAGATAAACCTGCAATGCAAGCTCATCCGACTATTTATCCTCAACCAGTAAGTGCACCTAATCCTCCATTAGTAGCTCTGAATCATCCTTTTATACCTCCTAATCCACCTTTTATACCTCCTAATCCTCTAGTTGTACCCCAACCAATTCCTCAACCAATTCCTCAACCAATTCCTCAACCAATTCCTCAAGCATTTAACCAAAGAAATTTCTATGAAAGGAGAAATGCCAATGTGAGGAGATGTATCTGGTGCGATGCCACAGATCATTTGACTTACACATGTGAAGCATTGAAAGATGCGAAAGAGAAAAGACTTGTAATTGATATTGACAAACGATTGTGCGACTATAGAACACATTTACCCTTAGCTGCCAATTGGGGAAAGGGAGGGATGCAGAAGCTGTATGAAAACCTTTCTGAGTCTTCGAAATCTGCTTCTGCTGTTAAACTAGAATATGTTGATAGTGACTCTGATTCCGAACAAACAAGGGAAACGAGGAACTACTCAATTGAAGCTTTGATAAAGGCGAGAGATGATATTATGCAGAAAACTACGTGGAACTCTCTTGTCGATCAATTCTTGATATATTCGCATATTGCGAATGTTGAAGAGAAAAGAAAGAGGGATGATGAGCAAGATACAAATGATTCAGGTAGACGAATGACTAGAAGTAAGATGAGAGATGAGCCGAAGCCTAAGAAAGTTTAGTTTGAACAAGGAAAAAGTTCTAAAACAAATGAGGAGCGAAGAAAAGAAATTAGGGAGGGTAAACAACCTGTGTTTAGTGAGCCAATTCAAACATCAGACAAAGTAGAGCAAATTCCTAGAACTGAAACAAAACCTGAAGAGAAACCAGAAAAGAAACCAAAACGAGTACCGAAAGCTATTCTTATTTCTGAACTTGAACAAAAAGTTGATTCGAAAGAAATATTGTATGACATCTTATTAAAAAGTGCAGTAACAATGACTTTAGAACAAATCTTCTCAATAGCAAAAATTGAATTTAAGGAAAATTTTATTAAACTAATTAAAAGGAAGAGATTCCCTCTGTCACAAGAGGTAGAGATGCAAGATGTTGCCGATGTAACTCACTTGATTCATGAATCTCTTTCTTTAGACTCAGAGGATGAAGAAGATAATACCTGTAATGTGAACAAAAATTTCTTAGGGCCGATTGTACCAGATGACGAAACAAAAAACTCAGAGAGTGATTTTAGAAAAAGTTTTTGGGCGAGAGGCACACCGGAGATTAAAGTTAACTTAGGAGATCAGAAGAGATCATATTCTGCTTTAGCCCTAATTGACTCTAGGTCTGAAATCAATGTGATTTCGAAAGGATTATATGATAAGTTTAAATGGCCTATTGATAAAAATCACGGCTGGATAATGCGAACCACAGACAATGGTTGTGGATCACTCCTAGGAGCATGTGCCAACATACCTCTAATGATAGGTGGAATCTCTGAGACATTCCACTTTTTCATTCAGGACAACTGCTCTTATGAAATTATCTTAGGTCAACCATTTATATGTGAAGCCAGAATGGAGACTAAAGTAATGGATGACGGCTCAGCATACGCAAGAATTAGATCTAAAGATGATCTACAATCACTCCAAGTTATGATAGTCAGCCCAAACCATGTACGAAATAGGGAGCAAATTAGGAAGACGCCCATCCGTTCTCATGAAAAGATACGCGAAGATCATATGCCTCTTCGTGAGTTTGGAACTTATTATGATCAAAATTTTGCCTAGATGCCACTGTTGAGGGAGACAACGGTGGTACTTGGTTTGATGTCTCGCACCCATCTGTAGATATTTTAGATAGTTTTTCTTTATATTTTCCTTCATCATATTTGCAATTCAGTCATTATAAACAAATTCCTAAAAAAATTATAAAACATTATGAAAAATTTTATAAAGAGAAAGGATTCATTTCATCTGATGAACACATTGAAACCGTAATTGAAACTTTATCTTCAAACTCATTGATTGAAGAACTTCAAAATATTTTGCATGAAAAAGAAAATTTTAGATTTGTACTTTTAAATTCTATTGAAGAATATGATTTGATTATTAAATTTGTCATGAGTAATGAAAAGGAAGCAAAAGTAAATACAAAATACAAAACCGTTGACAAAAAAATTAAACCGATTGCCCAATCGTTACCACGAGAGAGTGAAGAGAAGTTTAGGCAAGTTACCAATGATCCTTATTTAAGAGAGCGCACAAATATAGGTCATACCTTCACAGAAGAAACTTTAAAGCTAATCAAGATAGGAAATGATGAAAATTTTTTGTTACCCGAGGAACGTGAACTATTTCAAAGAGTGATTAGAAAGCATGGAAAGGCATGTTCTTTATATTCCCATGAGATAGGTTGTGCAGACCCACAAATTGTACACACCAATGATCATCTTTACAGTGCCTCACATTCCATGGAATCTTCGACCCATACCTGTTCCGAAAGCCCACTTACCAGAGTTAATGTGGCTTCTTAAGGAAAAGATTCACATGCGAATTTTAGAGCCATCGTCTGCACCCTACTCGAATAGGTGGTTTACTGTTCCTAAAAGTTACGATTCATTCAAGATTTACAACCTGTTAACAAGGTTACTATTAGGAATGTAGGTACTGGGCCCATTGTAGGAGAATTCACTGAAACCTTTGCTGGTCATGCCATTTACTCAATGGGAGACTTGTATTCTGGCTACGATCAATTTCAGCTTGCTATTGAAAGTAGAGACATTACGACCATGAAAACTCCTTTAGGCTTAGTTCGCATGTGCACTTTGCCGCAAGGAGCTACTAATTCAGTAGCGCATATGATGAACGCCATGAATTCAGTATTACATGACTTCATTCCTAATATAGCCATGCCATTTATTGATGACGTTCCTATTAAAGGATGTATTGAGAATGCGAAAGATGAAACTTTAGATTCCTCTGGCTGCAGGAAGTTTGTAGTAGATCATATCTCTGACTGTGAAAGGATTTTCCAGAGATTTGAAGAGGCTGGTCTCACATTCTCCATTGAGAAATCTGTTTTTGGTGTCAATGAGGTACTTATAGTTGGGCACTTATGTGGACATTACGGTCGGAGGCCATATCCACCTAAAGTCGACGCTATAAACAAGATTTCTGAAACCTGTAGTAATATTAGTGAGGTAAGACGATTCCTTGGTGCTTGTGTGTTTTATGCCATCTGGATCCCACACTATGCACATGTTGCAAACTATCTTTATGCTTTACTAAGGAAGAATCGAAAGTTTCTTTGGACTGAAGAACACTCAAAAGCTATGAAAAAGTTAAAGAAATTACTTCTTGAAGCTCCTATTTTAAAGCGATTAGATTATACTGATCAAAAGCCTATCATTTTAACTGTTGATACGAGCCCTATAGGAATAGGATGGGTTATTGGTCAGGACGATGAAGAGGGCAATAGGTATGCTGTGAGATTTGGAGCAAAGATTTTACACGATACGCAAAGAAATTATCCGCAAATTAAACGAGAACTATGGGGTTTAGTCACGGCATTAAAATCCGATAAAGAATATTTTATAGGTGCAAATGTAATAGTTGAGACAGATTGTCTACCTCTGATTGGAATGATTACAAACTGTTCATCACCCGACATTGCCATGCTTAGATGGATTTCATACATCAAGTTTATAAATCCTGTTTTGATACATATTACAGGTAAATCTAATTCTGTGGCTGATATGCTTTCTCGAGCTAGATTTGATAATGAGGAAGAAACAAAATTAGAAATAAATGCAATTAATTATGATTCTAAAGCATACGCATATGAACAGTTTAATATTGAAGAATACGAAGGAGAGTGGCAGGATATTGGAAAGTATTTAAGTACTTTGGTTAGGGCACCTTCATGGTCTTCAAATAGATTTCGGAATATTAGGAAAAGAGCTTACAACTTTTTTCTGAAAGATGGTTTCATTTGGAGACATGCGAGGGAAAAAATTAGATTGCCACAACGAGTACTAGGTACTAAGGATCTTCAGTTACAAGTCATGAAGAGTATGCATGATACTTTATGGGCAGGACATAAAGGTTTTGTAGCTACGTATGAAAAAATTAGAGAAGGATACTGGTGGCCAGGGATTTATGTTACTGTTAAAAATTATGTGAATTCATGTGACGTATGTCAGATTCATTCCTCAGTCAAACATAGGGATCCGTTGCATCCTACCTATCCACCATGCATCCATTATAAATGGGTTGTAGACTTAGTTACCATGCCCAAAGGTATCGATAAGATGAAATATATAGTCTTGGCACGTGAAGATCTTACGAATCATGTAGAAGGCCGAGCTTTAAGATCTAAGACAACTTTTAATGTATGCAAATTTCTTCTTGAAGATGTCATTTCACGATTTGGTTATGTAGAAAAGGTAGTGGCTGATAGGGGAGAGTTAGATGCGCAGGAGGCTAGAGAATTCTTTGCTAGGCATGGAATTCGCTTAGCCCTTACTACTGCTTACAACCCTGAAGCTAATGGGAAGATTGAACGAGGGCATTCTCCTATTATTAAAGCAATTTCCAAAGCTTGTAATGGAGAAATTAAGAATTGGCCAAAATATCTGCCATTTGCGTTGTGGGCTGATAGAATGACCTGCACTAGAACAACGGGGTATATGCCGGCAGAGTTGATGTATTGCCAGAAACCGATATTCCCTGTGCATACGCAAATTCTTACTTGGACTACTTTACCATGGGAAGATAATCTGTCAACAAAAGATTTATTAGCTCTGCGAATCCAGCAATTAGGTTAAGGCCAAAGCCAGTTCAAGTTAATGATTGGGTTTTACTGTATGATAGTACGTTTGATTCTCAGTATGATGCCCGTAGGAAACTTAAAAGACGTTGGTTTGGACCTTATGTGATAGTCAAAACCTATGATAATGGAACGTATGCCTTACGTGAATTAGATGGCACTCCTCTTAAAAACTTAATTGCTGGCAAAAGAATTAAATTATTTAAACAAAGAGATGATGAAATGTATGAAGTAATGTTTGATGATGAGCATGATTAATTATGTATGAATGAATTTCTTTAGTGTGGGTTTCTTTTGCAGGAAAACTAAGAGAAGATTTGAATATGAAATTTAATAATTTTGCGTGTCTAGCTGTTGCTGGTTGAGTTTTAACAGGTCTTTGAAGAACAAATTAAGATGTATAAAGGTGAAGCAGATTGAAGATGAAGTTGATTTTAGGTCGTATTTTTCTTTGTCATACAATTTTGATTTATGTATTTTCTTTGCATTCATATAAAACTAATTGATAAAAATTGGAATGAAGAATATTAATTTATAAAGGACTCTATTTAACCATATTAGGGAAATAGACATAATTTATATTTCTACATTTATAGATTAAGTGAGATTTGTTAAAAATAGAAGGATTTGTAGTTCATTTAGATAACAAAAGTAGTTGTATATGTGTAGGAGCATATTGTTGCATGATTCATGTCTGTGAAAACCTAGATCTTTCTTGTCCATGCAGCTAGATCCTTAGCTCGGATTAAGGGGTTAAGCCTTTCCCCTTTAAAACAAAAAAGTAGCGAAAAAAAAAAAAAAAAATATTGACATGGAAGTTATACCTTCTTCCACCCCAAAAAGGTATTTACATTTATTATCGATATGAAGTTTACATCATATTTATATGAAGAAACTAGTTGTGAAAAAACACATCTAGTGATTAAAATTGGGCATACAAGGCGGCTGTCTGTCCAAGTAGATTTAGTAGATTTCTTTGGCATGCTTGATTGCTCATATGTGAATGCATATATATGACGAAACCTGCATTTGAATGAATGAAAATGAATTCTGTTTTATACTAATCTTTACATAGTTTATAAATGGATAAAATGTAAACTAATGTTTGTTGACTGAAAAGGTTAATAGTTTACCTTTATACTTTAATATGTTTTCATTGCCAGATGTAATTGAAATAAACTTCATGTGCATGTTGAAAAGATTTAAAATTTGATAAGATTAAATATATTTAAAAAAGAATTGATGCTGTTCTATGATTTAATTTCAGGATAATCATTGAAAATGTTGCTTCCCTAAATCTGCAAGTTGGCCCATTGGGACGATGTGCAGGTTTGGTGGCGGTGGATGTCGGGAAGATTTGCATCTTCCAATTGATGACCCGAAAAATTAAAATATTTATTGGTGAATTCTAAAACCTCTTTTATATCACTGTTGATCAGTTGTGTTAATTGGATTAACTATTTTGAAAGTGTTTTCAGGTATGAAGGATGAAGCAGGACATATGTTCATGTTATGGTTTACCCTAATTACTCATTTAATGAGAATTTCCTTTTTTTTTTACATTCAAGAATTATGGGTATTTATTCCCAGGGTTTCATAAGTTCAAAGATTGTATGTTGCTAATGGTTAAGCCAAAGGGTTTAGATGATTTATAATGAGTTAATGGTAGGGTTTCAGAAGGATTTTAATGGTCTAACCCAGGGGGTTTTATGGGTTTCCAATAGGTTTTCTAGGATTTAATATATTTAAAGGGTTAACATAGATGTTATTCAAAAACATTAATATCTAAATTACATATTTATGTATTAAACATTAAACTATGTCATTAAAAATTACTTTAATTAAATATGTGTATTTAAATACTAAGGTTCTAATTAATTAAACCCTTAAACTAAGCTTAAATTAATTGATTTATTTAAATAAGAAATGTAGGCTAATTAGATTAAAATGATTAATTAAATGGATAAATAACTAGTGGACTATATGACTGCTAGGGAAAAGAATGGCTTATATAAGTTGTGTAACTAAAGAGATTTAAGGAGTGGTCTCAATAGAAGATGCACTTAAAGAGAAAAAAGTTGGTTAAGAAAAAGAGTGGAGAGAATTAGTGAAGATGAAAAGAGAGGAGTAGAAATTAAGTGTAAAAAAGTTAAACTGGAAAGTGTGGTGGAAGTAAGGAGATTAAAGTGTGGTTGTAGATTAAAAGTTAAAACTAAAAAGAGTGGTTTAGAAATGACTTGTGTATGTATTTAAATGAGTGTTGAGCTCAAGTTTCTCTTAATGTTTTTTTTGCAGGTACTTTCTTCTGCTCTTACTTTCTTCTGATTTTCCTTCTTTCTCATTAGACCCTCCTTGTGCTCGGGATATTAAGCCATCATGTACTGCTGTTGATTGTCCGGCTGGAAGCATGCCCATGCCTATTCCATGGCTTGGTCTTGGTCCCTGTAGCATTGCATGTGTGTGTGAAGTGTATGTATGTGATATATGTGTGTATGTATGTGTGTGTGTCAAGTGTGTGTATGTGATATATGTGTGTGTGTGATGTGTGTGTATGTGATGTGATGTATGTGTGTGTATGTGAAGTGTATGTGTGTGTGTGAAGTATATATGTGATGTGTGTATGTATGTGTGTGTGAAGTGTGTGTATGTGATATATGTGTGTGTGTGATGTGTGTGTATGTGATGTGATGTATGTGTGTGTGTGAAGTGTATGTGTGTGTGTGAAGTGTATGTGTGTGTGAAGTGTGTGTATGTGATGTATGTGTGTGAAGTGTGTGTATGTGATGTATGTGTGTGTATGTGAAGTGTATGTGTGTGTGTGAAGTGTATGTGTGTGTGTATGTGATGTGTGTGTGTATGTGATGTCTGTATGTGCGTATGTGATGTGTGTATGTGTGTATGTGATATGTGTGTGTGTGTGCGTGTATGATGTGATGTGTGTGTGTGTGTGATGTATGTGTGTGAGAGAGAATCTCTCCCTCCCCTCCTCTGTTGCAGCGCGACAGCGCGCACAGAGAAGGAGAGAGAGAGAGAGAGAGAGAGAGAGAGAGAGAGAGAGAGAGAGAGAGAGAGAAAGAGAGAGAGAGAGAGAGAGAGAGAGAGAGAGAGAGAAAGAGAGAGAGAGAGAGAGAGAGAGAGAGAGAGACTCTCCCTCCCCTCCTCTGTCTGAGCGCGGTAGCGCGTAGACAGAGAAGGAGAGAGAGAGAGAAAGGAGAGAGAAGGAAAGAGAGAGAGAGAGAGAGAGAGAGAAGGAGAGAGAGAGAAAGGAGAGAGAAGGAAAGAGAGAGAGAGAGAGAGAGAGAGAGAGAGAGACTCTCCCTCCCCTCCTCTGTGTGAGCGCGGCAGCGCGTAGACAGAGAAGGAGAGAGAGAGAAAGGAGAGAGAAGGAAAGAGAGAGAGAGAGAGAGACTCTCCCTCCCCCCTCTGTCTGAGCGCGGCAGCGCGCAGACAGAGAAGGAGAGAGAGAGAGAGAGAGAGAGAGAGAGAGAGAGAGAGAGAGAGAGAGAGAGAGAGAGAGAGAGAGAGAGAGAGAGAGAGAGAGAGAGAGAGAGAGAGAGAGAGAGAGAGAGAGAGGAGAGAGAAGGAAAGAGAGAGAGAGAGAGAGAGAGAGAGAGAGAGAGAGAGAGAGAGAGAGAGAGATAGATAGAGAGAGATCGGCGCAGAGAGAGAGAGAGAGAAAGAAAGAGAGAGAAAAAGAGAGAGGGGAAGAAAGAGAGAGAGAGAAAGAGAGAGAGAAAGAAAGAGAGAGAAAGAAAGAGAGAGAGAGACAGAGATAGAAAGAGAGAGAGAAAGAGAGATAGGGAGACTGATTAGATTGTTTAATTATATTGCTTGATTAATGCATAATTAAAAATTAATTATATATTACGTGTTTTGTTTTGTTTGTATTTTATTTAGATTATTATTAAGTGATTAGTTTATGCATGAAAATATATACATCTATGCATGAGTGCATACATATAAATATTGAAGTATGTTAGAAGTTAGTGTATAACAATGAGTGTTAATAAATGTTCATGAAATGAATTATGCATGATGTTGGCGTATATGTATGCCATATGTGTGTATTCATAAGAGGAACTACTAATATGCATATTTATATAATGATAAATGAATGTGTTTGTATGTATGTTATCTTATAAGTTCATATATAGAGTGCATATGAATAAATTAGCATGTGTATGAGCATATGTTAGCATCTTTATATATGTGAATGAAAGTATCAATTAGAGAATGTATGATTAGGAATGTATCATGTGTGTATGTAATAAGCATATGTATGTGCATTAAGTTTAAATACATGAATCATGATAGAATTGATGCATAGTGTGGATATGCAAAGATGCATGTGTGTATGTTGACATGTGGTTGAGTGTTAGCATGCATGTATAGTTGCATAAAATTAGGTGTTAGCATTTTCATTTGAACATGTGCATGAATGTATGTTAGCATGCATGAACATATGTATGTTTTAATGTATGTAAAGTATATGTTTAATATTTCTCATTAATTTCTTGTTAGATTACTAATATTGTTAATGTTTTTTTTGCAGAAACATTGATGAGTTCAAGCTATTGAAGTGAAGTAAAGAGAAGCAGCAAGATTGAAGATTCATTTAAATCTTATTTTCCAATTAGTCAGTTATCCAATTGATTAGACATTTATCCAATTATCTAGACTTTACATTTGTATTAGCTTATTAATTCATTTATTCAAACCAGTTTAGCATCATATTGTTTCTATTAGTTCTTTCATGTCTTCCGATTTATACCATGCATCTGAACACAGTAGTAATAACATCATTGAACATACAACTGAATCCGTAGAATTAGTGTTAGAAGAACTTATTAAGAACAATATTACTTCGGAATCATTAGCATCTTTATCTTATGATCAATGTTTAACTACATTCCTAGCATTTTCTTCCATTGCATCTCCTGAATCACAAAGTAGTGAAGATTTATTTCCACCAACTTTAGTTAGACAAACTCAACAAAAACCATTAGAAGCTACAATAGAAGAGGTAGTTAAAGATCAGATAACCGAAGAGTCATTATTGTTAACAGCCAAACAGATAGCTATTGCCAGATATAAAGCAGCTTGTCCCTATGGTCCTTAGTCTGAGTCCGCTACAGACACCCTGCGTGTGCCGAACGATTTAGGCGGATGACTTGATCCACCATCCGAGCATCTCTCACGACCCGACAGCGTATGCCTGGTTCAAATATTTCTGCTGCTGGTTGCAGTTGTTTACCGGATCGGGTCTGAATTACTGCAGCGTGCGTTTCTACTGGTGTGATTTGTACCATATTAGCCATTGGGTTTTGATGTTCTTTCTTCCTCTGATCATACTCAGCTGCATCCTTACAAAATCTTCTAATGTGACCAAATTCAGCACAGAAATGACAGCGCGGTGGTGGCAGATTGGGATTTTCCGGTGCTGGTCCGGCCTGCCAACGGTTTGCATTGTACTTATTATTTCTCTGTCCTCTGTAATTTCGATATCCTTGTTGCTGGTTGTTTCTCATTTGCGGAGGTACATAGTGATTGGCTGGCTGCCCTAGTTCCTGTATAATTGCATTGACAGTTGTTGTTCCCTGCACTTTGGCGTTATATGCGCAGTTTTCGGTGGTGTGTCCGGTAGTGTTACAGATAGCACAAAACAACTGATTAAGTGCACAAGTGGCACTAGTATGGCCTGAATTCTTGCATGTAGTGCAGTACATCTATCTGGTCGGGTCTTCGGTGATATTTCTATTTGCTTTTAACCACTCCAGATCTTCTATAAATCCTCCAACCTTGTTTTCTAGCTGCAAAGCCATCGCAATCACTGCATCTAGCGTCATAGCTCCTACACAACGTATGATCATAATCTGTTTAAGTTGTGGAGTCAATCCATTGATAAACCATTGGGTAATAACGTCATCCGGTATGTTGGCATGTGCTGGTGGTAACTGCCTCAAATGAGTCCTGAATAGAGTGGCATATTCCTGTACTGTTTGATTTATCTTCTGTCTATTGTTTTGCAGGTAGTCAAAATTTTGGCTGGATTCTTCTTTAGCCTGAATCTCTGCAAAAAGGCATCCCTTACTGCTTCATAGGTGCCGAAATGGTTAATATCATATTTTGTAAGCCATCTAGCTGCTTCGTTGACCAATGTCAATTGAAAAACAATAGCCTTATACGCCGGATCAGGTGGATGGTTGAGCATGGCATAACTTATCTCAAATGTGCATACATGAGCATCCGGGTCATCTCCTTGGAATCCACCAAATTTGGTGTATGTTACTCCTGTTGGAGTCGGCCTTGGTGGGCATAATTGTTGTTGTTGTTGCTGTTGTTGTTGTTGCCCGTTCATGGCTCTGATGGTTGTCTTGTGACTATCTTCTGTATCCCGGGGCTCAATATCTGAACTATTGGAGTCTGTATCGTCGGCCTGTGCACTTTCCGGTTCGATAATCTTGTTCAGTATGTTTCGAATCTCGGTTTTGAACAGGCTACCTTCCTTCTTGATGTCGAATGTAGGGAAACTTACTCCTAACAATGGTGACTAGGCTGAAGATTCACCGAGAAATGGTAAACCGTCGCCGGAAAACTGCGATCTTTCAGCAACGGTTACCGAAATATCATCGGAATGTGTCGAATCTTCGCCAAAACAAGGTGTTTTTTCTCCTTCACTAATTTCCTTGGCTAAAGTGTTTCTAGTCGTAAACAGATTTGAATCTTTATCCAATGTTGTTAAACTAACTTCATTCTGCATCCTGGTAGATTCTGGAGTTATTATATCTTCGACAGACTGTGCCGAAATAGTACCGGAATTTATTGGAGGTGTAACACGTTCCACCGGAATATGACCGGAATCACTACTAACGTTCTTTACTTTCTTGACAACTGGGTTAGACCTAATTGTACTTCTACCTCCCGGAGTCCTTCTTAGTAAATTAAGTACCCCAGGCTGGCGGTTCTTTGGATACGTTTCATCGGATCGAGTAACCGGCATGTATCATCTTTTGTACTAATCGCGTATTGTTACTGTCGATTAAAAATTTACAGTCACGTTTTCACAACAGGTTTGCAACAATCTGATCTGTTGCCACCTTCCCACAGACGGCGCCAGTGTTAAACGCTATTTATTCTTCTAACTGACAGAAGTGCGTTTAAGCGATTCTTGGGTTCTTGGGAGTGGAAGGGGTCTGTTAGAAAGAGGCCCTGTACTTAATTCCCAAACTCACTGCTCACACCCAGCAATATACTAATGCTGAGACTCTATCAAAATCTATTGTACTTAGACATTACCGTTCACAGTCTTAGCTCAACCATGTGTACCGAATACGCTAAGATGCTATGTTGCATCTGCACATAACTTACTGAACATATCAGAACAAGAGTATTCGTTCAACCTCCACAGAATGGATACCACACTCCGTCAACTATCCAAAGACACAGAGAGTCCCAGTGTTCAGATGTACCGTACTGAAGATTCAATACGCAACCCAGGGAATCTTTACTGTAGCTTAAACTTTACCGTATGGGACCTGAACCTAGATACTACAGACAACTTAAGACAACACGGATACTAGAAGAGTTACCACGACGGCACAGACTTCGCCACATATTGGCAGAACATTTCAAGAAAAGAAACAACCTGATGCGCGGACTAGCTGAGTCTCACAATCGCCATGGATACCATCAGACAACCGATAAGCCGAACCATAGATACACACAGAATACTTAGAAAGTCGCCAAGATACTCTGGATTACTCAACTCGACACACAGTAACGCTACAGACCAATCACTCAGACAGACAGTCTGGAGATCTCTTGAACGTCTATGAAGTTAACAAACAGAACAGATGTCGACGGCAGACAAGACAAGAGACGAACATGAAACTCAGAAAACTGGAGATTAAGCAAACAGACACTACAGTAACGATCCGCTCAGTCACCCAGACAGACAGTCTGGTGATCCATCACGAAAGCGTCATTGGCGCGCCTTTCTTTGATTTATATAACTTTTTTACAAACTGTTTGTAACAACTTTTCACTCGTGCGAACAAGATTCAGTTACATATTCCCAATCCGGCGGCCGCTAACACTTTGATGATACACAACAATGAATGCAAGTTATCAACTATGGTATATTTAAGATGTGGGAAAGTTTCCAAGTCTCTCTCTTTGAAAATTGGTGAAGGTCTAGGCATTAAGATCCCAAGATTACTCATAACACTTATGATATACACATGAAGGATCATGAGCCTTAGATGGGTTCCTAAAGCATGATTGATACAAAACGTACTATTGGTTTGTCTTGTGATACTTGATAGGAATGATAGATAGTTATATGTCAAATCTATTCTAGAGTATTTGGCATTCAAGAAACGGAGCACACTCTAAAATTTCTAGGAATTGTAAGTTGTGGTCTATAGGTATTTTTTTCTTCTACATTGCTAAGTATAACGATCTTTAGAAGGGGAGAGGGTTTCATATTTTTTTATGATCGTAATAACCTACCATTTAAATTTTCGTGGGGTAGAATCCTTAAGGACCAAAGTCGAGAGATCAGGGGAGTTGATGACCCACTAGAAAGTCCTTGGGGTTCTCCCATACTTAAGAGTGACCACATAGGCAGATATATACTCTTAGCCATATTGCATTGTGTAAGACTTGGATTTCAAGTTTACTAGATTCACTTGATTGCTCTTGTAATAGGGATCATTTGTTATACATATTAATCCTTTTTAACTTCCTTTTTTAGTCCATTGATATGTTCTCTACATATTCTAAGTGTACATGTTAGTGTGAGGACACATACACAAAAATACCATGTCTAGATAGTCATTATTTTATCTTGTGTGGGAAGGTAATGAGAATCCTATTAGAGTGATGTGCAGCTTGTTGGAAGACTTTAAGGGTCTATCTTATGTGTGCTAAGTTCCAGAGGTTCAGTTTGAGAGAGCAAAGGGAAATAGAGTGTTTTGGCTGACTGTGATAGCCATGTGTGAGGTCCTAGGATAGATCCAAAACACTTTTTCTACAATTGGAGTACATATTGTCCATCAATTATATCAAAGATAATCCTTGAGCATTGAAGTATTGAAGGCCAAATTTGAAGCTAGAAGCATTTAGGCTTGGAAGAAGTATTGAAGGAAGGGGAAACTTATAGCATCATCAATGCCTCAAATCAACTCAAAGCTTTGGAGAAGAGGTAGAACATCAATCTTTTACACTTCTATCACATTGAAGGGAGTAATTAAAATCTTGTAGGAGACTCCAACACTATGGGAGACTTCGGTACACATATTAAGAAGAGCATTTGCCAACCATAGAAGTTTAGAATCTTAAACTTGTTGGAATATCAATCTTACACTATGCTTGAGGTGCATTTGATCTATGTCAAAAACTATGGCTTGGATTACATCGAAGGAATATCCATTGGAGAGTTCTTTTTCTTATGCTCACGGATATGGCAGAAATAGAGGCAGAGGTGGACACAACTTCAACAATAACAATAGAGGCTATAATAGAAGGGAACTCAACAATTATTCAAAAGATCAACCACATGAAGACTCATTGCTTATTATGAATCTAAGCCACAAAGAAGGTAAAGAAGATGATCATTTGTTCTACATAGATTTTGGATGTTCAAATCATGTTGCAGGCAACATTGCTCTTCTGTCTGATTTGGAAAGTCCAAAGCATAGACATGAAGTTCAAACAAGGGATGATACAAAGCACAATGTGGAGAGGATTGGTAATGTCAAAGCTCCCAATGGCAGGAGAAACATTCTAAGTAAGGTTCTCTATGTACCCACTATCACTAAAAACCTAATAAGTGTAGGCCAAATAGTTGAAAAAGCCTTGCAAGTTAGGTTAACCCAACATGAAGCTTTTGTGGAAGATCCATGTCAAGGCTTCAATAAGATATCCAGAGGTGAGAAGCATGGTAGGCTCTTTACTTTTGAAGCAGGAGAAACCAAGAACAAAGCTCTATTCACTTTTGGGTCTTAAACCCTAAGTGAGCTTGAAGTGTGGCATAAGAGACTTGCTCATGTGAATGAAAGAACCTTGAAGGATATATGCAGGGATCAAAGTGCTCTAGGACTGCCGAACATATCAAAGCAACACATGATCAACAGGTGTGATGCATGTCAGATTGGGAAGGCACAAAGACAACCATTCAACCACAAAGTCTACATCCACAACAACTTATTAGACTTAGTATATATAGATGTATGGGGACCGATTCAAGAACCTTCATTAGCAAGACCAAGGTATTGTGTCTCATTTATTGACGACCATAGTAGATGGACTATTCTATACTTAATCAAGAGTAAGAATGAAGTGTTTGATTGCTTCAAAAAGTATCTAGCACATGTGGAGAATCATACAGGTAGATCACTCGAGAAGCTCAGATCTAAAGGAGGGGGAGAATACTTCTCCAAAGATTTTGATGAGTTCTTGCAGAACAAAGGTATCAAAAGGGAAGTGACTACCAGGTACTCTCCTCAACTGAATGGAATTGCAGAGATAAGAAAGAAGACATTGGTTGGATCAGCCAAAATAATGCTTGAAGAGAAGAAGTTGTCACATTATCTATGGGCAGAAGCTATTTCAATTGCTATGTACCTTGTCAATAGACTACCATCCAAATCACTTCAAGGTATGACTCCTTATGAAGCATAGCATGGAAGAAATCCTAGTCTTGGACATTACAAGGTGTTTGGTTGTTTAGCTTATGTTCATGTACCATCACAAATAAGAGGTAAGCTAGATGAAAGGGAAAAAAAGGCAATGTTTATTGGATATGATTCAACTCCGATGGGTTATAGGTTCTATAATCCTTCAACCAAGCAATTCACTACAAGTAGAGATCTTGTGTTTGAAGAACATAGGTCTTGGTATGATAAAGACAAACAAAAGGTAACTCTACCATATGATCTTGATTCTGATTCTCATCAATTAGGAAGCAAGCATGATACACATGTTTAGGATCCAAGAAGTGATATAGACGAGCACCAAGATGAAAGACAAAAGAACTACAAACTATGGAAGTCAAGAGGCAAAGCAAAGATGCAAGAGGTGGGGGAATGCTCCAAACAAGCATCTAGAAGATTAGCAAGAGAGAAGAAACAACAAGAAAGGTATGGATATGATTCCACATTTGTTACAAGGCATTCAATCTACTCGGCAAAAGATTCAATTTCAGAAGAACTATCAACCTATGAAGAGGCAAAGGGAAACCCTAATCGGGAAAAGGCCATGAAAGAAGAAATAGATGCATTGAAGGAGATGGACACTTTGGATTTGGTTCCAATGTCACCAAATCAAAAGGTAATTGGTTGCAGATGGGTATATAAAGTTAAAAGAAATTCAAATGGATCAGTTTGCAGGTACAAGGCAAGATTAGTTGCCAAAGGATGCTCACAAACTCATGGTATAGACTATGAGGAAACATTCTCACCAGTTGCAAAGATGACTACAAACAGAACATTGATAAGTGTAGCTGCTGCAAGGAATTAGAGACTCCTCCAACTTTATGTGAAAAATGCATTCTTAAATGGTTGGATAAGTGAAGAGGTATACATGTCACAACCACCAAGTTTTGAAAACCCTAATCATCCATCTCATGTTTGCAAACTTAAGAAATAATTGTATGGATTGAAACAAGCTCCTAGAGCTTGGAATTATAGGTTGGTTACATACCTTCAAGATTAAGGGTTCAGACCTAGCAACTTAGATCCTTCTCTGTTCATCAAAAGGGATCACAATGAGGTTATCTATCTATGTGTATATGTAGATGATATTATTGTGACAAGTGATGATTTGAATAGTATTCAGAGGATCAAGAGACTACATGCAAGAGGAGTTCAAAATCGGTGAGTTAGGTGGGCTCACATATTTCCTAGGTATGCAAGTGATATACGCAGATGAAGGAATGTATTTGACTCAAGGAATATACATTCACGATCTACTTCTTAAGTTCAAAATGGAGAACATTAAACCTACAGGTACACCTTTGGAGATAAGTCATAAACTTAGTGTTTATGAAGCTGAGAAAATTGAATACATTAAAGAGTATCAAAGCTTGGTAGGTAGCTTGATATATGCTACTTGTTGGGGCTTCACTTACTAATTAGACACAAAGATATGAAGGTATATGAAGGAAGAAGAAAGACAAAGAGAAGCAAAATTAAAACACTCAAAAAATCAAGCCTAAGTGAAGGGACAAATTCACACTTGTAATATAATGCAAAATTAAAGTCTAGTCTTGACATAGAATTTCAAAACTTACGAGTTTGAGTCTAGGAGTATGTAGACCATATATATATATATATATATATATATATATATATATATATATATATATATATATATATATATATATATATATATATATATATATATATATATATATATATATATATATATATATATATATATATATATATATATATATATATATATATATATAAGTCAATTTGAGTTAAAAATATATAGGAGAACCTGATTTGTAAGTGGCGCACTTTAAATATCACTTTATCTTAGTTCTTGTGGTATTTCACATACCAACAAGTGGTATCAGAGTAGAAAGGTCCTCAAGAGTGAAAGGAGGTACAGATACAAGAGGAGTTGAAGAGTTCTTCATTGAAAAGGTGAAAGCTGAGGTGTTCAACAACAAAAGACATCAGAGGAGCACTTCAAAGTTATTGTCAAGGGTAAAGATCTACAAAAGGTAACATACTTTAACCTTATACTCACAGGTTGCAACAGAAGCAAAAAGACTATGGCAGATCATGTATCTATTGACAAATTGGACAGAGATAATTATCCTGCTTGGGTAATAAGAATGGAAGCCTTACTTATGAGTAAGGATCTAATGGTATATGTGACAGGTGAAGAAGAAAAGCCTACATTTGAAGATGATATTCAACCAAGGAAAGAAGAACTAGAAGCTTTGAAGCTATGGCAAAAGAGAGATGCAAGTGCAAGGGCTTATATATACAATACTATCACATATCATTTGTTACCACATATCAGAGGTTTAAAAACAACTAAAGACATATGGAATGCTTTGGAAGATCACTTCCAAAATACCACTAAAGCTAGGAAGGCTAGCTTATGGTCAGAGTTTACCACATTTAAGAAGAAGCAAAGCCAGAGTATTAGTGATTATGTCACTAAGATGAAGGATTTAGCAGATATCCTTGGATCTATTGATGGAGGATCTTCCTACATTGTGATCGTCGACAACTATAACAGGAAGATGTGGATGTACTTTCTTCATGATAAGGCTCAAGCTTTTGGTAAGATTAAAGAACAACCACAACTTGTTGAAAATGAACTAGGGAAAAGTGTGAAGAAGATTGAAATAGGAGGTGGTGGTGAGTGCAACTCAGAGGAGTAGGAAGGCGTTTGCAAGTGCAAAGGGATAAAGTGTCAATCAGTGACACCTCACACATCACAACATGATGGCATTATGGGATGCAAGAGTCACACCATTGTTGAGATAGCAATGTGTATGAGGGAAGGCATGAGCTTTCCTTATCAAAATAGAAAGATTCATCATGAAGTCTACATTGGTAAGAATCCATCCATCTTACACTTTAGACTTTTTGAGAGTGTGTGTTATGCTCTTGTCCCAGGTCAAAGAAAGAAAAAGTTAGAACAAAAAAGCAAGATATGCATCTTCTTAGGTCATAATGAAAAGAAAAGGGCTTTCATATTATATGACCACGAGGCAAAGAAGATACAAGGGAGTAATGATGTGGTGTCTATGGAGCAGCCACATGCAGTGGAGGACAAGAAAAGAGCTTCCATTTTATCATCAAGCAAAGGATTAATTCACTATGTACCTAGCCCAAGAGTCATCCCTACCTATGAACAGGAGGAAGCATCATCATTCGATGGTGAGAAGAGAGTCTACCAATCGAAAATCACCCAAACAGATTGGTTGTCATTGCAATGGGTGAAGAAGAAGCTCTATGGTCACAGTAATCCTATGCCAACAACTATTGAAGAGAAGGTAGAAGGACCAAGGAGATCACAAAAAATAGAGGAGTGCAAGTGGGCTTCTACTCGCATAGTCAGTATAGCCATCATGGTTGAGATTATGCAGGAAGTAATGAAGCCAATAATTGAAGATGAAGCACTTGTCGATTTGACATGGAAGGAGGTTATGCAAGCCAATTATGAAATCTTAATGAAGAATAGAGCATGGGAGGTCAGTAGCACTAAGTGTGTCTGGCAAGTGAAGCACATGATACAAGTCATCTTGGAATGGTATCAAGACACATTGATATCACAAAGCCTTTCACCAAAAAAGGGTTTGAGTTTTCGATACTCTTTTGCTCTAATGACCAATACTTGCATCATACTAATGCTAGCAGCTTACATGAAGTGGCACTTTTCTATGTTAGATGTCAAATCAAAACTTTTGAATGTTGACCTCAAGGAGGAAATACATGTGTCACAGCCAGCAAGGTTTGAGGCTCCACATTCAAAGGACATATTATGGAAGCTGAAGAAGGCATCATATGTGATCAAACAAGCCCTAAGATCATTGTATGATCAAATAGACATTGGGAACTACATGAAGGTCTTTGGTAGTCTTATGTACTTATGGAGTACCATACAAGATATCAATTTTCTAGTCAAACTTTTGAGAAGGCTTGGGAATAGACCTCATGGACATTCAAGAGTTGGCAAGAAAGTACAATTGGGAAGGATAGTGGAAATAACATGCTATCCCATCAAGAACAATGCAGCAGGTACCCTCACCAATGTTCTTACAAAGGATCTACTTCAAATACATCTTTGAAGACTTGGCATTGGGCCAAGAAGGTAGTTCACCATTGGGTGGACATTGAGGGGGGGTGTTAGACATGGTCAATGCTCCACCCTCATGGAAGACTTGGCATCATGCCAAGAAAGTAGTTCACCTTTGGGTGGACATTGAGGGGGGGGGGGGTGTTAGATATGCTCAATGCCTCACCCTTATGTAGCACCACCATTGTTCCATAACACTCTATTTGTAAGGCCCCCATTATGATGAGAAGCCATGTGAGAGTGTTGGACATTCGTAGGTTCTTGACTTTGAGATCAGATGAGGTCTACTGTAGACCGTAGATGGATAGTTAGGAAGGTTACTTCTAAGCCATTGGATTTGGGATTGATCCAATGTGAGGATCAACCTAAACCAAGGGCTAGAAATAAAATTAGCCTTCTTAACTTGGGGAAGGGTCTATTTGATATGGGCCATTGGATCTAGACTTGATCCTAAGCCTGGATTAAGCAAGATCAAGGGTTACAAACAAATGGTTGTTGATCCTACCTTTCTACCATTGGATTTACCCCAAAGATCAATGGTGGAGATTATTTTGGGTCATGGATCAAGCTACCACTACCCTAGAACATGGGTAGGCCGACTTAGGCTTGGAGGACCTTATAAGTATGGTCCCATCCCCATGTAGGATCATCATTTTTTGGTATTTGGAACCATTAGGGTATCCATCTTAGTACCCATTGTGTTGGCCTATAGCCCTTCACCTAGATTCTATCTAGATCACCATCTAAACTCCATATAGGGAGTGAATGTGTGGATAGAACCATCTATATATTGTTTAGTGTTTGAGTTCCATTGTATTAGAGTTATGAGCTTTGAGTTGAATTGAGTTGAGTTCATCTTCTACTCATCTTGTGTCTACTTTCCATTACCACCATATCTCTTGTGTTATTCCCCTGAGTAACTATATCTCTCTTTCTATCTAACCTTGATCTTATATGTGTGTTGTGGTAACCTCTACATGGCATTAGAGTTACACCACTAGCCCACCACTTAGTCATTATTCATTCATTTTCCTTTTTCTTACAAAATGGTGGTATAGTGGGGGAAGGGGGAGGTGATGTGGGTGGTGAAATGTCCATAGGATCAGACAGTGCGGTGCATGTAGGAGATACCATGTATGTGGGTATGGTAGGTGAAGTGAGTGTGGTGTATATGTATAGTGATGTGGTTGTGAGTCTTTGTGAACTTAGCATCCGAGGAGCAGGAGCACAAATGAATTGTTCCCTAAATGATAGGTAATGAGGTGGGGTGATCATGGCAAGCGAGGTATAGGGGTACATGGATGAGGCTGATGAGAAATATGGATCTCTGGAAAGGGGAAGGTGTGAATATGGATCCCTCTATGATAGGTATTAGTGGATGTCCAATGATGGGTTCAATAGGCGAGAATGGTGAAGTGAAAAAAGGGTTGGTAATTGTTGGTGCAGGGCAATCAACAATTGATGTTTTGATGAAGAATTGAAGCAAAGGACTGAAGAAAAGATCAAGTTATGAAGCATGAAGGAAGTGCATATCCAGAAGATGAAGATGTGTAGACATATGTACATTAATTTAGAAGATAGTTCACTTATACTTTTGTATAGTCACGAGCTTGTAAACATTTGCCTATATATACAAGGAAAAATGTCGAGGAAAATATGAGAGAGTGTAGAATACAAGAATTCAGAAGAATTAGAAGAGACTAGACTCTTGAGAAGTAAAAATATTAGCTCTCTCATCCATATGTGAAAGTTCTCTAGTAATGAAGAAAAATTGTGCTCGATGTTTCTGTGTATTCTCCTTCTATGCTTGATCATTACAAGAATCCTTTTGTAGACGTCTAATTCCATAGTTAATGAGTCTATGGTTAAATTTTGAGAGCCTAATTGTAAACATGCTGTGAGAATTATGAGTAGGAACATTCATATGTGAAGAAATGTTCACTATTTTCTAAAACAGGTGCAAAATTCGATGTTAATGTTTTGTTCAGTTCTCCTTCCACAGCGTAAAGTGTTGAGCAAGCAAGCACTCAATCTTTAAGTTGGAAGGTAAGCTACTTATGGCTAAAATCATTTGCATAAACGGGTTCTAGATTGAGAGAACCAAGTGTTAGAAGTTACAGGTGTCTGAATCGACTTCTCAAAAGAACAGTTTTAGACATAGGTGATTTGTTAAGTTCATTTCTCAAGATCTACTGAGTCTTTTGGAATGATTTAACTTGGAGGAGGTGCGCAAACTATAGGTGACACCTTGTGCGAAGTTTAATAAAACACTGTACACATTTGCTAAGTCAGTGAGAGAGTTATGTGCAGTAGACTTTCTGTAGAAACATCTTCTTCACAGTTTATCCAAAATCTTTATAATTAATCATTAATCCTCCAAATTGGTGAAGGTTGTGAGTTACTCTTGATATAGAGGTGTTCTAACTTCAAGGGTAGCCTGTTCTTTTGGAGATTAACACTCTCCATTAGTAATGGAAGGAAAGAGGTTGGCCTGAGATGTTGGTTCCTGAAAGGAAAAGGATGTTGAAGAGGCTAGGGTTTGGGTCATGGTTGTTATTAATACAGTGGTTTCAGTAGTGGTTGGTAGTGGAGGTGGGGACGAGGGAGGAGAAAGAGGAGATGGGGGTTGCTAGGGTGAAATCAGGGATGTTTGTACAAAAGTTTCTATTGTAAGGTCAATAGTGGGGGCATGTATCCACACTATGCTGGTCATATCAGATAGATTGTCAAACTACTGTGTGGATAGCCTCTTGAACTCCCAAGGATTCAGATAGTAACTAGAGGCTAGTGATGAATTGGAGGTCCACTCCTTCATTGGCTAACATCTATTCTATTAGGGCTTGGCTTGATGCGAATGAAAGTTTGTGCCTCTCTTGTACTGCTCTGATTGTGTCATATAACCTTTGTAATTGGGTTGTGTATGTAGGAGCATCTACGAGTTCTACTACTCCTTGCTGCTCATCTGACCCTTTAAGGAGGGGGAGTGACATCAGGGTTAGTGTTGCTCCACGGGGTTGAGCACAAGGTACTTGTACAACTCCTCTCATCCTCTTGGAAGGGGGTTGAGTTGATGTTCAGCCTTTGAACTATTGCACTATGTTCCAGATTAGGGCCCTTTGAATAGGAATGTCGTAAGATAAACATCTATAAATGATTCTTGTCAAAGCACAGCATCCATAGAAGACTAATTTATGTGGCCATCTCTTGTGAGACAAGTGTATCTGATCGATGATCCAGTGGGGTAGGTTGATGGTGAAGTTCTGTGTCTCTGCGAGATACAAATTGAACCATATCTTTTTGGATGGCATGGTAAATCTATCTTGGGCAGGAAAAGTAAAGTGCTACATGCACATCCGAAGGTGTACTGCAATATTGGGTGTCATGGCTACCATGTCCTTAAGCTTGGTGAGGTTCCTATTTTTTATGTTATCGGACACTAGGACCTCCTTTTCCATGGGGATGTGCATTCCTCACATATCTAGGGCCTCTCGCACCAAGTTGTTAAAAACTTAAAACTCTTTAGATCATTGCCCTTTGTCAGAGATGGGAGCACAAACGTTCTTGAACCTTGGGGATGCTTGCTTCGAGTCAAGGTGTTGATAAGATAGTAGCATCTAAGGAAGTCGGGCTTTGGGAGCTAAGCTCCAAAGTATTTGTCCAATCTTGCTTTCTCCCATACAGGGCATAATGCTTCTGCATTTTGTAACTTTTCAAATTCCCTGGTAAAGAAATGGTACTTTCCTTGCTTTCCATTGAATTCCAACTCTGACTCCCAGAGGTATGATCCTTCTGCCAAAGGTCTTGTGACTTCACTAAACCAATGGGAAGCTTTACCAATAGGCATGGTTTGGCTGCTCGGGGGGTCTTGTACAGGTATAATCTGAATAGCTTGAAATTCCTCTGGTCTTTCTATTGTTTTTGACATGATAGATAAACTCTCCATATCAACCACTTGCTAGCTCTTGCCTGCTTGAGAGCTAGTCTTGCTTTGCACTCCCCATTGACTATGAGCATAGACCATCTACTTCCTCTACTTCCTATACTCCTTTGGTTGCTTTGTCTCGATCATCTTTGGAAAAGAAGGGAGTTCCAACAAATCCTTGACTCCTTTGTTGAGAACCTCATCATTCTACATTATAGAGTTTTGGACAAGAACAACATTGTTATCTTCATGTGTACTCTTGGAAGGACCTAGAGTTGGTGCCTTTCCTAGTTTCTTGAGTGCTTGATTTTCTAGCTCAATGGTGATGTGGGCTTGATTCACCCAGACCTGAAGAAGTCCACTTCTTAGGTTCAAGTTGATTGCATGATTGTAGATCCATTCTTGACCCAAGACAAGAGGTTCAGTGAGATCCTCATCTTGACACACTAGCACCTTCATTCTCATAAGAATATCTTGAATGTAGAGGGAAAGCTCCACCTCACCCATGCAAGGGGTTTCCACACCTCCCAATCCTATGAGATATGCTTCTATACGATTGACTCTTAATTGCAATTCTTGATGGTAAGAAAGTCTATATGCACTAGTGGTTGCACCTAAGTCAATAAAGGCACCTAGGGTCACAAAAGGACATCGGTCAATTATTCTATGGGAATGTACACTTGATGTTTTGCACATGGCCATATGGTACATTCCTTGTCCTACCTCTAGGGTCACAAAAGGATATCGCTCAATTATTCTATGGGAATGTACACGTGATGTTTTGCACATGGCCATATGGTATCTTGGAGCTTCATAGGCATCTGACCTAGGCTCATCTCTACCCTGTCTTCTCAATTTCATTCTTCGGATGCGTTCTAAAGCTTCTACATGCGCTTCTTCTTGAACTTGTTTTTCCTCTTGCTTACGTTTCTTGGGAGTGTTGAGTCAGTTTAACATTTCCTCCGTGAGGGGTTCTTGATATAATTTGACTCTACATCCACGGATGTAATTTGGTAGGATGTCACCTTCTAGGGTGGCTAATTGGACGGTTCCACTTGTTGATATTCTATTAATAATCATTGGTCCATAGCCATGCTTCTCCAACTTCTGTGCATGTTGCTTCATGGTGTACACCAAAACTAACTCTCCTATTTTCAAGCCTTTATCCTTCACATGGGCATCAAAATATGCCTTTCGTCTTTTCTTAGCTGCATAAATCCCTGTTGCTGCTCTCAATATTGTTTCACCTCAACATTCTAGATCAAAGATTCTCATCCCTCATGGCCGGTCCATTGATGCTCTTGTGCTACTCTTAGTGTGGGCATCAAGAAATCTGAAGGTAGCACTACATTTTGGCCAAATACCATCTGAAAGGGTGTGGCTTGGAGTACTGTTTTATAGGAAACTCGATATGCCCAAACAACATGGTGCAATTTTTTGTCCCAATCATAGCGTTTATTATTCACCAACTTTGTCAACACATTACATATAATCTTATTTGTGCTCTCAGCCTCTCTGCTAGCTTATGGATAATAGGGGGTTGACTTCTTATGTACTACCAAGAATTCTTGGAAAGATGTTCAATGACTTCATTCAAGAAGTGTGTGCCTCTACCACTTACTAATTCGATGGGCAAACCATATCTTGTAAATACATTCTCAAATAGGAACTTGGATGTGGTTTGCACATCGTTCTTTCATGTTGCCTTCACTTCCACCCATTGAGTCAGATAATCGGTGGCCACAATGATGTATTCAGCATGTGAACCCTTAGCAGGGGGATGAATAGGACCGAAAAAGTCTACCCCCCACTTAGAAAATACAGGTCCACCCATCATAGCTTTCAATGGCACCTCTTCTTTTTGTATCGGATACTAAGTTTGTTGACAAATATCGCACCTCTTCATGTAGGTATGTGCATCCATGTGAAGGGTTGGCCACCAAAGACCTGCAAATAGTATTGCTTTGATCACCCCATCTGGTCCAAAGTGTCCTCCTACTACACCTTGATGAGAAGTCTCTAAGATCTTGAGATATTCACTCTCATGAACACACAACCTAAGGTATCCATCTTTTCCTTGCTTGTATAGAATACCACCTATGAGTGTATAATCTAGTGCTTCCGTTTCTAAACTTCGCTGTCTGGCCAATGTCATTTCTTAAGGAGGTTTTCCTCCTCAAAAAATTTACCAATGGTTCTCTCCAATCTGGTACTAAAGACACCTGATATAGCGTGGCATCTTCCACAAGTGGTGTAATAGTACAGCTTGGGCATTCCTTGCACAACTCATGGAGATCTGCTTCCATGGTTGGCCAATATACCCCTAACCTTTGTAGAGTCTATAAGGTTCTATGTTTGGAGTAATGTTGTTGAAGTGCACCTACATGTGCTATTTGTAGCCACTTTGCATGTTCATCCTCATCTACATAACAAGCTAGTATGCCTTGATCACTGTGTTTACACATTATGTGGTATTCTTAAGATCTCACCACTTCTTTATCTCTAGCTCTCAATATAGGATGTTTGGGTCCAAAGGTTAGAATAGGCACTGTATTTTTAGCCCATTCAAGCACTACTTCTAGATTGTAGAAATAAGCATTAGGAAGGTCATCTGATACTCCTTGAGGGGATTCTCCCCAAGTTAGTCGAGAAAGATGATCAACTCCCAAGTGAGTCTTGCCCTTCCTAACCACAACTTCAAAGTCGTATTCCATTAATAAGAGGAACCATCTTACTAATCTACCAGTAGTGCATGCCTTGTTCACTAGATAGAGTAATGTTTGATGGTCTGTAAAAAATTTAAACTTATTTGCAAGCAAATAATGTCCAAACTTCTTAACCGCATATACCATGCCTAATCCTTCTCGCTTGGTAGTGGTGTAGTTTCGTTCAACTGCAATCAATTGTCTACTAGCATAAGCAATTAGAAGATCCATATTGCCTTCACTAGTCGGTTGTGCTAATACACACACAATTGCATAATTGGATGCATCCACATGAATATGGAATGGCTTGTTCCAATCTAGTGTAGTTAAGATTGGTGCTCAACACTGTTGTCTCTTAAGCTCATTAAAAGAGTTTTGGCATTCGTCCGTCCACTCAAAATTAGTCAAAAGGGAGTACAGAGGCTTTGCTATGATAGCATACATATGAATGAAATGTTGATGATATCCATAATGCCCCATGAAAGCTTGTACTTCCTTGACATTCTTTGGCCTTGGTAGCTCTGCAATAGCTCTAACTTTATCCTCATCTATGGATATGCCATTCTTTGACACTATGTGTCCTAGAATCTTACCTTGCTTGACCATGAAAACACACTTTTCTGGGTTCAGGCAAAATTGATGTTCTCTACATCTGTCAAAGATTTATCTGAGTTTAGGTATATGTGTTTGTCTAATGTTGGAATGAGTGCACAGATTATCAACATAGACTTCTAGGTTTTTCCGCAATTCTAAGGTCATGGGGATCGTATGTGATCATATGTCAGGGTCTATACCTTTTAGGTCCTTGTCAAGCAAATACATCTTTGTATCTTAGCAAGGCTACCAACTCTTTCTCCTCATCCTCTGTCAAATAATGTCCTATGCACATGCATCTTTCTTCCCCTTCTTCTATGGTTACAATAACCTTCTTGGTTGTCTCTTTTTTATCATGGGCCTCTCCTGCTAATGCTTCTCGTTTTGGCATTCTAATCATGGCTTTTTGATCCTCTATCTCATATTTCTTGAAATTTTCAGGGACCTCAAACAAAGATTCCTCCTCGTTTGGTGAGTCTTCTCTCTTCTTCCTCTTCTTGCCTTCACTCTTGGCGGTCACCTATGTAGTTAACCTCACATCATTTGTAAGTTCTCCATGCTCTTGGGGGTGAACTTCTACTTCATATAGGATTTCTTCTTCTGATGCACAAAAAGGGTCCATAATGATTGACTCTAGATCTGAGTCACTCGTGTCCTCAAGTACATCCGTGCTAGGCTCACATTCCTTGATAACTGAATCACATATGATTGGTTCTATAGTGAAGGCTGAAATGTCATAGCCATCCTCATCACAGTGTGGTGTCCATTGTTCTTCATTGATGGCTACATCCACTGTTGCTAGGATTTCAGCCCAACCATGAGGTTCAAACTCTTCATCTGGAAATACTACAGGTGCATAGACTGGGTCTCGAATTGATCTATGAGTTTCGTTCGCACTTATCTCTCTAGTTTTTTTCTCTTTTCTTTTCTTCTTATGAAACTTTACACATCCATAAGTGGGTGTCTTCATGCATCCATGAGGATCTTGATCCTATGGAATGCACTGACTTTGTATCATCTATGGCTCTATGGATGGGATTCCACTGTAATTCCAAATCTTCCTTCATTGCTTTTTCCAAGAATTTTCCGAATAGGGGGCACATCTCTATGAGAATAGTCCTTGAGATTGACTTTGGTTGTCACACCTAAGTGTTGCAAATACAATGAATTGGTTCCCCAATCATGTACTACTTGGAACTGCCTCATGAATGGTCTTCCCAAAATCATCTCATAGGCTTTCTTTTTGCTAAAATCACATATAGCAAAAGTGTGCTCAAACTCTACACCTCATGTAGTGAGTTATCCCTTCTAGTAATCCTAGTGGTCTCTCTATGTGACCATCAACCATTTGCAATTTCATTCTCGTTGTCCTGAGTGTTGATTTGCCCCAAAATTTCCATAGGGATGTGGTAGCAATTACAACTCTAGCACATGAGTCCAAAATAGCCTTGATTGTGTAACCCTGATGAGTGATAGGAAGATAGGTGTTTCCTTCTTCTCCTTCACTCATGTCTCCTATCTTGTCCAAGGGTATTTAAGGAACTGTCCTATGGGACCCTACTTGGGAATGAGGTTTAGCTACCTCAGGCATTTGGTTGGCTACATGTTTCCATAATTCTGGCTTGAGCTCCTCTAAAGTGAGATTGCACTGCACTTTAGTGTTGTTTACTACTTTTGTGTTTCCAGGTATAACTGAGTCTTTAATTCTTAACATGACTGTGGGTGATCTCATACAGGTAGATTTTGCCTCCCATGGGCCTGTGAAAATGCGGTAGTTCGTGTAAGGAATTAGATTCAAAGTCTAATCACTCACTAGATTGGGCATCCTCCTGTTCTCCATAAATAGAAGGAATGTCTTGTGGGGATTGATCATGCAGGCCATCCACAAGTTCAATGGGAGGAGGATTTTCACTTTCTTTAGCCCACTTCTCTTCTTGAATTTCCCTAAGAAATTCTTGGGAATATTGATTCATAGAAGAAGAAGTTTCAGGTTCTGTGGAATTAGGCACATAAGCTTCCTAGGGAGGAATGCTCATTTTCACTTGCCTTGTCCTTACCTTGAGAGGTGGCTTCCTTTCCAGATTTTGCAATTAAACTCTCCAATCTTTCTAACACTCCATCAAAATGCAACTGTGTCTTATCTGAACTAGAGCAATTGAAGAGGCAACTGGCCTCAAACATGGTTTGAGCCAACTCCACCATCTTAGCACAAAGCTTGGTTTGTTCAATCTCTAGATCAGCTCTGGGGTAAATCTTTTCATGATCTATTACATTTGGCCCTTCTTGGATTTTGGTCTGATATGCTTTAAGCATCATGTCTAGGTCCTCAGGAGTGGGATCTGCTAAGACTGATCCTACTCTAGAGGGTGATGGGGTTACATGCAATGTATTAGAGGGTGGTGTATTGGAAGTTGATGGGGGTGGTGGTGGTGATGTGTGAGACTGTGTTTGAGAGGTGAGTTCAACTATCTTGGCCTTTGTTTCTCTCAGGCTTTCCTCAAGCTCACTCATCTTCCTTGACCATTGTCGTTTCATTCTCTCTCGGCTATCCTTCCAAGCTCTTGTCCTTTTCTTAGTTATACTCTCAATGTCACTGACCTTGCAACTCTTTTCTTGACCTAAGCATTGGTTCTGTTGTAATTCCTAAGCTCTCGTCACTTGCACTGGGCAGTGGAAGTTACACTTCTAGTAGAATCTACCACTAACCCAATCACATTGATGGGAGTGATTTTAGATGTTAGACTTTTAGCAATCTCAAGTGTGGGAACTCATGCTAAGTTGAAGTACCACATCAGTCATACTTTTTGGTAGAATATACAACCACTTTTCCACGAGTTTTCTCAGCCCTTTACTCATCTAATTGATGGAGAAAAGTCGGGATCATTTGGAGGGCATTTTTGAATTCAAATTTACAACCATCTTTTTGAGCATTATATAAGCAAAGACATGGAGCAAAGTCGTGGCTATCATCCTCTACCATTTGAGCACTTGTAGGCTCTCATTAGGAGTGTTTACTCCAGGTCTAAGCTAGCCCCTAGCTAAGCAAGCCCCTTGCTTGCTGAAGTTTTCTCATAGGAAGTGATCTTCGATCACCCATATCTCTTTGTGTAGTAGTCCGATTCATTTGCAAGATAACTCATTTTGTTTGTATGATTGTAAGCTTTCTTTTGGATGTAATCTTAGTATCAAGTGTTCATTAATCTTGAGTATATTGAGCTTGAAAGTTCTCTGGTCTGATCTCTGCATATTCCCAAATATATGTGTGTTGGGAGGTACACATAGGTGCAAGCACCAGTTTGGGCAGATTTTGGTATGTCTTGTGAAAGGCGTTTGGCATAGCTCATATTCTCCAAATTGAGTGATCTATGGCTTGTTGGAAAGATTAGAGAGTCTTTTTTTACTGTGCAAAATTTCATAGGTTCAGTGTTAAGGTCTACAGAGCAATTCAATTTTTGGTGGACTGTGGTAGTGAACTGTTTGGTCCTAGGAAGGGCCTATCATTCTTCTGCTGCAACTAGGAGTGGATATACTCCATCAGTGGTATCAGAGCTCATCATTGAGCATTGAAGACATCAAGAGGAGGCCTTGAAGTTGCTTGAGAGACAAGGGTTGAAGCAAAGACCAGCAAGATTTGAAGAAGGATTTGAAGCAAGGGGGAGCTTCTATCATCATCGAAAGTTCACGACAAGTGGAGACTCTTGTGGGAAGGTAACATATCATTCTTTCTCACATCTATCACAATCCAAGGAGGGATTAGGATCCAGCCTCCGATTCCCAGGTTCATTAATGGTAATTATGATCTACTATATGATATGAGCACAACCCCGAGCATATGAGTTGCTTATGCATGGCACGCACGAATCAGATATCTCCCTGCCTGCTACAAGAAAACTTTTGATGATATGTTCACCACGGGGTTCTGGGAGGCACACTCAGAGGTGTTCGCGCCACGGCCCACTCATTTGCTACAACTCTTCGCATGCGAACAAACGATGCATTCAGAGCTCTACACAACGCCACAACCGGACATACCGGGACCAGTCAATTGGGATGCCCTTCAGAGAGACCTGATCAGAGGGCTACGGATCAAAGAACATGACTTGGCAACCGACATTCTCCAGAACTACATTGACCAAATCGCAGAGCAAAGGTCTGTCAGAGGCGACAGACCCTAGGGGGGGGAGAGTGTTGGCAGATGAAGCAAGTACGAGCATACATGCACATCTAGCACTAAGGCAACCCATTAAATTTTTCCAAACCTTACACCATGTTAAAAGTGATTCTCATCACTAAAAACCCTTGTAAATATTGTTTCACCTTTTTGTAGCTCCATTTTTTACAAGTCGAGGAGTCCTCGAGCTTGGGGAGCCTTAGAAGTAGTTGCCTACCAATTTTCATAATTTTTAAATCTCGTTTGAGTCCTCAAATAAGCCCTGGAACGTAATTTTTAACTAGGCCGGACACTAGGTCTGGACAGGGCCAAAGCTAGTCAAAAACTATAAGTAGAGCTAGAGAGCTCATTTTTGGGCTAGCTTCTTGTAGTTTTGACCTTGTATGAGAATTTTGTTGCAATAGAAGTGATTCCATTGTCTTACTTTCTTTGTCCTTGTCGTGTGTGCACGTGTGTGTGTATGTGTGTGCATGTTAGTGTGCTTCTCACTCACACATTTGTGCCTTCACTTGCTCGAGGTCTTTATACCATCCTCATGTCTTCCCGGATTGACATTAAAGGAGGTGCTACTCATCACTGAGCTACAACTTCACTCTTATGTTTAATGAAATACACAAATGTCATTCTACTATGATCATCAATGAATGATACATAGTACTTATTACCAGCCAAGGATGCCTCTTTAGTAGGACCCCATACGTCCGTGTGTATAAGTTCTAGCAATAGCTTGAATGCTTGAAAGGCTGTCTACTCTGCTTATCCATTTGACATGCTTCACAAAGATGCACGATATGTTGCTTAGTAAGATCAGGTAATCCTTCAACAATCCTCTTCTTTGATAGCTCCTTTAACCTGTGTACATTCATGTGTCCAATCCTTTTGTGCCATAGATCAAGCTCTGCTATTCGATGCATACCATAAGAGAAATAATTTGTATGATTTGGGTTTACTTTGAATGTAAACAATCTACCTTGTTTTTGACCTCTAGCAATTAACCTCCTTTGCTTTGGATCCTCAATGAAGCAACCTGCATGATTAAATCTTATTTGCAAACCTTTTTCTACCATTTGACCAACTGACATCAAATTCTTAGTGATCGTTGGCACATAAAGTACATTCTTCAAGCAATTTGTCTTGCTCTTATCCTGCATAACAACGTCTCCAACCTGCATAATCTTATGTGTTGTATCATCTCATGTTTCAACATGACCTTTACATGAAGGATTATGCATATTAGAAAACCATGAAGCATCATGTGACATATGGTTAGAACAACCACTATCTACATACCATACATCACTATTGCAATTCATCTTAGTTTCTACATTCATCATAAGAAGAGAATCATAATCTTCATTTTTCCCTTCAACTGCATAATTTCCTTGTTGTTTACCTCTTCTTGAATAGCCTCCTCTTCGATTACCACCTTGATTATTTTCATTTTGATAACAATCTTTGGCATAGTGTCTATACCTTCCACATATATACCAATTGTTGTTATCTTCACTCCTTTGTCTTTGATTGTAGTTGTAGTAGCCTCTCGTACCTCCAGCACTTGATCTTCCTCTTCCTCTTGTGTTGAAGAAGCCACTTGAAGTCCCTTGATCATCACTCCTTCCTCGACCTCTATTTGAACCTCTTCTTCCTCTGTTTCCACCTCTTGATGATCCTACATAAAGAGCTTGTCCTTGAGATCCTTTTTTATTTGAAGTAGAGCCATTTAGATTCATCTCCTCCGTGACCATAAGAGCAACAAGCTGATCAAAGTCTGGTAATTCTCCTCTAACATAAACTGAAGTAATGAATGGTTTCCATCTCTCATCATCCTTGAGTCCGTTGAGAGTATGTGCAACCAAGTCCTCGTCCTCAACATGAGCTTGAATTGATCCTAGTTGATCTGCAATCTCTTTAACCTTCAACAAGTAATCATTAACCGATGTCCTTGTATCTTTCTTTATGTTATTCAACTCATTTTTGAGTTGAATCTTCCTTGCTCTTGTACCTGTAGCATACAACCTTTCCAATGCAAGCCAAACATCTCTACTTGTGTCTAGATCTTGTATGTGTCCTACCATTGAATCTTGAATATTTTGTGATAAAATGAATATAACCTTTTTGTCTCTTTCATTCCAAAGTCTAAACTCCCTCAATTGTTGTTGATTTGAATTCTCTGGTAATAAAGGTTTGATATCCGTTCCATCAATCAAACCATACAAGCCTCTACCTTGCAAGTATGCTGTGATTCTAAATCGCCATGCTTGATAGTTGTTCTTATCAAGCTTCTCTATTTGTGCATGTTGATCACCCATTGTGTAAATACTAAAATTCCTCCTTTAAATCTCCTTTTGGATATATATGATAAGAAGAAGTATGAGATTTACCTTTGTTATAAAGTTTATGCACCTTTCTTTGCTTGGATGTTGCTTGAGATGCTTCCTTGCTATCTCCTTCTACCTTTGTGTAGTGTTGATGATGAACCGCTACTCCAATAGCTTCAAATTCTTCATCAAGGTATTATAACCTTCTCCAAGCTTCAATTCCTTGCTCTGATACCAATTTTGGAGTTTATTGACCTCCAAAATATAGCTGGAAGTAGGTGGAACCCCCTAGGAACAGGTTGACCTTCTGGCAAACTCCATCATAGAAAACTAGTCATGCTTGCAGAGCTTACTATTCTCTATTAGATTAGAGTTTTCTAAAATTGTTTCAACCAAATATACTAGATACCAAGATCTTTACAATGAGCCAAAGAACACTCAATTTGGATAAATACACAAGGAGATATGACCTCTGCAAGTTTGAGGTTTAATGGAGATCTTCAGCAGGGGTGAAACCAGAGAACACACACTACTTGCAGAGAGTACTGCTCTCATCTCACAAACCCAATGATTATGAAAATTTACAGGAAGAAAGTATATAGTAAGAGATTTCAAATGTGCTATAAAACATGTAATTTGGATATATAATGAGGGAGACGCAAGCTCTGCAATCTCTGCATAAAAAACTACAGCAGCATAGAGATACACATATGCCTCTCTTGGACTTCCCACAAGATCACGACTTCTCTCCTCTTTCTATAGCATGGGGAACTAATCTAAAACCTTCCTAATACATCTAAATTCATGATAGACACTTGGGTGGAGATATTACATGACTCAAGTGCTCAAATAAGCAAAGTATTGATGGACTTTGAGAACTAGCCACTCGACCTTCCACTAGGACACCACTGCAGCTCCCTTGTGACTCACTAATTTGACTCATCATGTTCTAGAACTCACGTGGTATTTTTGCTATCTTTTATGAATAATATGAGCCTTCTTGAAGTATTTGAAGACTTCCCAAAGGTATTTACATAATTTGAAACTTGTACCCTACATAAAACAAATGTTCGCAACATACCTCCCAACACACATATATTTGGGAATATGCAGAGATCAGACCAGAGAACTTTCAAGCTCAATATACTCAAGATTAATGAACACTTGATACTAAGATTAAATCCAAAAGAAAGCTTACAATCATAGAAACAAAATGAGTTATCTTGCAAATGAATCGGACTACTACACAAAGAGATATGGGTGATCAAAGATCACTTCCTATGAGAAAATTTCATACTCAAGATTAATGAACACTTGATACTAAGATTAAATCCAAAAGAAAGCTTACAATCATAGAAACAAAATGAGTTATCTTGCAAATGAATCGGACTACTACACAAAGAGATATGGGTGATCAAAGATCACTTCCTATGAGAAAATTTCAACAAGCAAGGGGCTTGCTTAGCTAGGGGCTAGCTTAGACGTGGAGTAAACACTCCTAATGAGAGCCTACAAGTGCTCAAATGGTAGAGGATGATAGCCACAACTTTGCTCCATGTCTTTGCTTATATAATGCTAAAAAAGATGGTTGTAAATTTGAATTCAAAAATGCCCTCCAAATGATCCCGACTTTTCTCCATCAATTAGGTGAGTAAAGGGCTGAGAAAACTCGTGGAAAAGTGGTTGTATATTCTACCAAAAAGTGTGAGTGATGTGGCACTTCAACTTAGCATGAGTTCCCACACTTGAGATTGCTAAAATTCTAACACTCCCGCTCAAGCTCAAGTGTTAGTCTCCATTGATCTCCTTCAAGTTGAGGTTGATTTTGAACTTCTCCAACTTGCTTGCATCCATAAACTTGGTCATGATATCTGCTATCTGATCTTTGGTGTTGATGTACTTGATGTCCACTTCTTTTGCTAGTACCTTTTCTCTGATGAAGTGATAATGGATCTCTATGTGCTTGCTTCTTGCATGGAACATAGGGTTGCTTGCTAGATGAATGCTTGACATATTATCTCCAAATAGAGTGAACTCTTTGACCTCCACATCCAAGTCTTTGAAGAGCTTCTTGAGCCACATGATCTCACATGTAGCAAGTGCTAAAGCTCTATACTCAGCCTCAGTAGATAATAATGCAACTGTAGGGTGCTTCTTGGACATCCATGAAATGACTCTTTGACCTAGCATGAAGACATAGCTAGATGTGCTCCTTCGATCCTCCTTTGAACCAACCCAATCAACATCACTAAAGCCTTGAGGTTGTAATCCATCTCCATAAGGGTAGTACAACCCTTGGTTGATAGTGTGCTTGATGTACCTAAGCACTCTCTTGGATGCATTCATATGAACATCAGTTGGTGAATTTAGAAATTGAGAGAGAACTCCTACAACATAAGACAAGTCAGGTCTTGTGATGGTAGCATAATTAAGGCCTCCAATTATGCTTCTATATGTTGAAATATCTTAAAGAGGTTGTCCTTCACTTGCACATAGCTTAGTGTTTGGATCCACAGGTTGTGTGAGTGGCTTACATCCACTCATACCATACTTATAAAGTACATCTAGCAAGTATTTCCTTTGAGCAAGGTAAATACCATTTTCTACATAAATAAGTTCAATCCCAAGAAACTATTTAAGAACTCAAAGATCTGAAATCTTGAATTCATTTCCATGCATCATCACTTCCTGTTATAATCAAGTCATCCACATATATGCATACATAGACAACTAGTCCTCCCTCCTTCTTGAGGTATAAGGAAGGATCTCCATCACTTGGCTTGTATCCACACCTGCACAAATACTCCACAAGCCTTTGATTCCATGCCCTAGGAGCTTGCTTTAAACCATACAATGTTTTTCTAAGTTTACAAACAAAATCTGAATATTTAGGGTTCTCAAACCCTAATGGTTGAGTCATGTAGACTGTCTCCTGCAAACCACCATTAAGAAAAGCATTCTTTACATCCAACTGATAGATTGTCCACCTCCTAGATGTAGCAACCCCAATGATTGCCCTAATTGTTGTCATCTTTGCAACCGGGCTGAATGTTTCTTCATAGTCAATCCCATAGGATTGAGAAAATCCTTTTGCCACAAGCCTTGCTTTGAACCTAGCAATTGAACCATCAAAATTTCTTTTCAATTTATAGACCCATTTTTTGCCAATTACCTTCATCCCTTCTTGTCTTGGAACAAGACTCCATGTGTTGTTGTCTTCAAGGGCTTTGTACTCTTCTTCCATAGCTTCTTGCCACTCCTTTGTGTCTTTGGCCTCTTCATAGGTAGAAGGTTCATGATCTTTGATAACCTTAGTCATGAAAGCATAATGCCTAGCAATATAACTATCATAAACAAGCCTTGAGATTGGATGTTTTACCCTTTTTGACCTCCTTTCTTCTCCTTTTGGTGGAATGAACCTTCTTTGCCTTGGTGCCTTGATTTCTGCTTTTGATGTAGCTCCCCCTTCTAACATAAGTTCTTCAAAGTCTTCAACTTCATGTCCATCTTCATCAAGCTCTACCAATCTTGCCTTTCCTTTATTCACTGATTGATGGGCTGAATCCATGCTTGAACTCCTTTGTATGCTTGGACCACTGATTTCCAAGCTATCTTGAAACCTAGCTTCATATCTTCTCTCTGCTTCTTCAGTATCTTCCTCCTGCAATGGAGCTTTGGAAGCATACCATGGTTTGAGTTCATAAAACACTACATCTCTAGATACCTTAAACTCCTTTGTATTAGGATTGTAGCACCTGTAACCTTTTTGCTCCATAGCATAACCAATAAACATACATCTTTCAGCCCTTGCATCCATCTTACCTCTCAACTCTTGTGGCACATGTGTGTAGCATACACAACCAAAGATTCTAATGTGTGAAAGGTCTGGTTTCCTTCCACTCCATGCCTCCTCAGGTGCCATGTCATGTACCCCTGATGTGGGACACCTATTCATCAAGTACATAGCAGTAGATACAACATCTGCCCAATATGTTAAAGGCACATTCATTTCATTTAACATACTCCTAGCAATTTCAGCAATATACCTATTCTTCCTCTCTGCCACCCCATTTTCTTGGGGAGTATACCTGCAAGTGATTTGCCTCTTTATACCTTGGTCCTGCAAGAAATCACAAAAAGCATGGGAAAAGTATTCTCCCCCTCCATCGGACCTTAGGGTTTTGATGTAGCAACCTGTCTCCTTTTCAACTTGTGCCTTGAATCTTTTGAATACATCAAACACATCTGATTTTTGCTTTATACAATACAACCATACTTTTCTTGAGTAATCATCTATGAAGGTTACACCTGCAAGAGAGAGCTCTTTGGTTGGCCCCCACACATCTGTGTGCACAAGATCTAACACACCATGTGCTACATATCCACTCTTCTTGAAGGGCTGCCTAGTAGACTTGCCTAGTTGACAAGCTTCACACATCTCATGCAAAATGAAAAATGTGGTAAACCTCTTACCAATTGCCTCTTCTCGATGTCTTTCAACCTTTGAATGTTGATGTGACCACACCTTTTATGCCACAAATCCAAATCTCCAATCTTCTTGTCACCATAGGTGATGAACATTGCCTTGTTGCTTTGTTCTTTGCCAATGTCAAGAGTGAACATTCTTCCTTCCTTCTTTCCTTTGGCTATCAGCTCATAGCCATTCCTTGGGTCTTCAATAAAGCATCCTTTGTGGTTGAACTTGACTTGGTATCCCTTTTCAACCATCTGTCCAACAGAGATTAAGTTCTTTGTAATAGTAGAACATGCAATACCTCAGATAATCCTTTTGCTTTGTAGTTGCCTTCAAGCTTCACATCTCCCATTTGTTGTATCTCATGCTCTGTGTTGTCTCCTGTCTCCACAAATCCTCTTTGCTTGGGTGCTTGAAGATTGCTGAAGTACTCCTCTTTACCTGACATGTGGTTACTACAACCACTATCTATATACCACACCTCATCATGTGGTTGACCTTCACTTTTATGCTTCATAGCTAACAAATGCTCATTTTCTGAATTTGTTGAGGAGTTAGCATAATTACCTTGCCCTTTGTAATTGTTCCCACCTTGCTTTTGCCAACAATCCTTGGCATAGTGTCCTTGCTTCCCACAATTGAAGCATCCATTTGAGTTGGAGTATCCTCGACCTCCATATCTTCCTCCTCTACCTCTTCCTCTTCCTCTTCCTCTTGATGATTGACCTTCATCTTGGCTTGATTGACTACCTTGATAGCTTTGGCTGCCTTGTTGGTAGTTGCTTCTACCTCTTCCTCTTGAAGCACCTCTATTGGCTTTGCCTCTTCCTCCTTTGCCTACATAGAAGAGTTGGTCTTGGCTGCCCTTTGACTTGTTGCCTCCATGGTTGAGCTCCTCAGTCACCATAAGAAGTAAGTTGCTCCAAATCTGGTAATGAATCCCTTACATACACAGAGGTTGTGAATGCCTTCCATTTATCATCTTCTCTAAGCCCATTAAGTGTGTGGGAAACTAGGTCATCATCATCTACAACACATCCTATTGAACCAAGTGCATCCGAGATCTCTTTTACTTTGAGTATGAATTCATTAATGCTCTGATTTGATGACTTCCTAAGGTTGTTGAGCTCATTCTTGAGCTGAATTTTTCTAGCCTTTGTAGAGGTAGAGTACAACCTTTCTAAACACTCCCAAACCTTCTTAGATGTATCTAGGTCTTGGATATGACCTATCATGGAGTTACTTATGTGTTGAGAAAGAATGAAGATCCCTCTCCTATCCCTTTCTTCCCATTCTCAGTAGGTGTATGTGGATCTATGTATGGATTCACCTCAGTACCACTAACCAACCCCCAAAGACCCTTTCCCATGAGGAAGTTAGAGATTCTAAACTTCCAAGGTTGGTAATTGCTTTTTTCAAGCTTCTCAATCTGAGTATTATAGTCTCCCATTGTGTATGAGACTATATGTTTCCAGTAATTTCTACCTCCAGATGGGTTGGAATATGGCCCCCTTTTTGGCTGCCTCTGGGATATCCTTTGGTTCGAACTGAGTTGTGAAGGTGGGGTATTTGTTGGTGAGGCGTTTGATTTCAGCATTATAGTCAGCCAGTAGTACAAAATATGGTTTATACTGTAACTCCGAACTAGTTATCAGTCTTCTAGGGGCCAGATGTCTGAAGTATTCTGATTGAAGTATGGTTTCTTCAATGGTCTTCATGGCCAACATCTGGTTGGAGATACGTTCTTCATGAGTCCGCCCCATTTCTTCTACCTGTTTCATCCATGCCGAAGGGGGCTCTTCATAAGTGTCTTGTCCCTCTTCCGTGATTCTGCCTCCTGGAAGAGGTTGTGGCTCATAATTATCTTCAAATGTTTCTTCCACCAGAATGACAATGGTCTCCTCTTCGTTTGGCTGATCAGGTGGAGAGGGGGGTCGTTCATATTGTAACAGCTTAATCTTTAATTCCGCCAACTACTGTCGTAGCTTAAGTACCTCATTGGTCATTGATGATTCAGGCTCTGGTGAAGTTGCAGCATTGACCATCTCTTTAGCTGTTGGTGGTTGTGGTGTATGCACTTGGGATCTTTGTAGGTCCTTTACCTGGTCTACTAACTGGTCGTCTGCCTCCAAGAGGGTAGCATATTCTTCTAACGCCTGCTGAATGTGTGCTGAGGGAATAGCCATCAATTTGGCGGGGTCTATAGGTGCTCCTGGGGTATTTTCCATGGCTGCTTCTAGATTCTCCTGGTTTTGTTGTTGTAGCCTTCTGTTTTCTTCTTGAGCCGCTGCTAAGTGGCGACGAAGTAGAGTCATGTTTCTTTGTAGTCTAGCATTGCGTCCCAACTGATCTCTGAGTTGTTCCTGCGTAGCCTTACCTGTCTCCATATACTTGGCTTCCATCTCTGCATTCGATTGTTGGAGGACAGTCACTTCGTGTTGTAATGTTGTATTACTTAGCTCCAAGGCATTGACACGTGCATGGAGTTGAGCCGAGAGGTTGCATAGCTCTGTGTTATTTTCTTCCAGTAACTTATATTCTTGCTTAAGTAGAGTGGCTGCTTCGAACATGGTGTCTAGTGCATTACTAAATGATGTGGATGCAGGGGTAGAGGTGGAAAATGCAAAGGGTCGGGAAATGGGGAAGGGAAAAGTGGATGATGTGCCTATGAGTGAAGTGAAATGTGATGATGTTGGAACAACCGTGGTGGTGGGTGCTCCTGTGGGTGGGTAAATGTCCATGGGCTCGGACATGATAGTGTGTGGAGTGTGAATTGTGAACACGGGAATGGTAGGTGGTGTGTTAGTGGTGGTCGTGAATGTGGGGGAGTTGGGTTGGGGAAGGGACTTTTTATTATAATTCTCAACTTGTTGGAGTATATTTACAAGGTGTGTCCAGAATGAAGGTTGGGTGATTTGGGTTGATTTCGAGGGTGTTACAAGGGGTACCGTGGATAGGAGTTGGGAGGGAGGAAATGTATTGGTGGAGGTTTGGCTAGTGGCAAGTGGTTGTCCGAGGGCTGGGAGATATGAAGGGTGACCTAGTATAGTTTGATCGGTGGCAGGATGACCTATATGGGGTTCAGAAAATCGGGTGGAAGTGGTGGATGTAGGTAAAGGGAAGGATAGATGAGTAGTGGTGTGTATAACAGTTTCATCATGGGTGGATAGTGGTTGTTCAGGAAGACTAGTGGGGAAGGGTTCTGAGGGCTGGATGGGAGGTGATGGTGGAGATGGTATCTGTGTATTTACATCTGGTTCCTCACTGGGAGTTGGGCTGGCCATGTGAACATCTTCTGAAGTTGTGGTAGGCAGTGCGGTAGAGACTTCCATTTGAATCATTTTTCCCCGTCGTGGTCTTGTATCGATCCTTCGTTGGTCATATGGAGGGGTATTATGATAGACCATGGTCCTCATGGCCTCCCCTATTCCGCATGTTTCCGCCAAGAGATTCAATGATTCTACGAAATGCGGGTCGACATTCTCCGCTTGCAGCATCTGGTTCACTAGTGCTCTATTTGCCTCTTCTGATAACTTGTGTCTTTTCTGTACCTGCTTGATTGTCTTGTAGAGCCGTTTGAGTTGTGCCGTGCAGGCAGGAGCTTCCTCTTCACTCTCCTCTGGTTCATTTCCACGTGCTTCTTCCTAATTCTGTGTGCTTTGAGCATGAGGATGTTGTGTCTCATCTTCCCAATGTACCCTTCTTGCCTCACTCTGTGGCTGTTCTCCTTGGGATGATGATCCGGGGCCGGCATTGTCAGAAAAACACTCACTATACGATAAGTGGACAGTCTGCAGGAAGTTTTCAAAGTCAAAATTTGGATCCTCTCCTAATGTGGCCATGGATGCAAACTCAGCATCGGTGGGTAGTGGAGGGGCAGATGGCGTGGGCTGTACCATATCCCCTGATTGTGTTCCTTGGAGATGGATGGTGAAAGGGGCTACTTGGGCCTCTTCTCTAGGGGAAGCTTCTGTTGTGGCCTCACGAGGGATCAGGACCTGTGAAAGTGATCCACGCATTCTTTTCGCAGGTTGAACCCCTGACTTCCACCCCTTAAAGAATTCCAGTTGTGAGTATTTAAGGGCCCTTGCGATCGGCATATCATAGGCAAGGCATCTATAGATAATTCTGGTAATCGCACAATAGCCACTCAAGATATGCTTCCTCACGCCTCGCTTGCCTGCTTCATATAACTGGTCCAGGATCCATACGGGCATTTTAATTGGCAAGCTTCCAGTCTCTGCTAGGTATAATCCATACCATATTTTCAATTAGAGGTCAGTGTCATCCTAGATGCATACTTTGGTTGATTCCTGCTGCAGCTCTCAATCGTGTCTCGCCTAGATGTTCAAGATCAAATATTCGAGAGGAGAGTTCATGGCCTGTCCAGTCATGCTCTTGTGATACCTTCAATGTAGGTATCAAAAAGTCCAAGGGTAGCACCGCATTCTGACCGAACACCATCTGAAAGGGTGTGGCTTGGAGTACCGTTTTATAGGCCACTCGGTATGCCCAAACAGCATGGTGTAGTTGTTTGTCCCAATCAGAGCATTTATTGTTCACTAATTTCATCAGTACATTGCATAAGATCTTATTTGTGCTCTCAGCCTGGCCATTAGCTTGGGGGTGATAGGGGGCAGACTTCTTATGTACTACCAAGAACTCTTGGAGCAAATTTTCAATAACTTCATTCAAGAAGTGAGTCCCTCTATCACTGACTAGCTCTATAGGTAATCCATACCTGGTGAACACATTCTCAAACAAGAACTTAGCTGTTGTTTGTGCATCGTTCTTTGTTGTGGCTTTTACCTCTACCCACTTAGTTAGATAGTCAGTGGCCACAATGATATACTCAGCATGTGAACCCTTAGCTGGGGGATTAATAGGACCTACAAAGTCTATTCTCCATTTAGAGAATGCACGTCCACCCATCATAGGTTTCAGTGGCATCTCATCTTTGCGTATAGGATACTGAGTTCTCTGACACACATCACACCGTTTCACATAGGTATGAGCATCCATGTGAAGGGTCGGCCACCAGAAGCCCGCAAATAGTATTGCCTTGATCACCCGATCTGGTCCAAAGTGTCCTCTTGCTACGCCTTGGTGAGCAGTTTCCAAGATCTTTAGATATTCACTCTCATGAACACAGAGTCTCAGGTAACCATCTTTTCCACGCTTGTATAGATTATCACCAATGAGTGAGTAATCTAGGGCTTCTTGTTCTAGACTTCTTTGCCTCGTCATAGTCATGTCTGGAGGGAATGTTTTCGTCCTCAGGAAGGATACTAGGGGTTCGCTCCAATCTGGCACTATGGACACTTGATAAAGAGTGGCATGTTCCACAGGGGGTTTAGTGCAGCAGATTGGGCATTCCTTGCACCACTTCTGGACATCAGCTTCCATAGTCGGCCCATGCACTCCTAGTCTCCTCAGGGTCTGTAGGGTTTGTTGTTTTGAGTAGTGTTGCTCTAATGCACCTACATGTGCTAATTGCAACCACTTAGCGTACTCGTCCTCTTCCACACAACAAGCCAAGATCCCTTGATCTGTGTGCTTGTACATACTTCCTACCATGATGTGGTACTTTTGGGCTTTTACTACCTCTCTATCCTGTGTGGCTATTACTGGGTGGTTAGGCCCGTATGTTGAGATGTGAGCCTAGAGAGATGGTCTGCTCTCAAATGAGTCCTGCCTTTCCTCACTACTACCTCAAAGTCATATTGCATTAGTAAGAGAAACCATCTTACTAATCTGCCTGTATTACACGGCTTGTTTACCAGGTACAGTAGAGCTTGGTGATCAGTAAAAAATTTGAACTTATTTGCAAGCAAATAGTGTCTAAACTTTTTAACCGCATACACCATGCCTAATCCTTCTCGTTCGGTGGTTGTATAGTTCCGTTCAGCAGCATTCAATTGCCTACTAGCATAGGCAATAGGGAGATCCATATTACCTTCACCCGTAGGTTGTGCAAGTACACATCCAATAGCATAATTGGAGGCATCCACATGAACATGGAATGGCTTGTTCCAATCTGGTGTGGTCAAGATTGGTGCTGAACATAATCTTCATTTAAGCTCCTGGAAGGAATTCTCGCATTCATCAGTCCACTCAAAGTTAGTCAGAAGTCCATACATGGGCTTTGCAATGACAGCATACATGTGAATGAACCAGCGGTAGTAACCACAATGCCCCATGAAAGCCTGTACTTCCTTGACGTTCTTTGGCCTAGGTAGTTCTGTGATGGCTCTCACTTTCTCTTCGTCAGTGGATATGCCGTTCTTAGACACTATGTGTCCTAGAATTTTGCCTTGCTTGACCATGAAAACACACTTTTCTGGGTTCACGCAGACTTGATATTCTCTGCATTTATCAAAGATCTGTCTGAGTTTAGGTATATGGGTCTGTCTAATGTTGGAATGAGCGCAAAGATCATCAACATAGACTTCCAAATTCTTCCTCAAGAACTCTTTAAATACGTGACACATCAATCTTTGAAAGGTAGCAGGTGCATTAGTAAGCCCGAATGGCATTACCCAAAAGGCAAATATGCCCCACTCCGTGGCAAAAGCCGTCTTATGCTGATCCTCTGGAGCAATGGCTACTTGATTGTAGCCCAAAAACCCATCTAGGAAGTTGTACACTTCCTTGCCTGCTACCCTTTCTAATAGATGCTCAGTGATAGGAAGCGGATAATTATCTCTGATAGTGGCTGCGTTAACCTTTTTCAAGTTAATGCATACTCGTAATTTGCCGTTCTTCTTGGGCACCACTACAATGGGGGATACCCATTCAGTGTGCTCAATTTCATAGATAAACCCGGCTTCCACCAAGCGGTCTATCTCCTCTTTAATCTTGGTGGCCTAGTTGTCATTGTATGTGTAGGGCTTCTGCTTAGACGGTCTGGCATCTGAGGTCATGGGGATTGTGTGTGAGCATATGTCTGGGTCAACACCCTTCAGATCCTTGTAGCTCCAAGCGAATACATCTCTGTATTCTCTTAGCAAGGCTATCAATTCATGCTCTTCGTCTTCCGTCAGGTCATGGCCTATGTACGTGCATCTCTCCTCTCCTTCTTCCACAGCTACCACAATTTTCTTGGTGGTTTCTTTGTTATCATAGGCCTCCCCTGATTGCGCCTCTCATTTAGGCATTCTGATCATGACTCTCCTGTCATCTATCTCATACTTCTTAAAATTTTCCGGAACCTCAAACAAAGATTCTTCCTCTTCTGGTGTGACTTCTCTCTTCTTTCTTTTATTTCCTTCCTCCTTCAGGGTCACGTGTGGCTAGCCTTACATCATTTGTAAGCTCTCCATGCCTCTGGGGTTGAAATTCTACTTCATAGAAGTATTCTTCATCTGATGCAAAGGGTGGGTCCATAATGATTGACTCTAGATCGGAGTCACTTGCATCCTCAAATGCATCAGGGCTAGGTTCACACTCTTCTAACACTACCTCTCCCATGATTGGCTCTATGGAGAAGACTGAAATGTCATAGCCATCTTTGTCACAGTGAGGTGTCCATTGTTCTTCATTGATGGCTACATCCATTGTGGCTAGGATTTCTGCCCAGACGTGGGGTTCAAATTCCTCGTCAGGAAAGACTACAGGTGCATAGGCTGGGTCTTGAATTGATCTATGTGTTTCTTTTGCACCTACCTCTCTGGCTTTTTCTCTTTTCTCTTCTTCTACTGCCACTTTGCACATCCATAAGTGGGTGTCTTCATGCATCCATGAGGATCATGATCCTATGGAATGCACAGATTCCGTATCATCTTTGGCTCTATGGATGGGATTCCATTGGATAGGAGGGACATCTCTATGAGAGTAATCTTTGAGATTCACTTTGGTTGTAACACCTAAGTGTTGCAGGTACAAGGAGTTGGTTCCCTAGTCCTGTACCACTTGCAACTGTCGCATAAATGGTCTTCCCAAGATCATTTCATAGGCATGATTTTTGCTAAAATCACATATAGAAAATGTATGCTCGAACTCGACACCACATGTTGTGAGAGTTATGCCTTCTAGCAATCCCAAGGGCCTCTCAATATGGCCATCGGCCATCTGCAATTTCATTCTCGTCGGTCGGAGTGCTGGCTTGCCCCAACGCTTCTAGAGGGAAGTTGTAGCAATTGCAACTCCTGCACTTGAGTCCAAAATTGCCTTGGTTGTGTATCCTTGATGGGTAACTAGGAGATAGGTATTTCCTTCTTCTCCTTCACTCATGTCTCCTATCTTATCCAATGGTATTTCAGGCACTGTTCTATGAGATGCTACCTGGGAACGCGATTTCGCTATGTCTGGCACTTGCTTGGCTACGTGTTTCCACACTTCTGGCTTAACTTTGAGTAGCTCTTCTAAAGTGAGATTGCACTGCACCTTAGTGTTCTTTACTACCTCTGTATTCCTAGGTATGATTGAATCTTCGTTTCTTATCATGACTGTGGGCGCTCTCAGGCAAGTAGACTTGGTTTCCCATGGGCCAGTGAAATGGGGTAATTTCTACAGGGAGTTAGACTCGAAGTCTAACCTCTCTTGGTTTTGTGCACTCTCCTGCTCTCCATAAATGGAAGGAATATCTTGAGGGAATTGATCATGTGTGTCATCCACAAGTTCAATGGGAGGAGGGGCTTCACTTTCATTAGCCCATTTGTCTTATTGAATCTCTCGTAGGAATTCTGGAGTGAACCTATTCATAGAAGAGGAGGTGTCTGGTTCAGTGGAATTAGGCACATAAGGTTCCTGTGGGGGATGGCTTATGTTTTTTCTTGCCTCATCTCTTTCTCGATTTTTTTCTTCCTTGGTAGATCTTGCAATTATGCTCTCTAACTTCTCTAGGAGTCCATCCAAGTGCAATTGTGTCTTAGCTAAGCCTGAGTGGTTGAAAAGGCGACTGGCTTCAAACATGGTCTGAGCCAATGCGACCATTTTCGCACACAGCTTGGTTCTCTCTATCTCTAGGTCAGCTCTAGGGTAGCACTTGTCATGATCCGCCACATTTGGCCCTTCTTGAATTCTGGCCTGATATGCTTTAAGCCTCATATCTAGATCTTCAGGAGTGGGATCAGCTAGGACTGATCCTACTCTGGGTGGTGGGTGGGTCAAGGGTGGTGTATTGAAAGGTTGGGGAATGGAAGAAGATGGATTGGCGGGTAAAGGGAAAGGTGGTGGATGGGTGGTGTGAGAGTGGTTTTGAGATGCGAGTTCACTTATCTTTGCTTTGGTTTCTCTCAAGCTTGCTTCAAGTTCACTCATTTTCTGTGACCATTGTCTTTTCATTCTCTCCCGGCTATCTCTCCATGCTCTTGTCCTTTTCTTGGTTATACTCTCTATCTTACTAACCTTAGCACTCTTTTCCTGCCCTACTCCTTGAGTTTGCTGCAAGGCTTGGGCTCTAGTGACCACATGCACTGGGGCTGTGGAAGTTATACTTCCCGTAGAGTCTACCACTAACCCAATGACGTTGATAGGAGTGATTTTAGGCATGTTATTAGGGTTCCTTTGGCAATCTCGTAGGAGATGCTCTTTTCCGCAGTCTTGACAGAAGCCTTGAATTGTCACTAGTTGGGGTTGTGTAGAGGCAGGCAGTGGACATCTTGCTTCATCTGCCAACAGAAGTCTTTGATTGTTTCAAAAATTTTAAATCATTTGTCGAGAAGCAAACAGGAAGATATGTTAAGAAGCTAAGATCCGATGGAAGGGGAGAGTATTTCTCTCAAGCTTTTACTAATTTTTTGTATGATGAAGGTATCAAAAGAGAAGTTACATGCAGGTATACTCCACAACAAAATGGAGTTGCAGAAAGAAGAAATAGAATCATAGCAGAAGCATCTAGAAGCATGCTAAATGATATGTGTTTGCCTAATTCTTTTTGGGCTGAAGCTGTTAGCACAAGTGTGTACATTATGAATATAGTACCTACTGCTGGAGTTCATCATTTGACACCATATGAGGTATGGCATGGAAGGAAACCAAGTGTAAGTCATTTGAAAGTATTTGGTTGTGTATGTTATGTACATGTACCTAGTGAAGTGAGATCAAAACTTGATGTGAAATCAGAAAAGTGTATATTTATTGGTTATGCAGACACTCAAAGATGATATAGATGTTATAATCCTCATACCAATAAGGTGGTTGTTTTAAGAGATGTAAATTTTGATGAATTACTTTCATGGTATGTAGATAAGAAAAGTTTGCAGGTCATAAATGAAGATGAAGAAGATATAGGTGAAGGAGATGAGTTCTTACCTCAGCCCACAAGAAGTTTAAGTGGTGAGAAAAGTGGTTTGGATGAAGAAAGAGAGCTACCTTTCAATGGAAGATTAAGGCAAGAGTCACCTCCAAGTGTTAAAAGTAAAGGTAAACTCAAACTTGTTGAGGTTAATGATGAAGGAGAGGAAATTAGTGATGTATGTGAGTATGGAGAATCATCAAAGGTTCCTAATAAGAAAGGAAGAGCATCTACATTGGAGGTAAGAAGAACTTCAAGAGTGAGTAAGCAACCTCAAAGGTATACTTATGAATCTTTCATGAATACTCATTATGCTTTTATGACAAAAGTTGAGCAAGAAAATGAACCCACATGTTATGATGAGGCAAAACAAGATGAAAAGTGGGAGAAAGCAATGAGCGAAGAAATGGAAGCACTACAGGATATCAAGACTTGGAATTTAGTTCCAAAGACACCAAAGCAAAAGGTAATTGGTTGCAAGTGGGTTTTTAAGATTAAAAGAAATAGTGATGGTAGTGTGTCAAGATATAAGGCTAGACTTGTAGCAAAAGGATATAATCAAACTCAAGGATTGGACTATGAGGAGACATTTAGTCCAGTAGCAAACATGGCAACAGTGAGAACTTTGTTGGTTTTAGCTACAAGTAAAAGGTGGAATATATATCAACTCGAAATAAAGAATGCCTTTCTTAATGGTGAGTTAAATGAAGAAGTGTATATGTCACAACCAGATGGTTATGTGGATGCAAAATGTCCTAATCATGTATGCAGGTTAAAGAAGGCATTGTATGGTCTTAAGCAGGCACCAAGGGCATGGAATGCAAGGTTGGTAAAGTATCTTATGCTGCAAGGATACACGGTGAGTCATGCTGATCCTTCACTTTATGTAAAACATGTAGATGACATGTGTGTCTATGTATGCATTTATGTGGATGACTTGTTGATTACAGGGAATGATGCAAAAGCAATTGATGAGATAAAAGGTAATTTGGGAAAAGAATTTAAAATTTTAGATCTTGGTTTGCTTAGATACTTTCTTGGGATTGAAATTGTGTATGGCGATGAGGGTATGTGGTTGATACAGAGAAAGTATATATGTGATATGCTGAAAAGGTTTGGTATGCAGGAATGTAAATTTGTTTCTACTCCAATGGAATGTAATGTAAAGTTGAGTGCAAAGGAAGGTGATGAGTTGTATGATGTGAATGCATATAGATCCATGGTAGGATCTTTGATTTATGCAACAAAAACTAGACTTGATATATGCTATGCAGTGGGAGTATTGTCACACTTTATGCATGAACCTAGAGTACCTCATATGCATGCAGCGAAAAGAGTGCTTAGATATTTGAAAGGTACCATGAACGAAGGATTATTTTATAGTCATGATGCTGATCTAACTCTTAAAGTCTTTAGTGATGCAGATTGGGCTGGAAGCAAAGATGACAGAAGATCCACAAGTGGATATGTGGTAATAGCAGGAAATAAGACATTAACATGGAGTTCAAAGAAACAGCCTACAGTTGCTTTATCTTCTACAGAGGCTGAGTATAGAGGTTTAGCATTGGCTACTACTGAGGTTATGTGGTTTAAAAAGTTGTTTCATGACTTGAATGTGCAGGTTGATGTACCACTGATATATGGGGATAACTTGAGCAGCATTCATATGACCTCAAATCCTATTTTTCATGCTAGAACAAAGCATATAGAGGTTCATTATCATTATGTTCGAGAGAAGGCCATAAACAATGAAGTACAAGTTTCTTTTGTGGGAACAAAGGATCAAGTTGCAGATATCTTCACCAAATCCTTGGATGGACCAAAGCTTCAAAGATTCAACTATATTCTTGGCATGAAGGAAATACCCTTTGAAACTTGAGGGGAAGAATGTTGCAAACATTTGTTTTATGTAGGGTACAAGTTTCAAATTATGTAAATACCTTTGGGAAGTCTTCAAATACTTCAAGAAGGCTCATATTATTCATAAAAGATAGCAAAAATACCACGTGAGTTCTAGAACATGATGAGTCAAATTAGTGAGTCACAAGGGAGCTGCAGTGGTGTCCTAGTGGAAGGTCGATGTGGCTAGTTCTCAAAGTCCATCAATACTTTGCTTATTTGAGCACTTGAGTCATGTAACATCTCCATCCAAGTGTCTATCATGAATTTAGATGTATTAGGAAGGTTTAAGATTAGTTCCCCATGCTATAAAAAGAGGAGAGAAGTCGTGACCTTGCGGGAAGTCCAAGAGAGGCATATGTGTATCTCTATGCTGCTGTAGTTTTTTATGTAGAGATTGCAGAGCTTGTATCTCCCTCATTATATATTCAAATTACATGTTTTATAGCGCATTTGAAAGCTCTTACTGTATACTTTGTTCCTGTAAATTTTCATAATCATTGGGTTTGTGAGCTGAGAGCAGTACTCTCTGCAAGTAGTGTGTGTTCTCTGGTTTCACCCTTGCTGAAGGTCTCCATTAAACCTCAAACTTGCAGAGGTCATATCTCCTTGTGTATTTATCCAAATTGAGTGTTCTTTGGCTCATTAGAAGGCTCTTGGTCTCTAGTATGTGTGGTTAAAACAGTTTTAGAAAACTCTAATCCAATAGAGAATAGTAAGCTCTACAAGCATGACTGGTTTTCTGTGATGGAGTTTGCGAGAAGGTCAACTTGTTCCTAGGGGGTTCCACCTACTTCCAGCTATATTTTGGAGGTCAATAAACTCCAACAAGGTACACATAGGTGCAAGCACCAGTTTGGGAAGATTTTGGTCTGTCTTATGAAAGGAGTTTGGCATAGCTCACATTCTCCAAATTGAGTGATCTATGGCTTTTTGGAAAGCTTAGAGAGTCTATTTTTACTGTGCAAAATTTCATAGGTTCAGTCTTAAGGTCTAGAGATCAATTCAATTTTTGGTGGACTGTGGTAGTGAACTGTTTGGTCCTAGGAAGGGCCTATCATTCTTCTGCTGCAACTAGGAGTGGATATACTCCATCACTAGGTACATTTTTTGTGTTCTTTGGACAATCCCGTAAGAGATGCTCTTTCCCAGAATCTTGATAGAAACATGAATTTTCATTGATTAGGTTTGCATAGGTGCATGCATAGGCAATCACAAATGAGGTGATCAACTTAGCATCTATAGCATGGTCCTCTAGGTGCTTGGGGTCTGATCTGTGTAGGTTGGGGCCAAGAATTAGGATTTGCGTACATGATATTAGCATCTTCTGGCTCCCCACTAGATTCACTAGGATCTTCATAATGGTATGTTTTATTATGCTCCGGTGTCTGGATATAGTAAGCCTATGGGCTTTCAACATGAGTCGAGCCAAAACTATGATCATTCCAATCACTTTATGAAAGCAATGGTGAGACAGGCACTAAGGCTCTATTCAGGTTTTCTTCACCGACGGCATACTTCATTGGGATCACATTGGCTACAGTTGGAGGTTGCTGAGTTAACACAGGTTGAGGCCTTTGTTGGGCCTAGTAGGGTTGCTGATAGGGTTGTTGGGGCCTACCATACTGTTGTGGTGGGTACTGGTTTTGGTATCTCCCTTGTTGTGGATATGGATGTGGATAATTTTGTCTAATAGCTTGTTTGTTGTAAGGGCAATCCTGTGCGGTGTGATTAATGTACCTCCTTTCTATGGTGAAATATTGGCTATTCTAGTTCACTTGGGGTTGTGCCATGATTGGACACACATTAGCCATGTGGTCTCCACCATAGGTGTAGCATCTTTTCACTGGGGCAAATCTAGGTATTTGTTTGTTGGAGACTCCCAGTTTTTGAGCTACGCTCTGTGCAAGTTCCTCAATAGATGTGTATTGTTTGGGAGTCAAGCTAGTAAAGCTATCTGAATCTTTGTAGATTTTTGAAAGCTCTAATTCCTCCCCAAGATTATTCTCAATGTCTTTACACATTTGTACACATTTTTCTAAGGTTCTAGGGTCCTTTAAGTACACATAAGATCTCAATTTGGTACTTAACAATCCATCTTGGAATAATGCCACTTGTTTGGCTAGTGTGGGTAACTCTCGAATGGGGCATCTCTCTGAGTATTTTCTAAATCTTCTTCTTGCAAGTTTTACTATCTCTTGAGGTGTTTGTTTGAAGCTATGTATGAGGGAATAGGTGTTGTGTGTGATGCCAATCTTGGAGAATTCTGTGATGAATGCTTCTAGCAATTGATCTATATTCCTGAATTGCCTCTCGTGTAGTGGTTGAAACCACTTAAGAGCAGTGTTCTTAAGTGTTAGACCAAAAGTGTTGTATTGTGTGAATAGGTCATCAACTTGCTCTGCTCTCAATACTTGCCTAAATTCTTCCACATGATCATAAGGGTCTCCTATACCATCAAAATAATTCTTCATAGACTTGACCAGTTGTGTAGGCCTCAAGGTCCTCATGTGTTCTCTAGTTCGCAAAGGGGATTCATCTGCATTTCTTTGATTTCTTGGGTCTCTATATCTCTCATTTTTCACTCTATCCATCTCTGTTCTTGTTCTTTCTCTTCCTCTTGGGTTAGCAAAGCTTACTTCGAGCATATCTCTGTCCCTTTGAGCTCCATGATCTTGGGATGTTCCAACTCCTTGGTGACCAAAAGAGACATTGGATCTTGGTTGGGGAAAAACAAATTCACCCTTTCAAGTGTAGGCATGCCTACCATGCTCTGAGACCACAAAGACCCTCTCTAAAGTATAGTCTAAGTAGGTCACTTTGCCTAGCATATCAGGATCTTTGAATTCATATATTGTAAGCATTCCCAGTTTGTTAGGCTGGTCAGGTTTATAACTCCAAAAAGCATCGTCGTTCTCTCAGTTTAAGAACAAATGTATGCTCTTATTGTCCTGAGGAACCAATTCTGGAGTGATTATTCTAGTGAGGACTAATTTGCCTCGGGGGTTCTTTGGCTCTTTTCCTAAGGTCCCTTGCTCTATGTCACCTATTTCAACTTCTGAGATTATATTTCCAAATTCATCTGTCCTGTACGGTGAGTGGTGACTACATACATTGTTCCTTCTTTATCTATGTATGCACCATTCTCAAATTTTATGACTGGATGTTCTAGTCCAATGGGTTGATCTGGGTTTTTAATCTAGACAATAGATCTTCTCAGACCATCCTCATAGATGCGAGCACCTAATTGGTTGGTCCTTATGTATTCCAGTTGAGTCTTGTAAGGTCCTTTTGGTTTTTCTAAGTACACTACTCCTAAGCTACCTACAGGTCTCTCCATGCTAAATGACATCTCAGAATTGCTCATTTCTGAACTTAGACTGTATGGGTTATCATTGAGCTACTAGGCCCAAGACCTAGTAGTATGATTGACACTGGCTTCAGATAATCTGAGGCTTTGTCTATCACGAGCTAGATATCTTCCTAACCTAAGGTTCGTATGCTTTTCCCTTTATCCTAACTTTCCCAAGTACACCCTTGTTGCAGAGTTCTTTTGTAATAGTCACTTGTTCTTTTTAATTTCCTTAGGATGTCACTTCTTGTCCAATGGTTTCCATCATGAGGAACACTTGAATGTTATCGTACATGAAGTTTGATCACCCAAGTTAAGATTCTTTTACTTTAGGGTTTTTTGCAAATGTAACATATTTATGCTTGCACTTGGGTAATTAGAGTTTTTGAACTTGATCATGCTTAACATAGCCCTAATTAATCAATACCTCAATCTAAACTTAGCCTGAGTTATGAATTGACAGAGGGCGTTGAGAATGATCTAACCTCATGTTGCTTATCCCTTGTTCATGCTTGAGTGCTCAAGAACCCCATTTTAAAGCTTGCAAAATGCCCTTGCTCTAGATGCCCTTTAATGCTTTCAATGGACCTGTAACAGTCCCACACTTAGATCAAGAGTTAAATTTGATTAACATAACGAACCACTTTCATTCATGTAATTCAAAGACCAAATTTCCCTTTACTTTTTATGGAAATTCCCTTAGAGATCCCTCAACTTTTGACCCAGATGGAAGGTCAACTTCAAAATACCATATCTATACCAATGATCCCAAGATCACTCGAAATGGATTTCATATGAAAAAGTTATGTCAATTCAAGGTTCTGCGATTAAAACAGGGTTAAAACATGCTATCAAGCAAACAAGGTTTCTCAAATTATTTGCTTGGGGCCTCCCTATGTTCCTATAGCTTGATATTTCAAAATTAAAAAGTAAACAACCCTAAAAATTTGGCTGAAATTGGTTATCAATCGCGATCAACATGTCTATCAATCGCAATGGATAGAGCTATCCATCGTGGCCTGTCAATCGCGATGGACAGGTGTCAATTGCGATTGATGAGTCGATCTCGATGGATGGTATCAATTGCGATGGACTAAAAATTTTGGGTTTTAGCGTGAATACCTATCAATCATGGGTCTATCAGTCATGATGGATATGTTTTTCATCAAATTGGGGTGTCAATTGTGATTTTTCTATCAGTCACAATGGACAGGGGTGTCCATCGTGATGGATACGTGTCAGTTGCAATGCATGGCTACTGATCGCGATGCATAGGAAGACCATCATGGGGATGCCAACCATGATTGATTGAATTTCTCAGATTTTTGCATGCCTATGTGTCAATCGGGCCTCTACATGTCGCAATGTACTAGTGTTTCATCGAATATTGCTATCAATTGTCAAAAGTCTGTCGATTGTGATGGACAGGGGTATTCGTTGCAATGGATACCATTTGTCATTGTTGAAAGAGGTGTCCGTCGGGGTCTGTCAGTCACGATGGATAGGTTGTCCATCGCGGTGGACATTGTCAATCGCAATTGATGCTATCAATCATGATGGATAGAGAAAATGCAAATTTTTGAAATTTTCTTGTGGATTTGTGATGTGCAATGTCCCTGGATTGTATTTGTGCACTTACTTTTACCAAAAGGTCAATTTTTTTTCAATTGTGATTAACAAAGCTCAACGATGGGGGACCTATGCAGACATTTTTTGTACCTACTACTACAGCTGTTGTGGAAGTCCATACCTGCAAGAACGCTCAAGAAACATGCAAAACCAGCACACACAAATTTTCTCCCTTACTATCTCTCTCACAAGTGAAATGAGGGAAATGAGGTGGGGAAGGTGATATGACCAAAAAACTAAAAATTAAGCGAAGAGGGAAATGGAGGTGGGAGATGATGCAGATGATGAGGGTGATGAAGTAAGAAAGGGAGAAATAAGGAAAAGTAAAGAAATTACCTATGAATCCAACATCACAACTCTATCTTACCATCACATGCTCATCCTCAAAGCTCTCTCCCTAGCAATGGTGCCAAATTTGGTGTCACTCTAGCACAATGGCAAGTAGCAATCTGAGGAGATCCACCTCATAATTGTCAATCTCTATAGATGTGAGGACTAGTATGAAGACTATAAGCAAGTGGCAGCACAAGTGTGTGAGTGAGAAGCATACAAACATGCACACACATACACACACACGTGCACACAAAGCAAGAACAAAGAGATGAACAATAGAGTTCTTTGTATTACTCAAAAAGTCTCTTACAATAGCTCAAAACTCTAACAAGCTAACCTAAAAAATGAGCTCTCTAGCTTTATTTATAGTTTTTTACTAGGTTTTGGCCCTCGTTAAAAATTAGGTTAGCCTATTTTGGAGGCTCGCACGAGCTCTAAAAATTATGAAAATTGGTACATAGATACTTCTAATACTCCTCAAGATTGAGGTGTTAAATGCGCTTTTGCCGTCAGAACGCGTTTAAACTCTATTGGGGTTCTTGGTAGTGGAAGGGGTCTGAATAATCAGAGGCCCTATACTTGATTTTCCCAAATCAACTCACTCACATGACATTTCGTTCAAACAACTCTGCTAATCCAAACTTTCTAACAGAAAACTCTGGCTCATTTCTTTACGGAATTACTATTCGTATTCCAATCAATACATCTCAGTACACAACGCAAGGATAAACATTACCGTAACACAGACTTACAGTAAACAACTTACAAAACAGTGATTCAGTACTTCACTTAATGTAACATTACCATAACCCAATCTTTACCGTACAAGTCCAGATAATCAAACAAAACAGAAGACACAACAGTACGCAGAATTCTCAAACACACACTACGGGAACTCCACAGAACTTCTCGCCCAGACAGACAGTCTGGCGACTCTTCTGGTCTTCACCAAAAGTGTCTTTTCATTGCTTTATAAGAAAGTTATATCTCTTCGCAGCGACTTCTTAGTTCGTGCAGAATATGAAAAGGAAAAAGGTTTTACAATTGCCAATCAGGCAGCTTACACTGGCACACACAGTGGACTCGAACCCCTAGGTATACAAAATATTACGGTTCATCTATTATACCTTCTAAATACATTGCTCTAGCTAATTTAAATGTTCGGGAAATTTTCTTTTTTAGTGAATCTAACATATGTTTCAGGACTTCGGGTTCTACTAGTTGAGTATTAGTTCTTACTGAACTGGTTGCAATAACCTGGCTCATCAAAATTTTTGCTTGTGTCTGCAAAAAAGCCTCCTGCAGATAAAAGTCGTTTGACAGAGCTGCATCCCGGTTGACTTTCATATCTGCAATCTGTTTATCAACTCGAGAGAGTCTTTCTGCTTGAGCACCCAGTTGATTCTCTCTTCTTTCCAACTCTTGATTCTGAAATTGTATAGTTTGGTAGTAAGCATCTCTTTCTCGTCTTATGCCTGGTATCTCCTTCTGTAGTTGAGCGACCAATATCATCTGGCTTTTAAGAGCAGCATTTGATTCAGATAGGTTTGCAGTTGCAAATTCTAGCTCCATATTGGTTTGCTTTAGTAATACCGTCATTTCCTATCCTTTTTGTACTGCTTCATCCAATTGTGCTTTGGTTTCTTCTAACAAATTGCCCAGTGCTATGCGGGCATCCTCTTTATCTTTAACTAGCTACCGTAACTGAAGAATTTTGGCATCAGCAGCGCATAATAAATCATCTTTTTCTTTGACTTCAGCCAATGCAGCATCTCATTGGCTGATTATTGTTTCCTGTTCGTCCAGTCTGGCCTGGAGTTGTTGAATCTGGAAGTGCACATTATGATTTTCTGCCTTCATCGCATCTATCTCTTCCTGTAAAGGAGTAATGTCTTCCTCAAGTGTATCAACCTTATGCTGCAATTCTTGACAAAGATTCTCTGTAACCATTCTTAATTGTACCGGAAGCTGGTGGGAAAATTAGATAAGCATGCGCCCCATAGATTCTAATTCGGTGAACATGGGAATCGGAGGAAATAAAGGAGGAAGTGGCTACTGGGATGAAGAGGGTGTCAGGAGATGAGTGGAATTTGGTGGAGAGTAATTGGGTGAGGAGGATGAAGCCGTAGGTTCCTCAGGGACAATGGGTGGAACAGGGACAATGATCTTAATTGGAGGCAATGGTGGAGGAATGGGTTTCAGATTGTTAGTTGCTTCGGTCAGTTGTTGCGTAGTTACATCAGGTTGAGCCTTTGCAGATTCTACTGCCGTAATCAATTCCTGTAAAAATTCTGCAATAATTACCTGCGTATCATCTTGTTCCTCTTGTTTGGACTGCTACTCAGATTCGTCCTTAGAAGATTCATCTTTAGAACTCTGATCCTGTTGTTGGGCTGGAGATGACTGCGATGATGAATCATGATGCATCAAAGTGGCTGTATCGTGAAAAGTCTCTTCTTCATGTTCTTCTTCTTCATTTCTAGCGACGGAACCCTTTACTTGACTATCAGAAGAGCTTATTCTGATTCGTTTTCGGCGGAGGAGCTGGAAAAGTTCTTCGTCATCTTCTTCATCATCTTCCAGAATTTGCGCAGATTCTTCATGATACAAAATTGGACCTCGTGGAGGCGGTTGCGCTGCTTGTATGGCCGGAAACAGGAAACTGAGTATGTGAGGGAGACGGGAACACGGCATATCTCCTTTGTTAACCTGTTTAATAACCAAAACGCATTCACGGTGAATGCGTCGGAAAAAATAAGAAGCGAAATTGATAGGCTCGCGAGCAGCCATATCAATTACCGAATAAAATGGGCAAGATATCCCATATGTTCGTTTCTGCAAATTTAGTATTGCTACTAAAAATTGCAGGGCTGTTCTTTCAGGCTCAGGGCGACATAGTATGGCATACTCATTTGAAGAGTGCCTAGGGAACAATTGAATCATGGTAGCAATTGGCAGATTTGGGCCATTCTCTTGACCTTTCGAAGAGAGTCAAAAAGCATCAGCAAATGATTGCATTGTGATTACAGTACGAGATGGTAAAGAGGTAATTGGCCAACTCTGCTCCGTTGTAGGTGTGGCAGCGATGGCGGCAATGATTTGGGCGTAAAATGGGTGACATTCCACTGAATGCCAAGGCAATTCAGCGAAATTGGACAACCCACGTACACGCAAGAACTCACCCACATCCGCAGGGAGTCCGTTACGGAAGGTAGCAAAGTTTGCCAGAGCTTCCATGATGCACACACGAATAGCAAGCAGACACACGGTTTACAAGAAACACAAAGTTCACAAAGCACGCAGACACAATAGCGACTAATAGTGGAATGAAAAAGGTTAAGTAGATAGTTAGCAGCGAGAAGCGATTGAAATTGTTTAATCATCGCGCGATGTTGAGATGATAACCTTCATAACTATGGTGTGCATGCATGAGCAGAACGATAATGCAGGGCGGCTGTTGATCATAATTAGGTATCAAAACGAGGATATTTAAAAACTTATTTTATTAATCCCACAAAACTAAAAAGGAAAAGAAAAAAAAAGAGAAAAAAGAAAAAAATACACGGGCAACCGCAGAACACTTTAGTGCGAATCAGGCGCTTGATGATACGGCCGAAACTTTGAACCATTTATCACTTTCAAAAGAGGAATTCCAGTCAAAGTAGTCAACCAAAAAGTAGCTCGGCCCACTTGTTCAGTAATCCGGTAAGGACCAAACCATCGTAACTTGAATTTTCCAGCAGAACGATTTGATTTTGCATTATAAAACAGCACAAGTTGTCCTACTGTAAAAACTGGAGTTTTAAGATACCGATCATGTGTACGAGCTTGCCGCAATTGCACTTCTTGAAGAGTCACAAAACTTTCCCAGCGATGCTCATCTAATTCTCTGAGTGTGTCCAACCGAAATGGTAAAGATTCTTCAGGTAACAATTTTTGAGAGGTGGCCACACGTAAGCTTGGTACTACAAGTTCCATTGGTGCAATTGCCTCCATTCCATATGCAAGTTTGAAAGGAGTTAGTCCGGTTGCGACCTTGTATGTAGTCCAGTATGCCCATAATACTGCAGGTAGTAATTGATCCCATCTTTCTGGTGATTCCACAATCAATTTTTGAAGCATAGTCAACAACATTTTGTTTGTACTTTCAGCTAGGCCATTAGCACGAGGATAATATGGTGAACTGAATTTATGCAGAATCTGAAAAGTGTGTGTGCGCACTCGCATTAAACTATTGATAAAGTGGGTCCCTTGATCTGTGACAAGTTCCAAAGGTAATCCATAACGTGGGAATACATCCTTCATTAGACATTTTGCCACCGAAACAGCTGTGGCAGACCGTAAAGACCAAGCTTTTGCCCATCTGGTAGCATAATCTGTGCATGTCAGAATATATCTGTTGTTCCTAAGGATTACTGGAGGTGTGATTGGTCCAATAAAGTCAAGACCCCATTTCTGAAAAGGTTCTAAAGGTAAGACAGGCTACAGAGGAAAGAAATGGCGTTGTAAAGGTTGTCCAGATCGCTGACAATTGTCACATTGCTGCACAAATTGAGATACATCTCTGTACATAGTAGGCCACCAGAGCCCACCTTGCAAAATTTTTCGGTGCGTTAAATCTGCTGCAAAATGTCCACTGGAGGGTATGGAATGTGCCAAAGTGATTACTGAGTTTACTTCATGTGGAGGAATACAACGAAGTAAAATCCCAGTGTGATCCATATAATACAACTCTCCAGCAATCAACCGGAATCTACGACTATAAACTGCAATTTTTCGGTGCATTGCAAGGGAAGTTTGAGGAGGAAGACATCCATCAGTAAAAAAGGTTAATAACTGATCATAGTAAGTAGGTGTCACAGGAGGTTGTGCAGATTCATCACTAGTCATTTCAGTAACATAAATAGCTGGTGTGGTGTCACCCAACGTGCCAAGCAGCCACCTAAATGCTGCTGCCGAACCAGATATACCAGTGCAGCATGATCTACATGAAAGACGAATTTTTGGCCTAGTAAATAATGCCGGAATTTCTTTACAGAATACACTAAACCAAGACATTCTCTTTCAGTGTCTGAATAATTCTTTTCAGCAGGAGCAAGCCTTCGACTTGCATAATAGACAGGCCTAAACCACTTATCAGTTTGTTGCATTAAAACACTTCCAATGGCTATATCTGATGCGTCTACAAAAACATGAAAGGGGTGTTCCCAATCAAGAGGTTGTAGAATTGGAACCTGCGTTAATAAAACTTTTAGACGATCAAATGCAGTTTGACATTCCGGTGTCCAATCAAACTGTCGAGGAGTACTAGTGATTAGCCGATTCAGGGGTATGGCCAAATGGGCAAGCCACCGTAAATGTCGACCATGCCACCTGACTTGACCCATAAATCGCATGACTTCTTTCGGTGTAGTAGGCACAAGTGCTTCTAACACGGCTGCAATTTTGTCTGGATCAACTTGTATGCCTTGTGCAGATACAATGTGGCCAAGGAGTTTACCACAAGAAACCGCAAGGACAGATTTGGTGGGGTTCAAACAGAGTCGGTATTCTCGGCATTTTTCAAAGCAACACCATAAATGATACAGGTATGCAACCATCTTACCAAATAAAGAGAAATCATCTAGATATACTTGCATAAAAGAAGTAAGATAGGGTGAGAAGATTTCCTGCATACATCGCTGAAAGGTGCTAGGAGCATTTCTTAATCCAAACCACATGACTGTGCAAGCAAAAACACCCCAATGTTTTCAGTATATCTTGCTCAGCCAATAGGTACAATGAATCCTACCTTTAATAGGCGATCAAGTTCTGCTTTGACCTGTGCTGCATAGTTAGGGTTCATACGGTAGCTGGGTTGTTTAATCGGTTTTGCTTTAGGTTTGAGTACGACCCTATGTTGATAGATGCGAGGGTCCAAACCTTTCATATCACGATAATCCCATGCAAAAACATCAGAGAACTCTCAAAGAAGCTGGATCAAATCTGCTTGAAACACTTCAGACAATCCTTCCTTTATTTTAACAGGTCACGGATTTACTTCATCTCCTAAATTATAGGTGATCAACTGATCTTCCGGAACATAGAATTGATGAGGTTTGCCTGGATTTTTAGCTGACTGTAAAAGATGTTGTAGAATGGTTTCATTCATAGCAACAATATCTTCTATCTCCACTTCTTCGATCACAGGCACCACTGTACAGGCTGCCGGACTCCAGTTATCTACAATAGATTGCAGATCTACAGTACCTAAGGAAATCAGATCTTCATTGTTCTTCAAAAATGCTTCTTCTTCATCGTCGGATAAGCCATCCAACATATGGATAGGCTCTGCTACATATGGTCTGGCATGTAAATCACAGGGCTGAATAGCATCAAATTTGATAACATATTTACGGTGATTGTCCTTAAAAGTAAGTTCTTGTGCTGACCAATTGTAAGGAATTGAACTCACAACCTCTTGGTTAGGAATGTGATGGGCTAACCACTTGCCCCAAAAGCCATGGTTGATGATTACTTCCTAATCCTCTCTCTTAGGGTGTGGTTCAACCATCTCCTACCAGGATTATGTTACATTCTTCCCCCCTTGGTCGATCATTGTCCTCAATGATCTACTCTTGTATGCCTCTAGCCTCGGTGATTAGTCCCTTGAACCCCTAGGTGCCCTTGAATTGATGTCCCTCAACCTCGCATAGTTTCTTGAACCTTGTTCGCAACCTTGGTCTCTTGAACCCTTGCTCTCAACCTCGGTGTCTTGAACCTTCTTGTTCGCAACCTTGGTGTCTCGAGCCCTTGTTCTCAACCTCAGTCTTGAACCTTGTTCTCACCCATGCTTGGTATCTTGAACACTCAATCAAGTGCCACCCAAGGATTCCCAAGGAATTCACACTTCCAAGCTAGCTCATTGGAAAGTTCGTTCCGAGAGCTTTCCAACGGTATATTACATGCCTCAATCCGACATACGGATTGAGAGATACACCCCAATCATTGTAAGGTCCATCCTTGAAACCGACGCGCGCGCCTTCCACAATTCCTACCCTTTCACATGGAGGATGCCCAAGCGCCTTTTTTAGAGGCCATTGGATCATTCCACCTTGCCCAAGCCTACTTCCTAGGCTCTGATACCAATGTAAGGAATTGAACTCACAACCTCTTCGTTAGGAATGTGATGGGCTAACCACTTGCCCCAAAAGCCATGGTTGAGGATTACTTCCTAATCCTCTCTCTTAGGGTGTGGTTCAACCATCTCCTACCAGGATTATGTTACACCAATCATGTATAACCTTAGCCTGTTTCAACCAGGGTCAGCTGAAAAGAAGATTATAATCAAGACTGGACTCCGGTAATTCTAAGACGACAAAGGTCATCTTAAACGTTGTACCCTGCAAGGTTATCGATACATTCCGTACGAGTCCTACTGGATGAACTCAAGATTGATCTGCCATCCTAACGAAAAATTGAACAGGCTCGATTTGCATCCATCCCAACTTTTTACAAAGCATTGCAGTGGCTATATTTACACTAGACCCACCATCAATTAGTACTTGAGTAATCTTGTGATTTTTGCACCATACCGTAATCAAGGGGACCGAATGATCAACCGTAGAATCAGTTTCCAGTTGTACCGTTGTTGTCGCTGGAATGCAAGAAGATCCAGGACTGAGCTGTTGTTGGATTTGCTACCGAACTCCCGGTACTAGTGCAAGTAATTGTCCAAGAGGGAGAGTAATGGACGCCTTAGATAAAATTTCCCATGCCTGATCTGCTTGAATTGTACTTTTCACCAATTCTGACTCCATGGCAACCATCTCAAGGGTTGCTCAAACCAGAATCCCACAGAACTTGATAGCTCTACTAGATGCGCCTATGACAGGGGTAGAATCTTATTCCTGCGATCCTTCCTTTGGCAGCAGAACTTGGGTTACTGGAATGGGATCTGGAAACACTGTAGGCTCTTTGGTGGTCCATTGACTAGCTTTGTCATACATTCTCTGTTGTTCATGGATGCCAGGTTCAAACACTTCTGCTGCTGGTTGTAACTGCTTACCAGATCTTGTTTGAATCACTGCGGCCTGAATTTCTATTGGTGAAATATATACCATATTAGTCATAGGGTTTTGACGCTCTTTCTTCCTCTGATCATATTCAGCTGCATCCTTACAGAATCTGCGTATGTGGCCTAATTCACCGTAAAAATGACAGCGAGGAGGTGGCAAAGAATTACCTTCTTGCGATGTTCCTGTCTGCCAGCAATTTGTATTGTAATTTGTATTCCGCTGTCCTCCATAATTTCTGTATCCTTGTTGCTGATTCTTTCTCATCTGAGGTGGTACATAATGAGTGGCCGGCTACCTAGGTTCTTGTATAATAGCATTTACGGTTGCTGGTCCCTGCACTTTGGCGTTATAAGCACAGTTTTCGGTGGAATGTCTGGTTGTATTGCAGATAGCGCAATACATCTGATTAAGGGCACATGTGACACTGGTATGCCCTGAATTCTGGCACTTAGTGTAGTACATTTGTCTAGCCGGATCCTCTGCAACACTTTTATTGGCTTTTAACCACTCCAAATCTTCGGTAAAGCCTCCAACCTTATGCTCGAGCTGCAAAGCCATTGCAATAACAGCATCTAATGTCATAGCTCCCACACAATGGATGATCATAATCTATCTAAGCTGCGGAGTCAAACCATTAATAAACCACTGAGTGATGACATCATCCGGTAAATTAGCATGTGCCGGAGGTAGTTGTCTCAAATGAGTTCTGAATAGGGTGGCATATTCCTGCACTGTTTGATTCAGCTTTTGTCTATTGTTCTGCAGGTAATCGAAAATTTTGGCAGGATTCTTCTTTAGCCGGAATCTCTGCAGAAACGCATCCCTTACTGCTTCATAGGTGCCGAAATGATTGATATCATATTCTGTAAGCCACCTGGCAGCTTCATTAACTAGTGTTGACTGGAATACTATGGCCTTGTATGCCGGATCGGGTGGATGATTAAGTACTGCATAACTAATTTCAAAGGTACGTACATGAGCATCAAGATCATCACCTGGAAATCCACCGAATTTTGTGTAGGTGACTCCTGTTGGAACCGAGCGAGGTGGAAGTAGCTGCTGCTGCTGTTGTTGTTGTTGTTGTTGTTGTTGTTGTTGTTGTTGTTGTTGTTGTTGTTGCCCACTCATGTTGGTACTGTTACTATTTCCTGAGTTCTGAGGATGTGCTTCCGGATCTTTAGAGTATGTATGATTAGACTGCTCTCCTTCTGGTTCGAAAATAGCGCTTAACCTCTTACGAATTTCTGTTTCAAATAGCTTATCCTCTTCTGCGGTATCAAACGTAGGCAAACTTGCTCCGAATAGTGGTGTTCGGAATGAAGATTCATCGAGAAGTATAACACTGTCACCGGAAAACTGTAAATCTTCTGCAACCAGGACCGAACTACCACCGGAATTAGTGGAACTTTCCCCAATCCAAGGTATTCTTTCACCTTCAATGACCTCTCTAGATAACACACCTCTATCCGTAGAGAGATTTGAATCTTGACCAAACGGTGTCGGATCAACTTCACATTGTGTTCCTGTGGACTTCGAAGTTACTATCTCTGCCTCAGACTACACCGAGATTTCACTGGAATTTACCGGAATTGTAGTATGTTCCACCGGAAAGCTACCCGAATCACTACTAATATGCTTCGCTTCTTCGACGACCAAACCTAACCGATCTGCGCTTCTTCCTCCTCGGGGTGTCCTTCGCAAATTTGGTACCACCCAAGGCTGTCTGTACTTCAGATACGACTCGTCGGACCGAGTAACCGGCATATAGCACCTTTGCTACACTTGTGTACTACTCTATCTTACTGTCGATTCACAATCTATGGTTACCTTCCCACAATCACTGTGCAACACTCTGTTGCCACTTTCCGATAATCACTTTGCAACAATCTATTGCCACTTTCCCACAACTAATTTGCAACATTCTGGTGCCACATTCCCACAAACGTTACCAGTGTTAAATGCCCTTTTGCCGTCAGAACACGTTTAAACTCTATTCGGGTTCTGAATAATCAGAGGCCCTATACTTGATTTTCCCAAATCAACTCACTCACATGACATTCCGTTCAAACAACTCTGCTAATCCAAACTTTCTAACAGAAAACTCTGGCTCATTTCTTTACGGAATTACTATTCGTATTCCAATCAATACATCTCAGTACACAACGCAAGAATAAACATTTCCGTAACACAGACTTACAGTAAACAACTTACAGAACAGTGATTCAATACTTCACTTAATGTAACATTACCGTAACCCAATCTTTACCATACAGGTGCAGATAATCAAACAAAACAGAAGACACAACAGTACGCAGAATTCTCAAACACACACTACGGGAACTCCACAGAACTTCTCGCCCAGACAGACAGTCTGGCGACTCTTCTGGTTGTCACCGAAAGTGTCTTTTCATTGCTTTATAAAAAAGTTACATCTCTTCGTAGCGACTTCTCAGTTCGTGCAGAATATGAAAAGGAAAAAGGTTTTACAATTGCCAATCCGGCGACTTACAGAGGACTTCTCAGCTTGAACAAAATGGAGTAGGAATAATGGAAAATCGTATTTACAATGGTGTAAAGTGACTAAAATCATTGTTTGGGAAGTATTTCTTCATGAAAAAGTATGTGGCCTACTTGATCGATCTGCATTGACTACTTTTCCCGCTTAATCCTACTTAGATCTCCCTTTGTTATGACTCCCTTTGGTGGCTTCCCTGTCTAGTAAGGCCTTGAGTGCCCTGGCTGCTATCAACACTTGCCCATGGAATTTTTGATACCAACTTTAAGAATAGGAAATCAAATGCAATGGATAGGTCATGAATTATCTGAGAGAATCGTGGAATTAGGAAAATTATGAACCTTGAGAATACAAGCAATCATGAGTATTTATGTAGATAAAAAGAGACAAAAAGCCTATCATGACATACACATCAAGGGAAAAGATCAGCAGGAAGGAGATCTATTGTTGGAATATACAACTAGGGAGTATACAAGGAAATTGGAAAAAAAAGACATGGACCATATATTATTCATGAAATTAGTCCTAGTGGAGCTATTCAGTTAGCAAACCTAGATGGTGAAATCATGCCAAACTATATAAGTGGTTGTAGAATCCAAAGATACAAAATGCCTATAACAACTAAGAAATGGAGAAGAATACAACAATCACAAAAGAGAAGGAAGAAAGAAGAAAGAATTAGAAAAGATGCTCAGGAAGAAGCTAAAATGAAAATGAGGAAACATAAAGCATTACAAGAAGTATTGGTATGTGAGCAGATCATTGGAATTAGTTATCCACATGAAATTCAAAGAAAATGAAATCAGGGTATTATTGGACTTTGGATCTCAAGTAAAATTAATTAGTTCTGGAATACTCAATCAACTCCAAAAGAAAAGAAAACCAAGTTCTACTTTCATTAGAACAATAGAGGGACAAATTCGTCCAACAATATCAACCCAAAAAATTACTCTAAAACTAGGACAAGAAGAATCTATAGTAGAATGTGAATAGTGGCCTGAAAATTTGATGTCTAAAAAATTAGTGTTAGGGCAATCATGGATGAAGGAAAATAAAGTATCAATTAAATTTAATCAAATGTTGATTTGTATGAAGATAAATAATAAGAAGATAAAAATATTGTTTGCAAGCAATGATATGCAGGAACCAACTCATGAAGCACATCATGTAGAGTTGGAGACATTCAAATTTCCATCAAAAGAAGTGTCTCTAGATGTCATATAGAACATAATGGAAGCATTAATGGAAAAAATTGACAAAGGAGAGATAGTCAACAAATATCTATGCAAGAAAGTGAATCAAACTCAAACTTGTCTGTATCATTATCAAAAGAGAAAACAAATATGGAAACCAAAAAAGGAAAATAAGAATCATAACCCAAATATGAAGTAGATATGGAAACCAAAAATTTTTGCTACCAAGAAGAAAGGGAGAGATGAAATCTGGTGGCAGAAAATTGGTATGAAAAATCAAAATAAAAAGACACGAGAAAACCTAATATGGTGTTGGAAGAAAAAATCAGCAATACACACACAAGTTGTAAATCAACAACAGCATGACAACCTGAAGGGAAATATGAACATACATGGAGATATGCTAAGAAAAGCCTCTACATCAAATGACTACATGTGTAGGGCTACACTACAAAGCCATGCATTCACTAGGCACAAAAAGAGTTAATCCCATGCACAATAACAACCTCTTTTCATCTCAAGCAGAAAGAGCTAGAAGGGGGAGACAAATCAAAAAATTCTAGAAAAAAAGAATACTATATACATACATACATAAATACATACATACATACATACATACATACATATATCTATATATATATATATATATATATATATATAATATGGTAAATAATTATATAGTAAAGTAAATAAAAAAAACACAAAAGCAAGATGTAGAAGAAGGTGTGGGTAATGTTATTTTGAAAAAATTCTTTTATTTCTTCACTTTGCCCAAAAATATAAACATATAAAGATATTACTTTTGCACTTAGAAAAATCTTGCTATATGTATGGAGCATAGAAGTTTCTAAAATAAGAGATAGCTATATTATGTGATGATGAGTGGTGTAAAGCTTATTTTCCCTTTTGGTATTTCTTACAAATCAATTAATTTTCTTTGGGTCTTATATTTGATATATGTGGATTCTTGGTGTGTTTTTTCTTTCCATAGGATGACTAAAGGACTTCCAATATCTGAATTGGAAGTGGATGTAGTTTCCTTATCAAGAGGACATTGGTTTCTGGATACAAATAGAGAAAGAGCTCAAGGATTTCCTCAAAATAGTCAGCAAGTATATTTGCACTATAACAAAAAGAAAGTACAAGTATACTATGCTTTGTCAGGAATTCTATAATTTTCAAAGATTAGTCGCATCTTACAAGAGGTGGAAGGCAATAGGGTTACACAAACTTCTAGAGGAACCTATGTTTTTTGTTGACTTTGATAGATGTGAGCAAGCTATGTCAACCCTTCAGGAAGTTAGAAGAAGTACAGAAGCTTATTTCATGTGCAAAGTGAAAAACAAGGAAAATGAAGTGGTAGAGATATTAATTAAATTAGAGCATATCAAGGTTGCTTTGAACTTCTACCCAATGGGCACAAAGATTGATGTAAGCTTTGTAAAGAAGAATTCAGCTACCTATGATGGATTTATGAAGTTTTCAGACTTTAAAGATAAAGCTAATGAGGATTTGGCAATCAAGATATTTTTATAGCTATTGTGCTTTCCAAGGTTGCCTAAATACACTAAACCACACTGACCAATAACTTTGGTGATGATGAATAACAAAGATAAAAGCAAACCATATGGTGTCACAGATATGACACCCTATACCCATGATTAGTTGAGGGAAGATGCTAAACATTGGGAGACAAAAAAAATTATGAATGGAGCTCAATAATTCACCAAAATAATCTATCATGTTCTAGGTATGGAGGATAAGCTGAGGCTAGCTCCTGAAGCACATGTATTCAGAGCACTAATGAGTAAAGTGAAGAGTCCCCTTGAACCAATAACAATCAGGGAAGCATGTAGAAAAACGAAGGAATTAGTCAGGGAAATGTCACAACCAATCAAGAAGAGAGAAATGGATCCTAGAAAAATAGAACTAGAAGTGATAGAAGCTGTTGAAGAGGATATAAAGGAAGACCAAAAGAAAGTCCAAGTAGATCCAGAACCACATCTGCCTCAAACAAGGACAAAAAAATTATACTCATATTTAATGCAAGGAGTGATAAAAGAGCAGCATATGAAGCTCAATACCAAAAAATGTTAGAAGATTTATCAGACAAAGCTACAGACTGGACTCAAGTTGAGATGGAACACTATGAAGAGCTTCATGATCAAATGATGAATGCAGAGACTGAAGTTGTGTTCATAAAGAAAGAAGCTGCACTTCTATCTTACTTCAACGAGTTATAGGGACCTCTTGAGACAAGAGCCACTATGATGGCAACCATAAGGAGACCAAAGAAGGAATCTAAAAGCAAAAGAAAAATTAAAGGATTAGAATAAATGATTCAAAGGAAGATGAAGAGGATTATCAAAATAGCCAATAGCTTGAAGTAAAGCAGTATGATCATATTATAGGCATAGAAAGGATTCCCAAGGATATTAGGGGTGTATGTGAAATAATAATGAGGAATATTGAAGATTTTAGACCTTCAAGCAGGAATATTATTATTTCAGGTATAGCTACAGAGTCGGAATTCATTAATGGTCATAACGTCATAGAAGAATATAAAAAAGAGAAGCATCAGTTGGAGGAGGATCTCAAAGAACAACAATTCATAAGTGAGAAATATTTAGAGAGAGCAATTGCACTAGAGACAAAAGTAGTGCAAAACAAAAATAGAATAGGATCTTTGGAAGAGAAATGCACTAAACTAAATGAAACCATCAATAAAATGGGGGAGGATATCATAAGATTAGAGTCCAAAAACAAAATATTACAAACTTCATATCAAGTTCTTACCAAAGCCAATGTGGAAATTAATAGACTCCTCATGGAAGAAGGGAAGATGAAAATAGAGGTATAGGATTTAGGAGCTAACTATGAAGAAGTGGAGCAATTAAAGTTGCAATTGGAACAAATCAAAGAAAAACTAGAAGATGCAAAGGAGTTCAAAAGTCCATGTGTGATATGTTCTTCCATTTAGCAACTCCACTTTGTTGAGGTGTATAAGGCATTGTACACTGATGTTTTATCCCACATTCAGCCAGAAATGCATTAAAGTCAAAAGACATATGTTCCGCTCCTTGATCAAAACGGAGGGTGCCCATTTTACATGATGATGGATTTTTAGCCAAAACCAAAAACTATTTTAAGCACATGAACATTTCGGACTTTGCTTTGGATATATCCATGCATGCCAGGAAAAATCATCAATGAAAGTCACGAAGTAAAGATAGTTCCCAAAAGAGGGTGTCTGCATAGGACAACTGACATCATTGTGAACAAGCTGCAATCTCTGAGTAGCTCAAACTCAACCATCTTTTAAGAATGAGGAACATTGCATTTTGCCCAAAATACAGCCTTCACATACATGTTTGATGCGTGCCTCAAGTTCCAGCAAAGAGGACACCATTTTAGATTTCTATAGGTGTAGCAAACTAGCAAATTCAGATGACCAAAGCATGCATGCCAAAGCTTTGCATCTGACATAGCATGAGAATCATGTACGACACATCCTTAATTGTTGATAGATTTTTCATAGTCTATAAGCTTATACAGCCCACGACATAAAATGCCATAAGCAATAATCATGTCGCCATTTGATAGATCATGAACTGTACATCTGTCATCAACAAATCTCACAACCAGGCCAATCTTGTTAATGCACAAATTGATAATAGATTTTTCTTGATCCGTGGCACAAATAAAGCATCTGTCAAATCAAAAGAACTACCATCAACAGTAGTTAAAATGATCTTATCAACTCCCATGACAAGATAGAAGGAGTTGTTGGTGCATGTGACAGTATTCCCTATAGGGACAAGCTCGAGTGAAGTGAAGAAACTATGCTGCAAGGTAATATGTTTGGTTGCCCCACTATCAAAGTACTAAACATCTGAGTCTACTGTAGACATACACTGTTCAGGAGAAGATGGGTCAAAAGTGCAAACAGTAGTAAGTGCCCATTCTTCATTCTGCACAAAATTATCAAACTCTGTTTTTGGTGTAGAGGCGTCTGCAACAATCATTCCAGGCTCTTTTGTCTTTTCCTCTTTTGCAGTTGGATAGTTCTTTATAACATGATTGTTTCCTTTAGAGTACTTACATAAGAATTTCTGCATTTTTGATTTCTTCTCATCTTTTTCTTCCTTCTTTAAATGTGAAGCATTTGCAGATTTTTGCTTACTAGTAGATGAGCTTCATTTACCTTTGCCCTTTTGACTAGCTAGGAAAGCTTGATCTGCAACATGCATAATGGACCTGTTCTGCCTAGAATGATCTTACTGCAACAGAGGAGAGACGAAATCCTCAAATGACAAGGCATTTGGATTGCCTTTCATCATCAAACGAAGAGTAGAATCAAAACTCTGACATGACTTAGGAAGACCATTCAAAACGGTCCACACAAGTGAGCTATATGGTATAACTTCATCAACAAAAATCCTATTCCTTCAAATCTTTGATATTTGTTAGAAAATTGTCCATCGAATCACCTTCATTCATATGGTCACTCTCCAACTGTTTTCGGAGGTAAGCAACACGAGCTTCATTCCTAGCCTGATACAATGTGGTAAGTGTATCCCAAGCATCTTTAGTTGTTATGTAAGAGCAAATGTGAGGAATAATGGCACGTTTAACTGAAAAAGGCTATCAATGCATGTGCGTTAGCATCTCTGCCATCCCAACAATTTTGCTCTGTAGTAGGTGTAGCAAAAATCGTAGCACGAACAAGAATCTGAAAAATATCAGCATCTTCAATGCCATCTACATCAGCTTCAATACCTCTATTTGCATGTGTAAGAGGATATTTTTCAACACCCTACACAATGTTCCACAGTCCTTTTGCAAACGTTGCATCATATAAGCCCACAATGGGTAATTGGTACCATCCAACTTATCCTCAACAGCCAACATACGGAATACATCACTGCTTTCAGCCATGGCCACTGACTAAAATACCTTGATGTAGAAAAATGATTGTATCTGAAAAAGTTGAACAGAACTACCGTGATGAGTTCTGCTAGACCTCTAGCAAACTTTGAGATGCTTATATTGGCGAACCAAAACTTGTATATATCTTAGGCACAAAAAGATGAAATAGCCTACACAAGCACTAGGATAGTATGTTCGGAGGCCAAAATGAGCTCAGATCACGATTTCGGTACCACATACCAAAGTTGTTTTGATCTCCTAATCACCTTGAGTATGTGTGATTCTGAGACTGTGACTAGAGGAGTGTTGAGGACTCCCTAGATGAAGCGATGACCTGCTCTGATACCAATTGTTGGAGTTAGACGTCTACGGAAGCACGCAAACAACACAAGGAAGAAGAAGAAGCTTGGAGCACAACACACAATACTGAATGTATCACCACTAGAATGTACAAAGATAAGTAACCCATTAGGGCTATAGGTGTATATACAAGCAGGGAAAAAAACACCTCCTAAAGAGGGAAAAAAGTGCCTTGGTAGTCCTAGAGTGTTGAGCACATCACTACCTAAATATATCAACAAGGGGAAGGATGTTAGAGGATGCTTTTTTGGACTAAAAAGATGAATTGTAAAATTAGATTTATGTATTTTAGAAGGATGGAATGATGTAATTTTTTGATAAATTATGAGAGCTCTCAAAATGTATAGAAGTGACTTTACGGTCTAGAACACTTAATTTTCAAGTGAAAAATAGGACACTTGAAAAACTATATAAGTCAATTTATGACTTATGTTTGGGATGATTCATTTTGTATGAAGAATACTTGAATGAGAACTTGAGAGCTCTTATCCTTCCTTATCTCATCTCATCACTTGACTTCTATGGTGAATCACTGATGAATTTTTAAGTGTTTACCTTGGATTTATCTTGTTAATCAACTGTTTCTTGAGTATTTCATGAGAATAGAGGTTCATTCTTTTATTTTCTACCTTCAATATCATTATATTTGTTGAAGAAGTTGATTGTGTGCTTTTCGTAAGAATCACAATTGTCTCATCTTGATGATACACGTACATTCTATAAATTGTTGAGTTGGTTTTGTAGCTTCTCTATCTTGTCATTGTATAATGCACTTGTAATCCTTTGTTCGTCTATCATAGCCCAAAGATCTGAGATCTTTTGTGATCCCCCATAAGCTTCTTGATATAAAAATGGACCATGGATAGCCTTGGATTCTAGTAATAATCTCCTAAGTTCCATTCTTTTACCTTGAAACTCTTCACACTAATCATAGTTGCTCCTCACATTGTGTGCAAATAGTGGAAGTGTCATGGCTCTTCTTTGGAATTGAATCTAGAAATGTTGTTGCATGAATCTTGAGAAACTATTCTAGAATGTACTCCTCATTTTATCTATTTTTCATGACTTCATCTATCTTCATTTCAAGTTGCATTTTAAGCAAGCATTCTGTATGTGTCAATGTATACATTATATTAGCGGAATTTGCAAGTCCTTCTTTAGGGGCCAAAAACAATTGTGTTGTGGTCTAGGTGTGTCATGCCCTTTCCTCTTGTAACTCTACCTATAATAAAACTATCTCTTGTACTTCTTTTGTCATTGCATATGAATTCTTTGATCTTTCTCTATGTTTGGTATAATCATCTACATACTCATTTAATAAGTTCAAAATGTCTTTCATCTTCATTTCCATTCAAGAGGGTGGGGGTGTGATGATAGGAAACATGTGTGGAAGTGCATCGTGAGGTTGATGAAGGGATAGGGATCAGTGTTGATGGGGATGGTATGTCAAAGACATTGAAGGGGGGGGGGGGTTGTGGAGGATGTGGTAGGTTGTGGTTCTTCTATGGGCTATGGAATGGGTGTTGCAACCTCTTCAAATGGTGGTTGGGTTACATCAACATGCGGCTCTAAAATGGTGTGAGAGGGTGTAGCCCTAGATGAGGAGGATGGTGAACTATATTATTTATATGAGGAAGGCATATAACTTATAGACCATGTTGGAGTGTGATGCCTTTCCTTCTCTCCTTTGACTTGATCCTTCCAATCACCTTTCTATTTACTACAATTACTTTCTTTTTCCATTAAGAGCTCATTATCATTGATGTTCATAGTAGCTTCTCTTTAGTTGCAAAGGTGGAAAGGCACTCCACACATCTCTCTACATTAAAGTGTATTAGTGGAAGTTTTAAAAATTGATCTATCTGTAACATTGGAGATATTTGGTAAACCAAGCACACTCTGATCCCTACTCATTTTCTTCATATCCCTTTCACCTATATGAGCTAATCTCATGTGGCAAATTTACATTGTTGATAATGTTTGACTACCATAATTGAACAAATCAATGTTCTTGGTATCTTGGAGCTTAGCAAATGTAAATAGTCTACCTGATTTTTCTCCTCTTTCTATCCTCTTGAATTCCTGATGTGTATCCTCAACAAATGTTCCATTCTTTTTAAATCTGACCTACAATCCTTTCTCAACAATCTGACCAACACTTCTAAGATTTTTGGTGATGGTTGGCACATACAACACATTGCTCAATAGGTTCATATTACCATCTAAAGTCTTTACATTTTCTATCTTCTCCACTTGATGCCTTGTGTCATCTTTTGTTTGGACTTCATGTCTATTTCTTGGATCCTCCAAGTCTGAGAGTAGAGCTACATTCCCTGCTACATGATTTGAGCAACTTCATTCTATATTGAATACATGTTCATCTACTTTACCTTGCTTCATGATCATATTCATCAGAAGTAATGAGTCCTCTTGAGTTTGACCATCTGCATAGTAGTTGTAGTCTCTTCTTCCTCTGTATCCTCCTTGATAATTATTGTTTTTGTAACCCTTGTTATTGTTGAATCTTCCTCTTGAGCTTCCATAGCCTCCTCTATTGTAGCCTCTTCCTCTTTGGTTTCTAGGATTCATGAAACAATTCTCCGTAATGTGATTAGTTAAGTCGCATATGGCACATGGAGAAGAGCTTTGAGATCTCCCCTTGCCTTGTCTTCCTCCTCTGCCTCTTCCTCTTGAAGCTCTACCTCGACCTACAAAGTTTGCTTGAGAGGTACTACCTTCGTCATCAGATTTTTTACTCTTGCCCTTACCACATTTATTCTTGTTCTTATCTATATATAGGACAGAGGATTGATTACCTTTTGAGTTGTCTCCATTCTTCATAAGCTTTGCCTCATATGTGAAGAATTGTCCCATGAGGGTGTTGAAATCAGGAACATGCATATCCATGTAGAGATCCATGGATGTGATGAAAGCTTCCCATTTGTCATCTGTCGTTATTGCATTGATCACTTGCCTCACTATCTACTCTTCATCAATGACTTCTCAATGCTCCCAAGTTGATCTACTATTTCCTTCATTTTGGTGTCAGTCACACTTTTCTTTGGCATCTTCTTGAGTGTAGTGAACTCCATCCATAGTTGGTTTTCTCTTGCCTTGGTACTACTTGATGAGAAGAATGCTTCAAGAGCATTCCAAGGCTCTTGTGAAGTCTTTCAATTCCTGATGTGTGTAAGAAAAAAATCAAAGATTGAAAGAATGTATGACTTGGCTAGAGCATCCTTTGAGCACCATGTGGTTAACTCAAAAATGACTTTGGCAAGTCGGGGGGCTCATCCCGATATTTCAAGAGCAAGATGATGTGCAAACGTAGTCAAATTCATTAATTCATACCTCAAGATTGGTTGAACCAAAGCAAGTTATTTCATGAATTTAGAGGCACTATAGACTAACAAATGAGTTTAGCAATTCAGGGGGGTCATCCCGATATTTTAGGAGCAAGATGATGTGCAAACATAGTCGAATTTATCAATTCATATGTCAACATTGGCTGAACCAAAAATAATGAAACTTGATATCTAAATAGTAGACATTTTACTATAACTATAACAAGTTAAAATGCATCAAATGGTTCAGTACACATAGAGAAATCATTTCTGCAAAATTGATGAAATGATGAAGATGCAACAGAGAATAGTAGACAAAAACAAACTTGAAGAAATGTATCAAATTATGTATGCTAATGAACATATGATACAAGGGAAGTGTAGTCGACTACTCATGCATATGTTGGGCTCAAGGTATGCTCAATGATGTAGCTCAATATCTCTTAGAATGACTCTCCCTAATCTATGACTAAAATCTTATCTATTTATGCTCAATTAGTGAGTTTGAATTTTGAATTTCCCCCACCTAAAAGTGTTCATACACTTTAGGGGTTGTTTAAATTGATTCCTTCTACCACATGAGCCATGGGTTCAGCTCCCTAACTTTAGGAGATTCTATTCTTTCTTGATGTTTACATTTATCCAAAGGTAGCTACACCTATATTGATAAGAAGGTGTTCATATGTGGTCCTCCATGTGAGATACATGAATTGATAACTAGTCCTGAATATTTAGCCAAGCATTTAGGCTTGCTAAAATGTACCAACAATATACATTATGGGTGATGGTTTTCCTTCTTCAATTAATATATTGGATGAAATTAACCACTCAAAATTTTCTCTAAGGATGGAAGCATATATTCAAAGAATAAATCTCAATGGATGCATCACTCGAGATGATTTGATGCCTTACTAAGGACCAAAGAAGAACCAACACCAAAATGAAAAGAGAGGTTGAACACAGTGTGCAAAGGATGATTTGACAAGGTCATATATTCTAAAATCTATTTATGATTTCTTAGAGCCACACACTAAGGCTGTACGAATTTAGACGAGACAATGAATGAAGTTTTGCATAAAAGAATGGATCACTTTGGAGAGAGAAACTTGAAGAAAACTAGTAGAGATCAAAGTATACTTGGACTACCAAATATCACAATTCAACATATAGTTTATAAATGCAATGCATGCCAATTTGGAAATTCTCACAAGCAACCTTTGACAAAAAAGGGATACATACATGTAGACATCTTGGAGCTTGTCCACAATGATTTTTGAGGACCAAGCAAGGAACCACCTATCTGAATTCAAGGCACAATGTGTCTTTCATTGATGATTGGATGATACTCTATTTCATGAAACATACAGATGAAATATTTTCTTGTTTTAATAAGTATCTTGCACTTGTAGAAGGTCAAATAGGTAGAACATTGAAAAACCTAAGGTGTGATGGAGGAGAAGAATAATTATCCCACAAATTTGAATCCTTCTTGGAAGAGAGAGGAATCAAAAGAGAGATTACAACTACATAGACACCTCACCAAAATGGTTTAGCAAAAAGGAGAAAGAGGACCATTGTGGAAGAAGCTATGTCAATGCTTAATGAGAAGGGGTGGCCCAATTACCTATGTGTAGAGTCAATATCCACTACCACTTATCTTATCAACAAGTTACCTTAAAAATACTCAGAAGGAATAAACCCAATGAAGCTTGGAATGGAAGAAGACCAAGCTTAGATCATTGTAGAATATTTGGATGCATTGCATATGCACACATATCAAAAATAAGAGAGAATCTTGATCCCAATGTAGAGAAATGTGTGTTCATAGGCTATGACCTAAATCATAGTTTGAGATGTACTATTTGATAAAAATAAGTCTTGGTTTGTAGATGATTGTTAGAAATTCAATTGCCAAGCCTCATATGGACTAATTGACTACACTTCTTTTGTGGGACACCTATTAAGTACATATGTTGCACACATAACATCCTCAAGCCAAAAGCTATGTCATAAGGCCTATATTTTGATCATGCACCTTGTTATTTCCATGAGATATATGTTTTGTCTCTCAGAAACTCTGATTTGTTGAGGTGCATATGACATTGTACACTGATGTAGACATATACTCCCCCTTGTATCAGAAGTGAGGGTGCCCGTTTTACATACGGACATATTTTCAGCCATAAAAAAGAACTTTTTGAACCACATAAACACATTGGACTTTTCTTTCAATGGATAAGCACATGCATATCTAGAAAATTCTTCAATGAGATTCATGAAGTATAGGTAACACCCAAGTGAAGGTGGTTGCATAGGACCATAGAAATCAATGTGAACAAGCTACAATTTATGTACTAATCTAAATGAACTATCTTTGGTAAAGGAAGAATGTTGCATTTTACCCAAAATAAAATTTTCATAGGTATGCTTAGAAGGTGCCTTAACTTCGGGAAAAGAAGCTATCATTTTAGATTTCTATGTGTGAATCAAACTACCAAAATTTAGATGACTAAAGCATGCATGCCAAAGTTTTGCATATGAAATAGCTTAAGAATCATGAATTGCACATGTTTAATTATTCTCAAATTTTGCATAATCTATGGGCTCATATAGCCCATGACATAAAATGCTAGACGCAATGACATTATCACCATTCAGGAGGTCATGAACTATACAAATATCATTATCAAATTTAAGAACCAAGCCCATTTTGGTTAGTGTTGAAATTGATAACAAATTTTTCTTGATCCCTAACACATAAAAGGCATTTGACAATTTGTACTACCATCATTAGTAGTAAGAATGACATTTACAACTCATATTATTGGATAAGAGGATTTAGCACAAGTAACATTATTCCTTAGAGGGATATGCCCCAAGTGAAGTGAAGAAACAATGTTGCAAAGTAATGTGTTTAGTTGCACAACTATCAAAATACCAAACATGGGAGTCTACTAAAAACATACACTACTCATGAAAATATGGAGCCTAGTTGCAATGATTATTAAACACCCATTCTTCTATTTGAACAAGGCAAAAAACTTAGCTTTAGGTGTAGAGACCTCTACAACAACCATTCCTGCCTTTTTCTTCTTTGCCTCTTTTGCAAATAGTTTAGGACAACTCTTAATGAAATGATCATTTTCCTTACAATACTTGAAAAATTGTTTCTTGTTTTTTCTTTTACTTGTCATCTACATCTTCCTTCTTTGATTGTGGAACATTAGCATATTTTTTTCTTAGTAGTGGACAATCTCCATTTACTTTCACCCTTCATACTAGCTAAAAGAGCTTGATTTGCAACATCTATAGTTGACATATTATGTCTAGATTGATCTTCTTGTAACAAAACAATGACTAACTCCTCAAACGTTAAGGCATTTGGATTTCCTTTCATCATCAAACAAAGAGTAGAAGCAAAACTCTTTAAGTCTTTGGAAGGACATCAGGAAAATTTTTCACAAGTGAACTATCTAGAAAGATTTCACAGATAAAAATCAATTGTTCTTTCAAATCCTTCATCTTTTTCAAAAAAGTTTCCATTGAATCTCCTTCTTTCATATGCTCGCCCTCTAAATATTTTGGGAGGTAAGCAATGTAAGCCTCATTTCTTGTATGATATAGTGTGGTAAGTGTTTTCCAAACGTCTTTTGCTATTTTCCATGAGAGAATGTGAGGGATAATGGCATGTTTGACAAAAAAAACTATCAAAACATTCATGTGTGCATCTCTACCATCCCAAAGGTGATCCACAATAGGTGCAATAGGAACCATAGCAGGTCAAGGAAATTGAAGATCATCATCTTGAACACCATGTGCATCACCTACTATCATTGTATTTGCAAGTGTAAGATGATGTATTTCAAACCTTGTGCAATATTCCATAATCTTTGTGCTATGAATACATCTTTTGTAAGAAATGAAAGCATCATTTCTTGTATTGTATAGTGTGGTAAGTGTTTTCCAAACATCTTTTACTGTTTTGCATGAGAGAATGTGAGGGGCAAAGCATTCAATATATGCATCTCTACCATCCCAAAAAAGATGATCCACAATAGGTGCAACAAGAACCATAGTAGGTTAAGTAAATTGAAGATCATCATCTTGAACACCATGTGCATCACCTACTACCATTGTATTTGCAAGTGTAGGATGATGTATTTCAAACCCTGCACAATATTCCATAATCCTTGTGCTATGGATACATGATGTGCATTATGTATTGTTGGTGCAATTAGCAAGCCTAAGTGCATTGTTAAAGCCTTAGGACTACTCATCCATTTATCCCTTCACAAGAAAGAACTACATGTGAACCTATGCTAGTCATTTTGGGCATAGTTACTTTGGATAATTGTAAAAGCAAGAGAGTAAGGAATCACATGAAGTTAGGGATCTGAACCCATGACTCATGTGGTAGGAAGAATCAGTTCAAATCATTGATAAAGAGAAGAAAGTAAGGCAAGTGATCAATGGAATAAAGGTAGATGACAATTGAATCTTTCACCACAACCATGGACCTCTACATGGACATGCAGCTTCCTGATTTTAACACCTTCATGGGATAATTGTTGACACATGAGGCAAAGCTTATGAAGAATTGAGATAACTCAAAAGGTAATTAATCCTCTACTCTCTATATGGATAAGAATAAGAATAAAGATAGCAAAGGCAAAGGTAAAAAGTCTGATGATGAGGGTAGCACCTCTCAAGCAAACTTTGCAGGTAAAGGTAGAGGCTCAAGAGGAAGAGGTAGAGGAGGAAGACAAGGCAGAGGGAGAACTCAAAGATCCTCTTCATGTGCCATCTATGGTGTAACTAATCAAATTACTGAGAATTTTTTGAGGAATCCTAGAAATAAAAGAGGAAGAGGTTACAACAGAGGAGGATATGGAAGCTCAAGAGGTAGATTCAACAACAACAATGGCTACAACAACAATAATTATCAAGGATGATACAGAGGAAGGAGAGACTACATTAACTATGCAGATGATCAAAATCAAGAGGATTCATTGCTTCTAATGAACATGACCATGAAGCAAGGTAAAAGCTATGAACATGCATTCTATGTAGACTCACCTTGCTCAAGTCATGTAGCAAGGAATGTAGCTCTACTCTTAAACTTGGAAGATCCAAGGAATAGAGATGAAGTCCAAACAGGAGATGACACAAGACATCTAGTGGCGAAGATAGGCAATGTGAAGACTTCATATGGTAAGATGAACCTATTGAGCAAGGTATTGTATGTGCCAACCATCACCAAAAACCTCATGAGTGTAGGTCAGATTGTTAAAAAAGGATTGTAGGTCAGATTCACAAAGAAGGATCATTTGTTGAGGATCCACATAAGGGATTCAAGAGGATAGCAAGAGGAGAAAATTCAGGTAGACTATTTACATTTGAGCTCCAAGATACTAGAAACATTGCATTTTTCGATTATGGTAGTCAAACCCTATCAGAGTTGAAGATTTTGCACAAGAGGTTAACTCATATAGGTGAAAGGGCTTTTAAGAAAATGAGTAGGGATCAAAGTGTGCTTTGTCCACCAAACATACCCAAACAACACATGATATACAAATTTAGTGCATGTCAATTTGGCAAGTCCCACAAACAACCATTCACAAAGAAGGGATACATTCATGGGGACTTATTGGAGCTAGTCCATACAGATGTATGGGGACCAAGAAAGGAGCCTTCAATCTCTAGATCCAGGTATTATATGTCATTCATTGATGATTGTAGCAGATGGAAAATATTATACTTTATTAAGCATAAAGATGGACAATTATTATTGGCTAGAGGCTATATGCACAGCCACCTTTTTTTACCAATAGACTCCCATCAAAAGCATTAGATGGGAAAGCAAGTTTTGTGCAATACTAGCATCTTTGAAACCTATATATCCACCTCCTTACATGTATGAGGGTAATTATAACCATCCAACTTATCCTCAATAGCCAACATACAAAATACATCATTGCTTTTAGCCATGGCTAAGTGTAGAAAATTAAATGTATCACAAAAACATTCAACAGTCAAGCTGCATTAGATCTATAGAAGACTTTGAGGTGCTTGTACTTGCAAGCTAAAACTATATATATATATATATATATATATATATATATATATATATGGTAAAGAAGGACATAATTATATGCATATCCACTATGATAGTGTGTTATGAGGCTGGAATGAGATCAAAGAAAAATTTTGACACCACAAAGTGAAGTGGTTTAAACTACTAATGATCTTGAGTATGGTCATTGATTTTCATGTGATTATGAGACTGTGACTAGAAGGGTGTCAACAATGCCCTGAAGAAAGTGACGGCCTACTTTGATACCTATTGTTGGAGCCAAAGGACTGCGTGTAAGACAATAGTTATGCAATATAACATAGGAGAAGTAGTAGAGAAGATAACAGATATAGGAGAATCTCAAAAATTTTCTACTAACAACAAGTAAAAAGATGGTGGTGTTGTCCACCTATGTGCTCTCAAGGTAGCACTTAAATGGTGATCTAGACAACCATAGATAGGGAGATACAAGGTAGAGGTACACTGGCTCAATTCCATGTCACAGGTAGTGCAGAAGTCATGTATATATATAGGATCATGGGTGGCCTTCCGTGAACAGCTATACATGGGCGGTAGAGCATGGGCGGCAACCGCCCGTGTAATTGCCATACACGGCTTAGGCCGGTTGAACCGACCTAACAAATATAAATGATTTTTTACTCTGATAGGGAATATTCCATGGACCCTCATAACTCCCTTTCCTTACAATACCTTACATGGTCCAATATGACCTTTATCCAACATGCAAGTTGGGATTCCCATCAATTGGGTAATGCACGCTTGGCTTCTCCTCATAATGGGGGCCTTACAAAATGTGCATACAATCATGAGGGGTAGACATTGATCATATACTAACACCCCCCCTCAATGTTTATCGATGATAAATCAAGTAGCTCTCGATCCTATGCCCATCTGTTGAAGATGCCTATTGAGCTGCTCTCTTCCAAGTGCTTTGGTGAATATGTCAGCACAATTTGCCTCTGTTGGGCAATATTCTAGCTCCACAATTTCATCTTCAATTAGCTTACGAATGTAATGGTATTGTACTTCTATGTGCTTGGTGCGAGCATGAAATACTGGGTTCTTTGCAATAGCCATACAACTTTGATTATCACACTTGAGTACAGTCGCCATATTTGATGGAAATCCTAGATATGCAAGAATCCTCCTTAACCATACTACCTCACAAGAAGCAAAACAAGCTGCTTTGTACTCTTCTTGAGTGGAGGAGAGTGCAAGAGTTGGTTGCTTACCCAAGAAAATATTCCTGAACCAAGTGAGAAACAATATCCAGAAACTGATTTTCTAGAATCACAATCTTCAGCCCAATCTGAATCACAATATTCTTTAAGTGTATCACCTGTGGTATAAAAAATACCAGAATCCAAGGTTCTTGCAATGTACCTTAGAGTTTGCATTCCAATATTCTACTGACTCTCCTTAGGTTTGTTGGAAAACTTGCTTAACACTCCAACAGCATAGCAAATGTCTGGTCTACTGTTGCACAGAAAAATAAGATGTCCAACGACTTCCTATACTTCTTAGCATCTACATGAGGCATGTCATCATCCATAGATAGCTTATGATTTACCTCCATAGGTGTGCTAGTTGGTTTGCAGTCCATCATTCCAAATGCCTTGAGAATTTCTTTGGAATATTTTTGTTATGAGATGAAAATGCCATCCTTCCTTTGCCATGCTTCAATTCCCAGACAAAAATGGAGTAGACCTAAGTCTGTCATTTCAAACTCAGTTCCCAAGCGGATCCGAGTTTGATTGATGAGTTCTTGATGATCTCATGTAATGATCAAATCATCTACATATACAATGATAACAACTAGCTTGTTATCCCTTTTTGTTACAGACAAGTTAGCATCAGAAGTACTTCTTTCAAAACCCATATTTTTGACAAAATTATCTATATGTTGGTACCAAGCCCGTGGAGCTTTCTTAAGTCCATATAAAGCTTTCTTCAACCTACAAACTTTATTTTCTGAATTGGGCACCTCAAAACCTGTTGGTTGAGATATATATACCTCCTCCTTGAGGTGACCATTCAAAAATGCAGACTTGACATCCATCTAGAAAATAGGCCAAGCCTTTTGTGCAGCTACTGCAAGTACCGTCTAAATAGTTGTCATGTGTGCTATTGGTGCAAAAGTTTCTTGAACATCAAATAATTCGATCTGTGAAAAACCCTGTGCAAATAATCTTGCCTTATACTTTTCTAATGTTCCATATGCTTTATACTTAGCTTTCCAAATCCATTTAGTACCTATTACCTTCTTCATAGGCGGAAAGTCAACTAGATCTCATGTATCATTTTTGAGTATAGTATCATACTCAGATTGCATTGCCACTCTCCAACTTGGATCATCAAGGGCCTCTTCAATGGTGGTATGTTCCTTTATTGAGCCCATGATATCTACTATTAGAGCCATGTTAACAATGTGTTATGAGGCTCTTCTTTGCTCCTCTATTCTCTTTGATCTTAATAATCCATCCCAGGATGATTCTGATACATCTACAAGTGGATTGTGATCATCAAAGAGCTGTTGTGCCCACTTTGGTAGTGGCTTACGTTGTGCAGATACAACTGGTTGGCTTTTTATTGAGGAAATTTCTCTATCAGATGTTTCCTCCTCCTCAACTCTAACCTATCTTTTGATAGGCACAAGGTGAAATATTTCTCCATTTAATGAGATAGTAGATTTACCTTTATCTTCTACTAAGTGTGGTTGTTCATCAAACACCACATCTCGGCTAACAAAAATCTTCCTTGCCTCAGGATCCCACAACCTATATGCTTTAGAATCTTCACTATATCCTAGGAAGTCACACTTTTTGCTTTTTGAATCCAACTTTGTTGACGTTGTAGCATCACAACTCATACTTGTCAAACCAGGAAGCATCACATGAGACCCAAATGTTTGCGTAGAAGCACTCAGCAGACGTAATGGCGTTTCGTCAACATATGATTAACAACGTCATCAACAAGAAGATACAACATAAGCATCGCGAATGATACACCTAATCGTAATCACAAGTATAATAACGACATAATCATACATCAACGTGTCACAAGCGTTAGACAAGAAGAGAACAAGCATGCACGCACATCATGACAATGAGAGAGCAAGAGTCTATCTACAAACTAGCATAATCTCATTACTTCTCAAAAGAGCTCTCCCTAAAGAAGAGGTGGAGACCTCTTTATATACAAAATAGCAAAAAAGCATGCTATGTGGGATTTCTCAACTGAAAGGAGAATGAATCCCACTTATTCTCTAGTGTGGCACTCACACACACCTATACAAGAGTGCTTTATTAACTGAATGAAAGGTAGAAAAAGGTACAAACGATGATGAAAATGAAGTGGATCCAAGAAATACATGTTGTATCTTCAACACTCCCCCCCTCCTTGACTTTGTCGTCCTCGACAAAGCTTTTGCAAGTATGGAGCTTTTGTGGAAGAGCGTGTAGGAGTTCCTTTTGATTTGCATGATCTTTGCACCATTGGAGTGCTTTGCTTTATTGCTTTTCGTCATCTTGCTTTTTGTTTGGAGTCGAGTGCCTTAACTTGGTGCGTTTGCCTTATATAGATGGGAATGAATATGCTAGATTTTTTTTTTTTTTTTTTTTTTTTTTTTGGTAATGGATGGATGATGTATGAGAATGATACGACAAAATGAAGATGATAAATAGATGAATTCAATTCATCTCTTCTTAGTCCAAATGCATGAGTGGGGACTAAGGGTGCATGGGCGGAAAACAAAAAAGTGTCTATGCACGGTCTTGTAATGTGACCCTATCTTATGCATACTCTAAAAATGCATACAATAAAAAAATGGTGCAAAAATGGATGGGTCTTGAGCAAAGTGCTCAAGGGTGAGGCGATGATGAGGCTTTCTCCAAATGTCCAACTCCAAGAGCCGCTTCTTTTCTATCAACCATTTGAAATGGATGCCCCTTTATCCACCAACCTGAAAAAAGAAAAATGAAAAGAAAATTTTTCAAATCTATGTACATGTGCCCTCTTTGTGCCTGGGTTAAACTAAGTGTGCCTAATGCTTGGCCTTTGGATGAGGCCCTATTCTTGTGCATACTTGGTGTGCATCTTAAACATATGCTGTGCATTGGGCAAGGTTGGGTCCGACACCCATGGATGCTGCACGAAGAGGTTTTTAGGCCGCCAATATGTCTTCGCTTTGTTGGTCTTAGCCTTGAGGTTTCTCCTTGGATCTTTTCTAAGTGTTGGCTTTATTGCTTTGGAACAAGGACAAGAGTTCATAATATTTCAACCATTATTTCTGGACCCAAATAGTCATGTTTCACAAAGCCTTCAAACCCTTCCCTCACTTAATGGCTCTTCCCCTTCCATATATTCATGTCTTCAAGTGATTTCCAAAGTTCTGATGGGCTGCTTAATTTTCACTTGCCAAGAAGCTAATGCCTACCTTAAGGAGGTCCCCCAACCCACGTTTGGTCCTTTATTGTTTTAATTAAGCTATAAAACAATGGATTGAGCACTTGTACTACTTATTGGAAAAAATGAAAAGCCACATAGATGTGTGCTGAAATAAGTACCTATGTCAACTGTCATCCACTTTTAGTTTACGACTTGTTAGAATCAAAGAAAATATCCCATTGCGCTCGTTTGTTCGTGTCCCCAAAATCTCTCTCTCTCTCTCTCTCTCTCTCTCTCTCTCTCTCTCTCTCTCTCTCTCTCTCTCTCTCTCTCTCTCTCTCTCTCTCTCTCTCTCTATCAATCGTGCTATTGTGTGCACGCCATGCGTTTTGAAGGAGAGGATCGGGTCACAATTCGTCAAAAATATACTGCAACCGTGACTTGCCGAGTGTTATACACTTAGTTGATTTGCATCACTGGCCAGCTATCCATTTAACCCTTAGATTGCTCCCCATTCAGTGGAGTGCCGCGTGCCTCCTCTAAACAATGTACATCCAGCTTCTGTGTTGAGATACCTATGAATCGAGAATGTCAGCGATGATGTCGGCTGCGATCTGAGTGATCAGAATTTTTCTGACAATAAAAAGAATCCAAGTGATTTGAATGTACTGAGGTAAAACTCCAGCTGTTGTGCGTCCATAAAGCGATCAGGTTTAGGGTCCCTAAGCAGATATAGTCGTTCCAAAGTTAGGTGCAAGGTTCACAGACACCTAAAATCTGGACCACGTGATCTCAGAGTCAAAGAACAGCAAGCCATAAAAACTTCCCTTCGAGCTGAAGGAAAAAAGCTAAGATACATCCCGCGGGCAACTCAGCAGTGTGACAAGCGCCCCCAGTTTATTGGACACCAGAATCACTGAGACCGAAGGATATCATGTATATGGTATATCAAGGTCTGTATCAACACAGACTGAGATAGTTGCAGTATGAAGTTCTGGATTAGAGAGAAATTCGGGAAGCAACCAGAACCTTATAAGACCACCATTCCAAACAAATCATTACCGCTGAAGGACGGACAAGCTTCAAGACGGGTTTCAAATCCTGAAGAACCTTCGTAGAGAGAGGCATTCTATTTGGCACACAGTTTGGAGAGAACTTACAGAAAAAGCTAGCAGCGCAATGTCAATCCAGTAAGATATGCTGTTTGTAAAAGCTGCCCCAGTGAAGCCCATCTCAGACTTAAATATCAACATCCAACAGATTGGAGCATGGCATACCCAAAACAGATAGAGAGAGATAAGTAACGAGGGAGTACAAGGCTGTTGTCTGACGAAACGACAAAGGCTTTGTGTTCGAAGCAACTTGTTAAATGGTCAAGATGTAGCATTTCCAAATAAGATAGGTATCCGCCCTGCATATTGACCTACCAGATACTTCCTTCTCCTTACTTCGCATTTGAAGTTCTTTGCGCTTCAGACCATACTTGTGCAATCTATGCATGTTCTGCATAGTCTCTTCATAGTCTCATTTCATCATGACCATACACGTATCCACAACATGATTCTAGTTCCCATAACAAAGATCCATCAAAGCATGCATCTAGATCTGATGTCATCACTTTAGGTGTCTCCAGGAAGCATTTCTATTTGTTGCCCATCACGCTCCCCTAGGATCCATCCTGGGATAAGTCCCCATAGTCCATTTGACTGAGGAATCTGCCTCTGTGCTAACTTCTCAGCCGATGAGTAAAAGATGTCCTTAAACTCGTGAAGACCTTCTCTCATGGCTAGCTCCGCTGCAAGGAACTCCCACTCGAATTGGTGTTGTAAGCTGCATTGGTCATCCTTTTTTTAACAGACTCAAGCTCTAGCTTCAGAGCTTCAACAAAGACCCCTCTTTCCTCAGCCACTTTGTACATCGATTGCAATCCAGCATATGCTTGATGTGCCATTTCTAATTCATTCCGAGTCTGATGTAGATGAGCCTTCAACTCCTCTATTTCATCATTATGTCTAGTTTTAACTGAGTCTAGCTCCTCCTTCAAAGCTCCAGCGATGACTCCTCTTTCCTCAGCTGCTTTATACATGCATTGCAATTGTGCATATTCCTGATGTGCCTTCTCTAATTCCTCCTCGGTAAGACGTCTATAACTACTAAACTCTCCCATTTCTTCATCATGTCCTCTTTTCATCACTTCCAAGTCATTCTTTAATGATTCAACCATTGCTCCTCTTCGCTCAGCTGCTTCATACATGGATTGCAACTGTGCATATGCTTGACGTCCCTTCTCTAGCTCCTCTCGAGTAGCATGCATTTGACTCTTAAGTTCCTTCATTTCTCGATCATATCTCTTTTCCAATAACTCCAACTCACACTTCAGAGATTCAGCCAGGGCTCCTCTTTGCTCAGATGCCTCATACATCCACTGCAATTCTGCATATTTTTTACCGGCCTGCTCTAACTCCTCCTGAGATAGTTTTATTTGAGCCTTTAATTTCTCAATTTCTTGATCGTGTTGTCTTTCCAACTCTGACTCCAGCGAAAGAGATTCACCAGCAGCACACATTTGCTCAGCTGCCTCACTTTGAAGTTGTGTGTTTTCACATTCAAGCTGTTTCAAACCAACCTGGACATCATTCTTGTTGTAATTCTCTTCCACCTCTTTTAGACGATCTTTCAATCTTTCCACCTCTGCAGCCAATGAAGAAGCATGCTCACATGCTTGCGCTTCAGCAGTTTTTGCTGATATATCCATATCTTGCAAAGCTATGAGTTCAGCTTGCAAGGAAGCAACTGCTCCGACAGTCTCAATCTGCTTTTCCAACTTCGAGCTCTCAACCTCAGTGTCATCCATGTCTTTCTTGTTAAAACTTGTGCTCTGCCCTTTCCCTACACAATTGGGATCCTCCTCATGCATCAGCTTCCAATCTAATGCTTCAAGTAACTGATCTTGGAGTAGTAATATCTCCTTCTCCATCATATCCCGTTCACCCTCTTCATAGAAGTTGTGATATCTCTGCAATTCCTCCTGCAGACGTATATTCTCCATCGCAAACCGAGTGACTTCTGGATTTCGTTCCAATCGCATTCGTAACATTTTGACTTCTTCTAGCAGGCTGTCCCTTTCAGTTGAAATATATGTTTCTAATGAGAAAACACCCTTCAAAAGAGCCTCCATGCACTTTATTTTATCCTCCCGAAAGCGCAACATCATCTTCCCTCGTTGTGTATCTTCGTCCTTCTGTTTAACCAAGAACTTGAACTGGTCAATCTGAGCCTGCAGCTCTTTTATCTTTGCCTCTGCAGTCTGTTGCCTCTGAAGTGTTCTCTGTAATGTAAGCTCTAGTCCGTTCCTCTGCTTGCCACACAAGCTTGAAGTCGAAAACTCTTTGAATGGATCCCATGCCACAGAGGAGTATGCTGACTGACTCAAATTCCCATGTTCAGCAAGCTCTGATCCCATATCATTCTCACTGACTGCCATACCTCCATCCATAATTCTCATCCACAGTTGGTTATTTTCCTCATCTAATTTTTGAATCCTCAGCCGTAATGCCATGACATCCCCCATTGCATTCTCGTTTACCATTGCATTATTACGTATAAACTTCGCACGCTGTGCGAACTTCAGGGTGCTCAATGTCTCCAAAGCACAACATTTTGAGGGGCTGATATTGGCAATTCAGAATTCGCATTATTTATATAGCTCTTCCCTCATCTACATCATCGACATCTATCATCTCGGCCAAGCTGTCGTATGTTTACTACATCAACATCCTGTGCCTGCTCGACCTTTGTCGATGTTGCTTGACCATCTATAGGAACCTTCTCTTTCACTATTTCCACCATGCCCTGGGTCTGTTCCTTAGCTTCTCCAGTTTTCTGTTGTCCATACTCTTTTATCTCCTCCATCTTCTGGGTAGTAGTTTCTTTCGCTTGGTCTACATGTTCTGCCATGATCGCAATAGACAAGCAGAACCTTGTGAGTTAGAATAACCATGAACACCAATAAATCGTGATTGTTCTCAAGATGAACATCATATACAACTCAAAGATTGTAGCGCTGATTTGAGTTCAATCCCTTTCATGTCCTGGCTTCCCAATAATATTCTGCTTTCTAGTACAGATGTCCATGACTAATGCAGTTCAGGCGTCTTTATGTATTTCATGTCTTGTGATAGGTAAGAGGTCTTTCTCCACATCAAGAGCAGCTCTTCCTTCCAATTTATCCCGACTTTATCCCAACTTCTACTCTTCATAGGGATCAATCTCTTCAATTCTTCTCTTGTGGATGCTCACAGATCCTGTTGCATTTCCTCCTCTTATGGGAAAATATTCTCAAAAGCCGTTGCGCTTCCTTTTGTGCTTTTGCTTCTAAGCCAATTCAGCTACTATAACAGCTTCTGTAACAGATTTTGCTTCTAGTCTAGAGAGTTCCTCTGATACACACCCCCAAGCTTCCACAGTTGTATGGACAATAGGTACTTGACCCTTTGTTACTGGTTTTAGATGTTGTAGCCTTCTAGTATAATCAAATGCTACAGATGCCTGTGGTTGGTTTAATACAAGTCTTGCGCTAAGGCTTCAGACCACCTTCACCAAGCTTCTCTACAAGAGCCCAAAATTTTCATATGGGAAGCAATCACTACAGCTGCTCTGACATAAGAGGTTTCATCTTCGAAAGTAATGGCAACTTTTCCCCCCTAGTGATGCAATAAGCTCAGCCTTTTGGGATCCTAATGCTTCGATTTGATCAGAAAGAGTTTGGATGTACTTCATTGCGTCAGTAAGAACATTGCATCGATCCATCTTAGGTTTTGCATCAGGCAAGAGTGAAAATAGAGTTGTATCTCATTATTTCTGGCTGATGGATTTGCAATTAACTTTCCAGCTGCTAGAGCCTTTTCCTGTCGAGGTTCATCTTCTTCGTCACTTGACACTTCATCAGAGGAACTCTCCATCTCTTTGGATGATGGTTTTGCTGATGCCTTAACAGTTGCAGACCCAGCCTGAGCACTGGATTTCCTTGTACCTGCTGTTACTTCCTCATCGTCACTGTCAGAAGAATCATCTTCATCATCACTGCTCTCAAGCTTTTTAGCTGGAGCCTTAACACTGGCCCTTCCGACTGGTGCAACCTTCTTATTGACCATATCATCTTCATCATCACTGTCAGACTCTTCTTCAGAGGAGCTTGCCGCTTTCTTGTAGGATGATTTCCCGTCCGCTTTACTGTGCAAAGCTGGTATTTTTCCATTGGACTTATTATTTGCAGTAGTTTGTTTACCATCATGTGCTTTCCCATCATCACTATCAGAAGAATCACTATCATTGCTGTCTTCTACCTTCTTTGCCTGAGAACTTGAGATTTTTTTCCTTTTTGAGACTTCTTTTTCTTTGATTTGCCCTTTTTAGCTTGAGCCACTGCTAGAGCAGGCTTTGCCAGCTTCTTGGCGTCCTCCACGTGAGCTTTCTTGCTAGATTTCACATCGACTGCTGGGAAAACTTCTTGCTTGCTTTTTGAATCCCCTTTTTTAGACTTCTTCTCAGATTTTGCTTTCTCTTTCGTTACCTTACTGGCATCATTCATTTCTACATCCTCAATTTGATCCTTGAGCTTTCCAGAAAACTTCTGCTTCTTGTGAGCCTTAGAACCGTTTTCTTCATCTGCTCAACGTTTTCCTTTCTTCGTGGGAGTGTCACCAGCTGCTTCCATGACCTGGACAGATTGCTTTTTTGACTTCCCCATGTGATTTTAATAGTATATAGCCCCAAGAACCAACTTCGAGATAAAGTAAAACCGCCTCGCCCACCAAAATCACCTCGGCCTCTTCCTCTGCCACCACTACTTGGAGGACCTCCCCCAGCTTCCTCAATGAATAGAGATCGGCCATCTAAATCAGACCCATTGTACTCAACCGCTTTATCCAAACCACTCTTATCATTGAAGTCCACATATGCAAACCCCTTGATGTGTCCCGTCTCCCTGTCAGTTGGAATACGGATATTTTGAATCCCACATTCATCAAAAAACTCTGATAGAGAACTACGAATCGAATCTTCATCTTGAAACTTGTTAAATCCTTTCACGAAAGCAGTGTTTCCAGATCTAGGCCTTTGCCCACCAAAACCACTGAATCCACCCCTTGGACTTCTGAAATCTTTATTACCCTCACTCCCTGGTGAGAAAAGCCGTTCCTTAGCCAGATCCACAAAAATATCTCGCCCTGCCAGCACTTCTCCAGATTTCTCACAAGCCTTTTTGGCAGCTGCTGCACTCAGGAATTCGACATGTCCGAATCCTCGAAATCGTCCATCAGAATCCATAGCAAGACGAACTTCTTTAATCCCTCCTGCACTTTTAAAAAAATCACGGACAACATCCTCATCCACACTCCAAGCCAGATTCTTTACGAAGACAGTTTTGCTTCCATATCCATCATCAATTGCAGGGGTTTTAGGCTCAGCTTGCGCTTTGTTGATGGAACTGAAATTCTGCTTTGCTTCATTGTCACTGTCATCATCATCATCCTCACTACCATCAGAATCTTCACTTGCTTCAGTGCTTTTTCTTGGTTTCTCCTCCTCAGCCTTTAAATCTTCACTATCATCTGATTCATCTTCATCATCTTCACTACTACTAGGATTCTTGGCATCCAGAGGCCTATACGCAGAGTGACTACATTCGCAGTCGCTATGCTACACTATCTTGCTCGGGTGAAAGTGCATCTAGAGCTATTCTTTGATAGCGCATGGAAATGGGAATAGGCGAAGTGTGAGAAATTGCCACCCTCTTGACCAATGAGCCCAAGAAGCGTAGTGGACGAATGTTCATGGACATCACGCTGATGGTAATGTATAGGTTTCTACAAGAAGCTCTTTAGCATTCCACAGTCGTCGGCAAATGATGGTGCAAAGTTCCATTGCCGAAGTCTTCTCAAACTGTCAAAAAACCTTGGTTGTCAGAAAACCTTGGCTGTCAGAAAACCTTGGTTGATGAAGATAATGATCTCATAAACTCTTTGAAACTTACAGAAGAACCCCAAAACAAAGTTAATTACACATGATTAGAGAAATCTCAACAAAGTCAATAGAAAAATCAACATAATGACAAAAAGATTTCTAAAAACTACTCCTATCCTACTCGTGACTTGAAGAATCACCACACATGGTGGACTAATCACCCAAAAAGGGGATCCTCATCACACCAAGAATGGCTCATCTCAACAAGTTATTATGAATCTTGCAAGCCGCAAATGCTCACAAGAGCGTAAAAAAATGAAGAACTCAACAAATCGTCATGAAAAACTTGCATACACGTCTCTTTCACGCCAAAAACCATCACGTAAGTGACAAGAGAATGATCCCCAGCAACGGCGCCAAAAATTGTTGATGTTGTAGCATCACAACTCATACTTGTCAAACCAGGAAGCATCACATGAGACCCAAATGTTTGCGTAGAAGCACTCAGCAGACGTAATGGCGCTTCGTCAACATATGATTAACAACGTCATCAACAAGAAGATACAACATAAGCATCGCGAATGATACACCTAATCGTAATCACAAGTATAATAACGACGTAATCATACATCAACGTGTCACAAGCGTTAGACAAGAAGAGAACAAGCATGCACGCACATCATGACGATGAGAGAGCAAGAGTCTATCTACAAACTAGCATAATCTCATTACTTCTCAAAAGAGCTCTCCCTAAAGAAGAGGTGGAGACCTCTTTATATAAAAAATAGCAAAAAAGCATGCTATGTGGGATTTCTCAACTGAAAGGAGAATGAATCCCACTTATTCTCTAGTGTGGCACTCACACACACCTATACAAGAGTGCTTTATTAACTGAATGAAAGGTAGAAAAAGGTACAAACGATGATGAAAATGAAGTGGATCCAAGAAATACATGTTGTATCTTCAACAATCTTGTTAAATCAAGAATATGTGCATAATAGAAACAACCAAAATTGAAGGCTTTTTACCAGAATATGCTTCTTGAGGATTCATCCCCTTTAGTGCTTTTGTGTAGTTTAGAAATGCAAAATTGAAGGCTTTTTACCAGAATATGCTTCTTGAGGATTCATCCCCTTTAATGCTTTTGTGTAGCTTCGATTAAGGATGTAGACTACTGTATTGACTGCTTCTGCCCATAATGAATTAGGCATGTCTTGAGCCTTTAACATACAACGAGCCATTTCAACTAATGTCCTGTTCTTGCGCTCAACAATGCCATTTTGAGGTGTATGAGTTGTGGTAAGTTGCCTTTTCACACCATGCTCCTTAGAGTAATTATTAAATTCTATTGACAAGAACTCACCACCTCTATCTGTTTTAAATTTCATCAGTTTCCTTCCTAATTCATTTTCCACATACTTGTGCCATGTTTTAAAAAACCATCCTTGTTCTTTGCATCTCCTTCATAACTGCAAATCCGAGATGCCCAAATCATTGGTGCCATAACCTGCTTACATCTTTATCTTCTGTAGCAGTTAAAGCACTTAACCCATACAAGTTATCACGTCTTATGCCTTTACCTACAGAAAACTTTTTGCCTTTGCCATAACTTTTTCTTCTTTTGCTTCTTCTTTGATCCATCAGAAGAGCCTTGACCTTTTGCATTTGCTAAGAATGCAACATCACTTGTACTTTGACGATTCTTCAACTGCATCTTTTCTTTTAAAAGCATAGCACAAAACTCTTAAAATGTAAGGGGAGTTGTTCTTACCTGAGTGTAAAGGGTTGTTACTAATCCATCATACTTTGCTGGAAGAACACGTACACATCTTCGAGCCAGATCTTCTCGTGTTATAACAACACCAACTGTAGCCAATTGATCTTGAAGATGTTTTATCCGTTTGAAAAAATCTTCAGCCTTTTCAAAATCAGAATGCTTTTCATTCGCCAACTAAGTCTCTAAATTCTATATCCTAGTGTGGTTCTTGGTCTCATATTGATGAGCCAATATGCCCTAAGCATCATGTGCTTTAGTAGTATGTTGACTTAAGTAAGCATAGAATCACTTACACTAGTGACAATTGCACATAATGCATCAGCATTCCACCTCTTCCAAGCTCGTAGAAGATCTGGATCTAGCTAAATCATCAATCTTGAATTTGTTGGATGTTCAACTACTATAGGCTCTGGATCTAATCACATCGATCCCATGAGTGTTTCAAGTAATTCATAGCAGTCCAAAATTGTAGAAATTTTGAACTTCTAGAGTGTATAGTTGGTTCCATCTAGCTTCCCTTCAATGAATGGTCATTAGGGTTATAGGCTATATACAAATCGAGGGAAAAAAAACATCATAGAGAAGGAAAAAAGTTCCCAACAATCCTAATTGTGTACACATCACAACCAAGATATATCAACATTATGAGATGCAAATTTTCTATTCAAGGCTGATATGCACGTCTCTTTTGTAATGTTGTATTATGTGCATTTGCATAATTATTTGGGCATTCATTTTATTCAAGTTAATGGATGCATTGTTTTGTGTCAAATAAAATACATCTTTTGCAATGTTTTGGCCTTGAGACTATAAACCCATTCACATGGAGACAAATTAATGATTGAGACCTCATGATGTTGGAGATCCATTTGATGTTGGTCTTTATCAGCAAGCTCTAGTATGCCTTATTTATGTACATGCATGAGTTGGTCTAATACTCAATTTGATGTCTCTTTGATGAAAAATTTTATGCATAGCCCAAGTTTCAAGCATTGATATGCACCTAATTGTACCTTTTGCTACTTATTGGGTACCATACATATTGGATTATTTTATCCCAAGGGCAGATCAATATTGCCAAATTTACATGCTTTTTCTAGCTCAGATTGAGCTCTCTTATGAGACTCACGTTTTCACTCGTAATCTTGCTTCATGCTTGGTACATCATGCATATGGTGAGCAAGAAGAAACCTAGTGGGGCCACTTATAATTGTGAGGTTGATTATAGGCCATCTTTCACAAAATTGAAGAGTGTATGTGGCTCAAATACCTTATGTGTGATTGGGGTATTGTCCAAACATCTCCCATCACCATATTTACTCACAGTCAAATTGCAATGGAAATTGTGAGGATCCTAATGTTTCACATGTGCACTAAGCACATTGATATGCATTATCATTATATGAGGGAAAGAATATCTACTAGAGAGATCAATTTTATGTATCTACCCATAATAAGCCAATTTTCTAGATCTTTTCACAAAGGCTCTACCTCATGAGAAGTTCAAAATGTTTTTGGAAAGCCATGGGCTTGCTCCCTTTTATGAATTGATCTTGGTTCATGCTAGATGACACTTCCTTATACATGAGTTTGAAACCCTTGTTCACCACATCACTCTCAAAGGAGATTTGTTGGTATATATAGATATTGATGTGTATGAATACTTCAAAATGTTGGGGCACCTTATTTGTTGCATTTCTTTAGTACATTTCTTTTTGTGGCTTTTATATATGCCCATAACCCTAATGGGCTACTTATCTTTGTATATTCCACACTTAGTAATGCCATGTTTTGTGCTCCTAACTTTCTTCTTTGTTTTAGTTTTCATGTGCATTCATGCTTGCCCGTACTCCAATAATTCGTTGCTCTTGAAAGTTTCCCCATGAAGTTGGGCCATCAACACTATGAAACAAAAGCTTTCATCAAAGGTTTATTTTTCCCACAAGATAAGTAGTTTAAATCTTAACTTTCCAAGCGCCATAGGCATTCATAATCAAAATGTGATAAATTAAAAAAACATTGATAATTCCTACACAAATCAAATTTCAAAAATTGATTTTCTTAACACTAAACTTTGGATTTTGATATCCTTTTAAGGTTTTATTATTCATTTCACCATATAAGTAAGTTTTCCATCTTATGCTTGCACTATTCAATTTATAGATCATTATCTTTAATTTCTTTTTGGACTTTTAGGAGTCTATGCCATAGTTACTTGAGTTATTGCCCAATTGAAAACTTGGTAGATGATAATCTCCAAAATAATCCACAATATTGTGATTCCATGATTCGTAGAAGAAAAAGGACTTGGTTGAATGTAAAATAATAAATATTGTTGGGTTATTGAAAAAAGGAAGTCTTGTAAATGTTAAAAAAAAAAGTAGAGTGAACTTGATTAGAAGTAAATTATAATTCTTATGAAACATCACACACAACGTAATGGTAAAACACTTCACTATGGATGAATAGAAGATGGGTTCAAATCCTTCCTTGATGGATATGAAATTCCTTCTTGTGACTCTCTTGATCGTGGGAAATTTCATGTGTGTAGTCAATAGTGGCAATAGAACCTCAAACCCCAGATTTCAAGGATAACCAAAGTAATGCCAAAATCTACTCCTTGATTTTCACTTGATCATAAGCCAAAGAGTTTCAAACATTGAATGAGAGAAAGTGCACAAGTGCATTTCAATTAATGGATTCCTCTAAGCTTCAACTTATCTAATTTCAAGTTTGCAAGTCCATTTTCAAGTATACAGATAATGTTGACACATTTAACATTGTACAAATATATGATCCAAATGTCATACTAACTTAGAAAAAACACAACAATGGTGCATAATATTGGGTTCATTATTTGACACACAGATTCTCAAATAAGTCTCAAAGTGCATGTATTTAAAAGCATTCTTCATTAGTCTAAAAATAGAATTTTATAAATAAAGTCGTCCCTTTAAGAAAAAAGGATTACTTCTTTCTATGATAATCATCATAAAAGATATAGTTCATATACCTATCTATAAAAAAATTATGTTGGTATACTTTTCAATAAACAACTACAAAATTATAAATAAATAGTTAACCCTTTAAATATGATAGATTGTTTACAAATAATTAAAAATAGATATAATTCTCAAATAATAATTGATATCCTTGTCTTCATTGTTAATATATTTTGGTAGTGATGCATGTGAACACACTAAGACTACTGGGGAACTTTTTTTCCTCTTTAGGGGGTTTTCTTCCCCATCTTCTATATATGCCTATAACCCTAATGGGTCGCTTATCTTTGTACATTCAAAAGGTGGTACATTCAGTATTGTGTGTTGTGCTCCGAGCTTCTTCTTCTTCCTTGTGTTGTTTGCATGCTTTTGCAAACCTCAAAGTCCAACAATTGGTATCAGAGTAGTTTGCGGCTTCATCTAGGGTGTCATCAACACCCCTCCCATCAAAGTCTCAAAATTGCATGAAAATTGGTGAGCATACTCAAGGAAATTAGCCGTTCAAAATAGCTTCACGATGTAGTGTTAAAATTTGGATGTTAGTTTGTTTTGACCTCTGAATGCACTATCGTAGTGCTTGTGTAGGCAGTATCATCCTTTTGTATAGGTATTGGTTGGCAAGTAAAAGCACCTCAAAGTCTATTATAGTTTTAGCAAAGCTTGATAGGGTAGTTATGCTCAACTTTTTTAGATACAATCATTTTTTTGCATCATAATACCTAAATCAGTGGCCATGGTGGAAAGCAATGATGTATTGCATATGTTGGTTATTGCGAACAAGTTGGATGGTACCGAGTTACCCATTATGGGCATATATGATGCATCATGTATTGGTGGCAAAAGGAATGTGGAATATTGTGCAAGGTGTTTAGAAACAACCTACTACACTTACAAATACAGTTATCGAAGGTGATGCAGATGGCATTGAAGATTACAATCTTCAAATTCCTATTCGTGCTATAGTTCCTGTTGCACCTAATATAGAGCAACTTTGCTGGGATGGCAGAGATGCTTAGCCACATGCATTGATAGCTTTATCTGTCAAACATGACTTTATCCCTCATATTTTCTCTTGCAAAGTAGCAAAGGATGCTTGGGGTACACTTACCACTTTGTACCAGGCAAAAAATTAGGCTCATGTTGCTTACCTCTGCTTCTACTCTTTGGTTGATGATGAAAGATAATCCAAATGCCTTAACATTTGAGGAGATAGTCTCTATTTTGTTGCAGGAAGATCAATCCAAGTAGAATACATCCATTATGTGTGTAGCAGATCAAGCTTTCTTAGCTAGTCAAAAAGGCAAAGGTAAATGGAGCTCATTTATTAGTAAGTAGAAATTTTCCAATTCTGCACAGTAAAAAGGGGAAGACAAAGACAAGAAGAAAGCATAAAAGCATAAACACTTCTGCAAATATTATAAAGGAAATGATCATGTCATAAAGAGTTGTCCAAAACTGGCGGCAAAAGAGTCAAACAAGAATGAGGCTGGAATCATTGTTGTAGAGGCATCTACACCTAAAATAGAGTTTGTTAATCTTGTGCAGAATGAAGAATGGGCATTTATTATTGTTTGTAGCTATGACCCATCTTCTCATGAATAGTGTATGTCTATAGTAGACTCAGATGTTTGGTACTTTGATAGTGGAGCAACCAAACATATTACCTTGCAAAGTAGTTTCTTCAGTTCACTTGAGGCTTCCCCTATAGGGAATATTGTCACATGTGCTAACAACTCCTCTTATCCTATAATGGGAGTTGGTAAGATCATTCTAACTACTATTGATGGTAGTTCTTCCACATTGTCATATCCTTTGTTTATGCTAAGGATCAAGAAAAATGTGTTGTCAATTTTAGCATTAGCCAAGATCGGCTTGGTTGTTAAATCTATCGATGACAAATGTACAATTCATGATATGTCAAATGGCAATGTTATTATTGCTTCTGGCATTTTATGTCACGAGTTGTATAAGCTCATGGATTATGCAAAATCTATCAATGATTCAGCATGTGCAATTCAAGATTCCTAGGCTATCGCATATGCAATTCAAGATTCCTAGGATATCGCATATGAAAAGCTTTGGCATGCACGCTTTGTTCATCTAAATTTTGCTAGTTTGCTATGCCTACAAAAATATGAAATGGTGTCTTCCTTGCCCAAACTTGAGGTACTTAATAAACACATTTGTGAAGGCTGTATTTTGGGCAAAATGTAGCATTCCTCCTTCCCAAAAGATGGTTTAGTTCGAGCTACTTAGAAATTGTAGCTTGTTCACAGTGATGTTTGTGGTCCTATGCAGATATCTTCTTTTGGGAACTACCTTTACTTCGAGACTTTAATTGATGATTTTTCTAGGCATGCATGGGTGTATCCATTGAGAGTAAATTTCAAACTATTTATGTGCTTCAAATAGTTTTTGGTTTTGGCTCAAAATCTATTAGCATGTAAAATGGGCATGGGATAAAACATCAATGTACAGTGCCGTATACACCTCAAGAGAATGGATTTTTTCAAAGAAATAACAAGTCTCTCATACAAATGGCAAGGTTTATGTTTAAAAGTCAAGGTTTACCACATAGGTTCTGGATTGAGGCTTTTATGTGTGTAGTATGCACTTAATAAGTGTCCCACCAAAGCATTGCAGTATATCACTCCATATGAGGCTTGGCATGGTCGCAAGCCATCTATTTCTCATCTACATGTCTTTGGTTTTCTAGCATATGCATTAGTTCCTGAAAAACAATGCAAGAAATTGGATGATAAAGCAGTAAAATGTATTTTGTTGGTTACAGTTTTGAAAGCAAAGGCTATCGTCTATATCATCCACATACTAAAATCATTTAGGTTAGTTCTGATGTTGTTTTTATGGAAGATGAAATTCAAACACTACTTTCATGTACTAAGGAGACATCCATGAGCTCCAAACATGTGTATGAAACTTTCCTACCTCTTCTTACAAGTGGAAAATCAAGTGCTCGTCCAAATGAGGCAATTTCTCAACCTTTATAGGTTTCATATGATGATGCAGATTGTTCCATTTTTTATGTAAACTAAGATGATGCACTTGTTGATGAGAGGGATGATATAGAGGAGGCTAAAAATATGCTCAAATGGCTAGTGTATACTTTATGAGATAGCAAATTAGATTCACCTTTGTCATATTGTACTCATTCAGGTTTTCATAGTGTTTCTTTTGCATCAGATTGCTATGCAATGGCTGCCTCTAGTATTTGTGATGAGAATGAGCATATTTCTTTTGATGAAGCACGAAATTCAAAAAATTGGATGGCTGTTATGCAATTAGAATATGATGCTATTATGAAGAATGTTATTTGGTCTTTGTGTGATTTGCCTCCAAGAAAAAAAGGCCATTGGCACTAAATGGGTATACAAGTTCAAACGTAAGCCCAAGGGAACAATTGATAGGTATAAGCTTAGGTTTCTTGCAAAAGGTTATGCTCAAGAGAGAGGCATTGATTTTGATGAGGCCTTTGCTTCCACATCCCGAATGACCACCGTTCATAGCATTTGTGCACTTCCATCTCATCATGGTTGGAATGTACATCAATTGGACATTAAAACTGCATTTTTAGATGGGGACTTACATGAAGAAGTGTATGTATTTCAGCCTTGTGGTTTTGTGCAAAAGGGACATGTAAACAAAGTGAGCAAGTTGAAAAAGGCATTATATGGTTTGAATCAAGAAGTGTTTGGTATGAAAAGATACATGCCTACTTGATTGTACATGGTTTTGACAACAATCCGACTGAGAGCACCTTATATGTTAAGCATGCAAATGATGTGCTCCTGATCATTGTTGTTTATCTTAATGACATGCTACTCATTTGTCCTAATGAGAAGCATATTCTTGATTTTAAGGCTGATTCACATGGATCTTTTGAGATGTAAAATTTAGGGCAACTACAAGATTTTTTGGGCATTCAATTTATGCAATTTGATAGCAAAATAGTTTTGTGTTAAACAAAATATATTGACACATTATTGCAGTGCTTTAGCCTTGAAGACTGCAAACCAACTGCCACTCCTATGGAATAGCTCAGATGAGGAGGTTTATGAATTGCCCAAGTGTCAAGCATTGGTAGGTAGTTAAGTGCATCTTTTGCTACTTAAGTGGTACCCGACTCCTTGGATTTTTTTATCCCGAGGGGGGATCACTATCATCAGATTTACATGCTTTTCCTCACTCTGACCGTGTTGGTTTCCATGACACTCATATGTCCACTAGTGGTTTTTGCTTCATGCTTGCTCATGCATATCTTGGTTGAGCAAGTACCAGCCTACTATGGCCACTTCTAGTTTTTATTGAGAGTTCCATGCTCCATCCTTTTGTCCAAAGCAAGATTCATTCTAATGCAAGTCCCTTTATCCCACATGCAAGGAAATTTGCCCTCAACTCCATATAAGGAGGGCCTCACTTCACTCCACACAAGCTCATTCACTCTATCCCATTGGCAAGAGTGTGCTCCTCCTCCTCATGGAGTCTTCATGCTCATAGAGCAACTTATGTAAGTGTTGGCATACAAAGCAACAAAGGAGTCATGCACAATACGGCAACAAGGCCAGATCATTTTTCCCATAGATTATGTACAACTCAAGTGATTTTAATCACTACACAAACATTGTAAATCCCGTTTTTGGTAGATTAGACTCCATTTTGTGCAAGCCGAGGAGTCCTCGAGCTTGAGGAGTATTAGAAGTACCCTCGTACCAATTTTCATAATTTTTAGACTTCGTTTGAGCCCTCAAATAAGCCCTGGAACCTAATTTTTAACTAGGCCGGACACTAGGTCTGGACAGGGACAAAGCTAGTCAAAAACTATAAAAAGAGCTAGAGAGCTCATTTTTGAGGTTAGATTGTAATTGAAACGAACTTGTAAGAGCTTTTGAAAGTAATCTAAAGAACTCCATTGATTCTCACTCTTTGTCTTGCCTTGTGTGCGCGTGTGTGTATGTGTGTGCATGCTTGTGTGCTTCTCACTCACGCACTTGTGCCGCCACTGGCTCGAGGTCTTCATACCATCCTCACGTCTTCCCGGATTGACATTAAAGGAGGTGCTACTCATCACTGAGCTACACCAAATTTTGGCGCCGTTGCCGGGGATCGAGCTTTGAGGACGAGCGTGTGATGGTAAGACGTAGAGTTGACGCGTTGGAGTTGTAGGTATTTTCTTCACTCTCATCGATTTTCTTTTACTTTCTTCACCATCTTCATCACCATCATCATCATCACCATCTCCCACCTCCATCTTCATCATCGCGAAAATTTCAGTTTTTTGACTATATCCCCACCTCCACCTCATTTCCCTCATTTCACTTGTGAGAGAGAGCGAGAGAGCGAACTTGCATGTGCTGTTTTTGCATGTTTTCTGAGCTATTTTGCAGGTTTTTGGCTGTACCATCATCCCCAGCAGTGTGCGCAGGTACGACAGACTCTGCACAGGTCCCGGGACGACAACCTCTGTCTATCGCGACAGACAGAAAATCTTAACATTTTGTGAATGCATGATTATCACTGTAACCTACACCTTGAGGGCACTCTAGTTCACTAGAAGTTTTTCAAAAATTTGCGTTTTTTCAGTCTATCGCGACAGACAGCGTCTATCGCGACAGACACCGTCTATCGCGACAGACAGAATTTCACGATAGACACCGTCTATCGCGACAGACACCGTCTATCGCGACAGACACCGTCTATCGCGACAGACACCGTCTATCGCGACAGACACCGTCTATCGCGACAGACAGAAATCCGCGACAGATACCGTCTATCGCGACAGACACCGCCTATCGCGACAGACAGAATTTCACGATAGACACCGTCTATCGCGACAGACACCGTCTATCGCGACAGACAGAAATCCGCGACAGATACCGTCTATCGCGACAGACAGAATTTCACGATAGACACCGTCTATCGCGACAGACACCGTCTATCGCGACAGACAGAAATCCACGACAGATACCGTCTATCGCGACAGACACCGCCTATCGCGACAGACAGAATTCCACGATAGACACCGTCTATCGCGACAGACACCGTCTATCGCGACAGACAGAAATCCGCGACAGATACCGTCTATCGCGACAGACACCGTCTATCGCGACAGACAGAAATCCACGATAGACACTGTCTATCGCGACAGACACCATCTATCGCGACAGACAGTCCCCACGATAGATTGTGTCTATCGCGATAGACACCGTCTATCGCGATAGACAGGCATTTTCGGCAAAAAATTAAGGTGTGAATTTTTGGAAATTTAGGCTAAATTTTGGGCATATTTGCACTTTCATGTACTCATATACTTACGAAGGCCTTAGAAAATGCATTAAAAACCCCCGAAAGGTTCTGTCTGTCTAGTAACCCCCTAAACCCTGAACGGTCATAACTTTTGCGTACGAAATCCATTTTCTGAGCTCTAGAGCTTGTCGGAAAGCTCGTGACATATACTACACGCCCTCAACTGTTTTTTATAAGAATAACGTGTTGATTTTCAGATAGGATATTTGGAAGTTGACACACAGAAGGGTAGAAGCACCAAGGGAGCTCTAGAGGAAATTTTTAGCAATAAAAAAGGGGGAACAAGGGTCATTAAAAAAGTGTCTGAAATAAATTGTCTGTCAATTGAAAGGTCTACTTGGAGCTAATCTTTGGATTTATGCAGGCCTATTGAGCAGCAATTGAGAGTATCCAAGCAAGGGTGTTGCGCACGCTTGAGAATCAACTTCTCGAGCACTAAAGAGCAAGGTTCGGCAAGAAAGGTCGGAATATTCTCAACTCCTCTTCGTCAATTCCTAGCTTAGGCTAAGAACGATTAGAAGTAGGAGTAAGTCAGGGCAACGATAGGCCACTATCAAGTTGAAGACTACCTAAACACTCAAGTTCAAGCTAAAAACTTAATCTCTGTACTGTCGACAACGTAAAGGAAAGAACCTAACGTGGAGCGATCAACCTGAAAGTACGAAGAACATTTAAGTATTCCTGACGACGTAATGACAGATAAGACTTTAAACACAAGGAATAACTAAAAAGAATCAAGTGACTGGTACCAATTGATCGGCAACGAGATTGTACTCTGGAAAAATTGGGCTAATCAGTTAAGCATATGAACCTTAGATCAGGACGACACCTAGCAAGAGAGAGACAAAGCCTTAGGTCTTCAGAGGCTAGTGTCAATCATACTGCAAGGTCTTGGGCCCAGCAGTTGAGTCACCACTCTCATTACCCTAGCTCGGATACCAGTGAGTCAGGGATGTCTCAAGGCATGGACAGGCCTACGGGAAGTTCAGGTGTGCCTTACTTGTATAGGGTGGAAGGCCCTTACAAAACACAGTTGGAATACCTTAGGACCAACCGATTAGGTGCTAGCATCTATGAGGACGGCCTAGGAAGATCCGTGGTCCAGATTAAAAACCCTGACCAATCCATAGGACTAGAGCACCCAGCTGTCAAGTTTGAAAACGGTGCATACCTGGACAAGGAAGGAACCATATACGTAGTCACCAGTCATCCAGATAGGACAGATGAATTTGGAAATGTAATTTCAGAAGCGGACTTAGGTGACTTGGAACAAGGAAACATGGGAGTGGAACCTAGAACCCCTCGAGGTAAATCAGTTCTCACTAGGATTATCACGCCTGAGTGGGTCCCCCAAGATAACAAGTGCATAGATTTGCTTCTCAATCGAGAAACGGACGAAGCCTTTTGGAGGTATAAACCGGATCACCCAATTGATATAGGAACAATCATGATCTATGAGTTTAAGGATCCGGATAGCCCAGGCAGAGTGACCTACCTAGATCATGCTTCAGAACGGATCTTTGTGGTGACAGAAAATGATAGGCATGCCTACACTTGGAAGGGTGAATTTATTTTCCCCCAACCAAGATCAAATGTATCCTATGGTCACCCTGGGGCTGGAACTTCCCAAGCTCATGGTACGCAAAGAGATAGAAGTAGGGATAGACCAGAAGTAAGTTTCGCCAACCCCGTGGGCAGAGAAAGAACGAGAACAGAGACGAATAGGGTAGAACCTGAGATGCATAGAGCCCACAGGAACCAAAGAAATGTAGATGGATTCCCTCTGCCGAGGCCTAGAGAGCACACAAGAACTTTGAGACCCACCCAGCTAGTTAAGTCCATGAAGAACTACTTTGACGGCACAGGAGATCCCTATGATCATGTGGCGGAATTCAAGCAAGTCTTGAGAGCTGAACAAGTTGAGGATTTATTCACGCAGTACAATGCCTTCGGTCTAACCCTGAGGAATACGGCACTTACATGGTTTCAACCATTGGATGAGTGCCAGTTCAGGAGCATAGACCAACTCCTAGAAGCATTTATTATTGAGTTCTCCAAGAGTGGCATAAGACACAACACCTCCTCACTGATCCACAGCTTCAAGCAAACCCCTCAAGAGACTGTGAGACTTGCAGGAAGAAGATTTAGACAATATCTTGAAAGGTGCCCTATTTCGGAGCTACCCACATCTGCTAAACAAGTAGCCTTATTCCTTGACGGATTGCTGAGTCCAAAATTGAGATCCTACGTGTATCTGAAAGACCCTAGGACTATAGAAGAGTGTGTACGTATGTGCATTGACATTGAAGACAACCTAGGAGAAGAGCTAGAGCTGTCCAAAATCTACAAAGATTCAGATAGTGCATCTAGTCAATCTTCCACACAAGCCACATCAATTGAGGAACTGGCCGAAAAAGTAGCTCAGAAATTAGGTGTGACTAGCAAACAAATTCCAAGGTTTGCTCCTGTGAAAAGGTGCTATACATGCGGTGGTGACCATATGGCGAACGTCTGTCCCATTATGGCTCAACCCCAAGTAAACCCTAGTAGCCAGTACTGCACCATAGAACGGAGATACACCAACCACACCGCACAAGATTGCCCATACAACAAGCAGGCGATTAGGCAACCCTACCCTCAGCCCTACCAACAAGGCAGATACCAGAACCAGTACCCTCCACAACCATATCGCAGGCCACAACAAAATTTCCAACCTCAATATCAAAGGCCTCAGCCTGTGCTAGCACAACAACCCCCAGCCCCAGCCAATGTGATTCCGGTAAAGTACACTGCTGCAGAAGAGAACCTGAATAGAGCCTTAGTCCCAGTAACACCCTTGATTTCTGAAAGTGACCCGAGTGACCATAGCTTCGATTCTACACATGTTGATAGCCCCCAGGCCTACTACATGCAGTCTCCTGAGCATGGTGAGTCCTATTATAGCGAAGAGACAAACGAACCGAGTTGGGAATCAGATTACACGAACGTCATGTATGCAAACCCCAATCCTAGGCCTCAATCTAGGCAAGTAAGACCTCCATTCCCACGAGGACCGTGCTACAGATGCCAAGGAGATCACCTCATTCGTGATTGTCCCTTGCCTCCGCCCACACAACCTCAGTCCTTGACTATCCAAGGCTTTTGCCAAGACTGCGGAAAAGAGCATCTCTTACGAGATTGCCCAAAGAACCCCAATAGCATGCCAAAAATCACCCCTATCAACGTTGTTGGGTTAGTGGTAGACTCCTCAGGAAGTGTCACTTCCACTGCACCAATACAGGTAGTCACTAGGGCTCAGGCATTGCAGCAAAACCAAGGGGTAGGCCAGGAAAAGAGCCCAGATGCTAGCGATACTGAGAGCCAAAATAAAAAGAGAACAAGAGCTTGGAGAGATAGCCGCGAACGCATGAAGAGGCAATGGGCAAAGAAGATGAGTGAACTTGAGGAAAGTCTACGAGAAACCAAGGCTAAAATCATAGAGATCACATCTCAACCGCACTCTCACACATTCCCACCGCTACCATCCCCATCACTCTCCATCCCTTCACCCTCTAAGACACCCCACGTAACCCACCCACCACCCCAAACAGGATCAGTATTAGCTGATCCCACTCCCGAAGACATGGACATGATGCTTAAGGCATATCAGGCCAGAATCCAAGAAGGGCCAAACGTCACGGATCATGACAAGTGCTATCCTAGAGCTGACCTAGAGATAGAAAGAACCAAACTATGCGCGAAAATGGTCGCCTTGGCTCAGACTATGTTTGAAGCCAGTCGCCTTTTCAATCACTCAGGCTCAGCCAAAACGCAATTACACTTGGATGGATTCCTAGAGAAGTTAGAGAGGATAATTGCAAGATCTGACAAGGAAGAAAAAAATCAAGAGAGAGAGAAAGCAAGCAAAAACATGAATCATTCCCCATCGGAAGTGTATGTGGCCAATTCCCCTAAACCAGACAGTTTCCCCTCCTTAGAAAGAATAGAGAGGCTAATTGCACAGTCAGAGAAGGATCCTAACCCTCAAAGAAAGGAAAGGGCAAGAGAACGGATAAGCCAGCCTCTTCAGGAAGCCCATGTGCCTCCTCAAGAAACTTATTTTCCCCCCCAAAAGGCACATGAGCCTCCCTCGGAAGCTCACGTACCTCCACAGCCTGCCTACACTCCTTCTCAGGGAGCGTATGAGCCTGTCCGGAAAAGTAATAGAAGGAGTAACCCTCCCCAGGGAGCTTGCGCTCCAGCCATCCGTGAGAACGAGGAGAGAGCCAACGATAGAATAAGCCCTCCTTCCCAGGTTGCTTATGTGCCCAATTCCACGGAGCCAGACACTTCTTCTTCTATGAATCGGTTTGCACCAGACTTCCTACGAGAGATTCAAGAAGACAAATGGGATAACGAAAGCGAGGTCGCCCCTCCTTTTGAACTTGTGGATGATGCACACGACCAATTCCCACAAGACATCCCATCTATTTACGGGGAGCATGAGAGTGTTCAGTCTCACGAGAGATTAGACTTTGAGTCTAATTCCATACAAGAGCTACCCCACTTCACAGGCCCATGGGAAGCAAAGTCCACATGTATGAGAGCACCCACAGTCTTGGTAAGGAACGACGACTCAGTCATACCTAGGAACACAGAGGTAGTGAAGAACACTAACGTGCAGTGTAATCTCAAGTTAGAAGAGCTACTCAAGGTTAGACCTGAATTATGGAAACATGTAGCCAAACAAGTACCAGAGATAGCAAAACCTCGTTCCCAGGTAGGATCCCATAGGACAGTGCCAGAAATTCCCTTGGATAAGATAGGAGATATGTGTGAAGGTGAAGAAGGGAACACCTATCTTCCCATCACCTACCAGGAATACACCACCAAGGCGATTTTGGACTCAGGTGCAGGAGTTGCAATTGCCACCACCTCCTTATGGAAGCGTTGGGGCAAGCCAGCACTCAGGCCAACGAGGATGAAATTGCAAATGGCCGATGGTCACATAGAGAGACCCTTAGGATTGCTAGAAGGAATAACTCTCACCACTTGTGGTGTCGAGTTTGAACATAGTTTTGCTATATGTGACTTCAGCAAAAATCACGCCTATGAGATGATTTTGGGAAGACCGTTTATGCGACAGTTGCAAGTGGTACAGGATTGGGGAACCAATTCTTTGTACCTGCAGCACTTGGGTGTTACAACCAAAGTTAATCTCAAGGATTACTCTCATAGAGATGTCCCTCCTATCCAGTGGAATCCCATCCATAGAGCCAAAGATGATACAGAATCGGTGCATTCCATAGGGTCTGGATCCTCATGGATGCATGAAGACACCCACTTATGGATGTGCAAGGTAGCAGTAGAAGAAGAGAAGAGAGAGAAAGCCAGAGAGGTAGGTGCGAAGGAAACCCATAGATCAATCCAAGACCCAGCCTATGCACCTGTAGTTTTTCCAGACGAAGAATTTGAACCTCACGGTTGGGCAGAAATCTTAGCAACAATGGACGTAGCCATCAACGAGGAACAATGGACACCTCACTGTGATGAGGATGGCTATGATATTTCAGTCTTCTCCATAGAGCCAATCATGGGAGAGGCAGTTCTAGAAGAATGCGAACCTAGCCCTGATGCATTTGAGGATGCAAGTGACTCCGATTTAGAGTCAATCATTATGGACCCACCATTTGCATCAGATGAAGAATACTTCCATGAAGTAGAATTTCAAACCCAGAGGCATGGAGAGCTGACAAATGACGTAAGATTAGCAACGCATATGACCCCTAAGGGAGAAGGAAAGAAACGAAAGAAGAGAGAAGCCTCACCAGAAGAGGAAGAATCTTTGTTTGAGGTCCCCGAAAATTTTAAGAAGTATGAGATAGATGACAGGAGGGTCATGATAAGAATGCCTAAACGGGAGGCACAATCAGGAGAGGCCTATGATAACAAAGAAACCACCAAGAAAATAGTAGTGGCCATAGAAGAAGGAGAGGAGAGATGTACGTATATAGGCCATGACTTGACAGAAGAAGAAGAGCATGAATTGATTGCCTTGCTAAGAGAATACAGAGATGTATTCGCTTGGAGTTACAAGGACTTGAAAGGTGTTGACCCTGACATATGCGCACACACCATTCCTATGACTTCAGACGCTAAACCCTCTAAGCAAAAGCCTTATACATATAACGATAATTATGCTGCTAAGATCAAGGAGGAGATAGATAGACTGGTCGAAGCTGGATTTATCTATGAAATTGAGCACACCGAATGGGTATCCCCCATCGTGGTGGTGCCCAAGAAGAATGGGAAGCTGCGTGTGTGCATTAACTTGAAAAAGGTTAATGCAGCCACAATTCGAGATAACTATCCGCTTCCCATCACAGAACATCTCTTAGAAAGAGTGGCAGGCAAGGAAGTGTACAGCTTCCTTGATGGATTTTCGGGTTACAATCAAGTAGCCATAGCTCCAGAGGATCAGCATAAGACAGCCTTTGCCACAGAATGGGGCATCTTTGCTTTTAGAGTAATGCCATTTGGGCTTACCAATGCACCAGCTACCTTCCAAAGGCTGATGTGCCACGTGTTTAAGGAGTTTCTGAGGAAGAGTTTAGAAGTCTATGTTGATGATCTTTGTGCTCATTCCAATGTTAGACAAACCCATATTCCTGAACTCAGACAAATCTTTGACAAATGTAGAGAATATCAAGTCTGCCTAAACCCAGAAAAGTGCGTTTTTATGGTCAGGCAAGGCAAGATTCTAGGACACATAGTGTCAAAGAATGGCATATCTACCGACGAAGAAAAAGTGAGAGCCATAGCAGAGCTACCTAGGCCCAAGAATGTCAAGGAAGTACAAGCTTTCATGGGGCATTGTGGTTATTATCGACGATTTATACACATGTATGCGGTCATTGCAAAGCCCATGTACGGACTTCTGACAAACTTTGAGTGGACGGATGAATGTGAGAATTCCTTCCAAGAGCTTAAACGAAGATTATGTTCAGCACCAATCTTGACCACACCAGATTGGAATAAGCCATTCCATGTTCATGTTGATGCATCCAATTATGCTATTGGATGTGTACTCGCACAACCTACTGGTGAAGGAAATATGGATCTTCCAATTGCCTATGCCAGTAGACAAATGAATGCGGCTGAACGGAATTACACCACTACGGAGCGCGAAGGATTAGGCATGGTATATGCAGTCAAGAAATTTAGACACTATTTGCTTGCAAATAAGTTTAAATTTTTTACGGATCATCAGGCATTGTTGTACCTAGTAAACAAGCCATGCAATACGGGAAGATTAGTAAGATGGTTTCTCTTGCTAATGGAATATGATTTTGAGGTTGTGGTAAGAAAAGGTAGGACTCACTTACGAGCAGATCACCTCTCCAGGCTCACATCGGGAGAAGCCCCACAAGGATTGTCAGATGACCTTCCTGATGCTTACTTGTTTAAGTTGGAAGTGGTGCCGCAGTGGGCCAAGCCACTAGTACCAGTATTGACATACGGACCTAATCATCCAGTGGTGAACACACGGAATCGAGAGATCGTAAAAGCCCAAAAGTACCATATCATGGCAGGAAGCATGTACAAGCACACAGATCAAGGGATCTTGGCTTGTTGCGTAGAAGAGGATGAGTACTCTAAATGGTTGCAATTAGCACATGTAGGTGCACTAGAGCAACACCATTCAAAGCAACGAACGTTACAAACTCTAAGGAGACTCGGAGTACATTGGCCAACTATGGAAGCTGATGTCCAAAAGTTGTGCAAGGAATGCCCAATCTGTTGCACTAAACCACCAGTGGAACATGCCACTCTTTATCAAGTATCCATTGTGCCAGATTGGAGCGAACCTCTAGTATCATTCTTGAGGACAAACACATTCCCTCCAGACATGACTCTGGCTAGGAAAAGGAGTTTAGAACAAGAAGCCTTGGATTACTCACTCCTTGGTGATAATCTATACAAACGCGGTAAGGATGGTTACCTGAGACTGTGTGTCCATGAAAGTGAGTATCTTAAGATCTTAGAAACTGCTCACCAAGGTGTAGCAGGAGGACACTTTGGACCAGATCGGGTAATCAAGGCAATACTATTTGCGGGCTTCTGGTGGCCTACCCTTCACATGGATGCACATACCTATGTGAAACGGTGTGATGTCTGTCAGAGGACTCAGTATCCTATACGCAAAGATGAGATGCCGCTGAAACCTATGATGGGTGGACGTGCATTCTCTAAGTGGGGAATAGACTTCGTAGGTCCCATTAATCCCCCAGCTAAGGGTTCTCATGCGGAATACATCATTGTGGCAACAGATTATCTCACCAAGTGGGTAGAGGTAAAAGCTACAACCAAGAACGATGCTCAAACAACTGCCAAATTCTTGTTTGAGAATGTATTCACAAGATACGGGCTACCTATAGAGCTGGTAAGCGATAGAGGCACTCATTTCTTGAACGAAGTGATTGAAAATCTACTCCAAGAATTCTTGGTAATACACAAGAAGTCTGCCCCTTATCACCCTCAAGCTAATGGACAAGCTGAGAGCACTAATAAGATTTTATGCAATGTACTGACGAAATTAGTGAACACTAAACGCTCTGACTGGGACAAACAGCTACACCATGCTGTTTGGGCATACCGAGTTGCCTACAAAACGGTACTCCAAGCCACCCCCTTTCAGATGGTATTCGGTCAAAACGCTGTGTTACCCTTGGACTTCTTGATCCCTACATTGAAAGTAGCACAAGAGTATGAATGGACAGGTCATGAGCTCTCCTCTAGGATCTTTGACCTTGAACGATTGGGGGAAACAAGACTGAGAGCCGCTGCAGGAATATATGCAGCCAAGAAGAGACAGAAGGCATATTTTGATGCCCATGTGAAGGATAAGGGCTTGAAAGCAGGAGATTTAGTTTTAGTTTATACACTAAAACAACACGCCAGGAAGCTAGAAAAGAGAGGCTACGGACCTATGATCATCAATAGGATCTCCACGAGCGGAGCAGTACAACTAGCCACGTTAGAGGGTGACGTTCTCCCAAACTATATTAGCGGTTGCAGAGTCAAGTTGTATCAGGAACCCCTCACAGAGGAAATGCTCAGCCGACTCAACACTGCTAAGAAACGCAAAGAGGAAGAAAAGCGCATTCGAGAAGAGGCTCAAGCAGAGGCTTTAGAACGCATCAGAAGGATGAAGTTACGCAGACAAGGCCGAGATATGACTACAACAGTTGACCATGTAGATCAAGGATATCCCATGGCCATGTGTGAAGTTGCAGGAACAAGCTCGAGTAAAATAATTGATAGACGTCCTTTCATAACCATAGATATAGGACAAGGACAGAGTGCAAGGACCGTAAGAGCCTTGATTGACTCAGGTGCCGCCACTAGCGCTGTTAAATTGTCTTACTGTCAAGAGTTGCAGTTAACTGTCAATCCTGTGGAAGCATATCTCATAGGATTGGGAGGCGTGGAAACCCCTTGCATGGGCGAGGTGGAACTTCCCCTCTACATTCACGATGAGGCAATGACCGTTAAAGTACTAGTGTGTCAAGATGAGGATCTCACTGAACCCCTCGTCTTGGGTCAGGATTGGATCTATGACCGAGCAGTCAATCTAAACCTAAGAAGTGGACTTCTCCAGGTTTGGGTCAGTCATAGTCGAGTTACAGTAGAATTAGACAATGGAGCACTCAAGGAACTAGGAAAGGCACAGACTCCTGGTCCTTCCAGGGGTACACATGAAGATGACCATGCTGTTCTTGTTCAAAACCCTGTGTTGCAGAGGAATGACATTTGCAAAAAAGGAGTCAGGGATGCAATGGATCTCCCTTCTTTTCCAAAGGCACGAAGGAGGCAGCAACCAAAGGCGGATCACAAGCAGAAGAAGCAGAGTACTACCTATGTCCGAGATCAAAAATACCTGCGCAGCAGAATGTCCCAGAAAATAATCCAGGTGTGGGTGCGGAAAGGCGAACGACCGGGTGCACCACCGTCAACTACGCGGGCAAAGCCTCTTATTAGTAACCAACAACACGACGCTAATAAGAAGTCTTTCAGAAATTCTTCTGCTAAAGTAAAATCTATTTGGGTGCCCAAGAAGTCGATGAAGGCAAGCCCACAATCTAGACAAATTTGGGTGCCTAAGACTTGCTTGAGGGCACAAGTAGTTACGCCAAGGCCACAATCTATGCAGCATAACCCTTCTACGAGTACAACCAGAATTCCCTCGTGCTCAACACTTAGGAACACACCAAGACCCATGAGCATGCATAAAATCACTTATAAGTGGGTCCCTAAAAGGCCCCATTCCCAAACGGCGACACCGACACAGCTCTCTACAGTCCCTACGAAACCGAAAGCAAAGCCCATCCACTGCATTTGGCAGTCTAAGACCTGTAATAAACCCCCCGACCCCGATTTGTAAATTCACCCCACTTACTAACGGCATTAGTCTCCTAGGAATACACCAACGTTAACTACACTCACTGTCTTCGTGCACTTATTAACCACTAACTCATCACCTGCCTCATGTTAATGTTGTAACGGGGACAGCAACGGATTTATTCTGTCCATTACAATGTTAACACATGCTTCTATATTCTCACAGAATCAGAAGACAAGCAGTAAAATGGCAGAAGCGACAGGTTCGGGCTCACAAGTAGGGATACTTACTGCAGGAATTGATGTGGATAGCCTACCTGTGGACGTGCCTCCGACTGAACGACCAGTGGAGATGCAACACCTTCAGCAACTCCCGGTGCCAGATCCACCTACAGGCATCACGGAAAGAGTTCATGCCAATTCTCATTGGTTCAATGGCATGCCCGGTCCATTAGGTGAGGCCAAGTATATCTGGGAGTCTAAATGCGAGTATGACAGATCATGGGTGCGATTCCAATTTTTCTCCAAGGAGTTCGAGACTTTACAGAACACCGAAGATCTACAGACCATATGGCAACGAGCAGGATTGGCGGAATATTTTGAAGCCCCACTACCTAAACCCGATCTCCTCCGATGTTACTATTTGGTCTCCACATTACAAGCTAATGAAGATAAGGACCAACCCGGATCATTTGTTCTCCCCTCATTGCTGGGCAACAACGAGTTGAAGAGGTTTGAACTTACTGTGGAGCTGGTAAGCGACGCTTTAAATATGCATGGCACGCATGTGCCCTCAGAAAAGGATGCTCTAGTTCCCACCAACATGAAGGACAGGAAACTAGTGAAGCTGAAAGACATGGCAGCACTCACCCCAAATGTGTCCATCCCTCTCCGAATGTGCATGCAACATTTCGCCTTCCCCGGTCAAGACCGATACACGCAACCACACAAGAAGATCTGGTTTGCTCTCTACTTAGCGGAAGCAGGTGCGTTACCTATTAAGCTACCAGTGTGGATTATAGATCAGTTGTATGAAGCGAACAAACGGGCTTCTAGGAAATTAGTGGTGAACGGATGCTGTGCACTCACACGCATCATTTACCGATGCTTGGCATATGATGTCCCCATTGAGCGTGCCTTAACTTGGGCACAATTACAAATGTTTAAAAGGCTCAAGACATCCACACATCAGTCCAAGCGCATGAGGGGCGCGATTCCGTGTGTCCAGACAAGGGAAGTCCTGACTACTCCTGAGGCATCACCATTAAGAGAGGGCACTGTACCTCCTTTTACCATTAGGATACCCAGGTCGGAATCTGACACTACGACACAACCCACCCCATCGGCTCCTCCGGTTACACCTGAATTCGAATTTGCTGCCACTGGAGAGGCTGAAGGACTGGACCCCCAGGATTTCGAAGCATTCCTACAAAGCACACAATTCTCTGATGTGGAATTTTATTCAGAGGCAGAGGAGCAGGGCACATCCTCACGGAGAAGAAGAAAGTCTACAGACGGTAGACATGTCCATTGGAGTGACGCTCAGCAAAGCCAACAACACGGACACCCGGAAGAAGAAGAAGCATATGAAGAAGAGACCACTGAAGCCCCATCATATACAGCAGAACTCCGAAGGCTGTATCAGATTATGGAAAGAGTGCGATCGCAGCAGTTACTCACTGAACAGAGCAGCAGAGTACTTATGACTCAGTTGTTGGAAGAAGCGGGAATTGACTCAGAGTACAGGGAAGGTCTCTTATTGATGGCAGAAACATATGGAGTTGTAGAAGCTGTGCGCACTGCCATTCAGAGGCCTTCAGTTCAATATGACCCACGAAGGTTCCAGACACGACCTAGCTCAGGTAAAAATATCCAAATTCCCGTTACAGTTGCGGAAGAGCCAACTACTACACCAACCTCCCAAACAGCTAGTCAACAGCACCCCGCCACCCATGAGGAGTCCACCGAACCACTACCACCTACTCCCCCACCATCACCTCCTAGAACAGAGACACTGGAAATCCCATCGACCACTCAACCCACTGACCCAACCTTCATCTTTCGTACTCCCATCTCTAGTGCCACCCTATTCTCTACCACTGATAACCCGATCTTTGACGCAAACCCCATCACCACACAACCCACTGAAACCCTTCCCGAGCCTGCCCTAGGACAACCATCCCCAATGCCTTCAGCCACGGGCCACCCTGACCCCAGATCCACATTCATGGGCTTCCCTGCTACCACGCAACCCTTTCAGCCCTCCTCAAATTTACGACCCCAACCCCCGATATCCCTCTCTCCATTTCTACAATCCCTCCAGGACATCCTTGCTAGGGCTTTTCAACCAGGCCCTCAACCATTCCCTGTCTTTTCAGCTCCCCACCCCACTTCACATCTATTCACCACTTCCACACACACACCACCTACCATACCAGTGTATATGGCAGGCCCCACACTAACACCCACTCCTGAAGGGATGGACATTTCACCACCCACGGCACCTCCACCCACGGTTTCACCTCCTCCCATTCCCCCTCCACCAATTTCACCCACACACACAACTTTCGTAGACACATCATTCACTGTCTCCCTTCCCCAATTCCCTTCCCATGCATCTTCCACGGTAAACACCCCCCACTCATCTATAGGTAATGCATTGGACACCATGTTGGCTTGTATATCAAATTTAAGAACAGATTACATTCAGCTCCAGCAACAAAACGCACGCCTGCAAGAGCACTCAGCGACACTACAGCTCCGCCTTGCGGTACTAGAAGAGGAGAACACTCGCCTCCACACACAGTTCCACACCCTCCAAGAAGCCCACAATATATTGGAGGTACAGCTACAGAACGTAGATCAGGAAGCAGTGCAGGTGGTAGAAGGTCACCTACGGACACAGCTGGAATGCAACTCAAAACTTCAGCGAAATATGGCACTACTTAAATGCCATCTTGCGGCTGCTCAGGAAGAGAACAGACGTCTGCAAATACAAAATCAAGAGAACCTGGAGGCAGCTATTGAGAGCACACCGGGGGCACCCATCAGCCCATCCAAGTTTCAAGCAGTGACCCCCGATAATATCAAGATTATATTGGAAGATTATGCCACGCTGCTCGAAGCACATGATAAGCTATCGGAGGAGCTAGGACAACTGAAGCAGGAACACCAACAAGGACCAACAGCTGCCCCTCCAACCACCCCCTCTGCGGCTTCACTTCTCAACGCAGAGGCCATAAAAGATCTCCAGGAACAGGTAACTGAATTGCAAACACGCCTACTACAATATGAGAGGCCATCTTCCCCTCCGGAGGCTCCCACGGACGAAGAAGTTGTGCAAATTCCTGTGGAACAAACGTTTGATGAAGAATATGATCCGCAACCATTCCCAGGAGGCCAACAAACAGAAGAAGCGCAGGACACGTTCGAGGCACCACGGCCGCCATGGTTACGACAAGTGGAGGAAATAGGAACCTCGCATGAAGAGCGCACCGTAGTGCAAAATCAGGCCATGAGGGTCATAGAGGAGACTGTGTTACAATCAGCCTACTTCAAGAACTTGTCATCGAGACGCCTGATCCTCTCATCGGAACTCCAGTACAGGCCATATTATATTATCTTGGCTGATTATAATGCAGAAATACAAAGAGTCACGGGTCAGATTCCTACTTTTGCGACCCAATTTCAACCCGAAGACCTTCCTCCAGAGGTGCGAAAAGGCAAGATTCGTCAACCAACATGGCGGCAGAAACTTTTAGAGACCTACCCAGAAATGCTACGCACATGGAACAACGCGCCGTTGCACCTCCTGTACAACCCATGCTACGGTCCAGTCCCCCGCCGCAGGTCGTGGAAGGCATTTAATATCAAGGTACAAAACAATGCGCAATGCAAGGAATGGCTGAACTACCCGTACATCGCGCCACCACAAGGACCACCATCGGTAGCATATATGATGGGGACCATTCGCCACTGGATGCCGCGCTTGAAGCCCATGCCAGATGTAGCAGCGCAAATGATGCTTAAAATCTTAGATATGATGCAAGTAGTGCTGAAGACCTTTAGAAATGCAGCCGCACCACAGGTACGTCTTCCGGGGTTTAGCAATGGAAATTATGACCTGGTGTATGACATGAGCACCACCCCCAGTATCCGTGTGGCCTACGCTTGGCATGCGCGCATCAAATACCTCCCCGCCTGCTACAAACAGACCTTCGAAGAAATGTTCAGATCAGGTTTCTGGGAGTATCACTCGGAGATTTTCGCACCAAAGCCGACACATCTGCTTCAACTGTTTGCTTGTGAACAAGCAATGTATTCAGAGTACTACACCACCCCGCAACCCGAGACCCCCGGTGCAATAAATTGGGAGGCATTGGAAGCCGATCTAGCAAGAGGCTTAAGGATAGGAGAACATGAACTGGCCACCAATGTCATCCAATATTACATCGACCACCCGCGAGAACAAAGGTCTGTCAGGGGCGACAAACGCTAGGAAGGGGGGAGTGTTGGCATACAAAGCAACAAAGGAGTCATGCACAATACGGCAACAAGGCCAGATCATTTTTCCCATAGATTATGTACAACTCAAGTGATTTTAATCACTACACAAACATTGTAAATCCCGTTTTTGGTAGATTAGACTCCATTTTGTGCAAGCCGAGGAGTCCTCGAGCTTGAGGAGTATTAGAAGTACCCTCGTACCAATTTTCATAATTTTTAGACTTCGTTTGAGCCCTCAAATAAGCCCTGGAACCTAATTTTTAACTAGGCCGGACACTAGGTCTGGACAGGGACAAAGCTAGTCAAAAACTATAAAAAGAGCTAGAGAGCTCATTTTTGAGGTTAGATTGTAATTGAAACGAACTTGTAAGAGCTTTTGAAAGTAATCTAAAGAACTCCATTGATTCTCACTCTTTGTCTTGCCTTGTGTGCGCGTGTGTGTGTATGTGTGTGCATGCTTGTGTGCTTCTCACTCACGCACTTGTGCCGCCACTGGCTCGAGGTCTTCATACCATCCTCACGTCTTCCCGGATTGACATTAAAGGAGGTGCTACTCATCACTGAGCTACAGTAAGCCATTTCCATTTTATGTAATTCATCATGTTTTGTTATCTTTTATTCCTTCCTCCATAGTTAGTTTATTTTGTGATTGAATGTAGATTAGGAGTAGTTGCTTTTCATTTCAAAATTTGTGAGGTTGAGTATTGGGCAACTTTCACAGCGACTGTTGAGTGTGTGTAGCTTAGATGCCTTTCGGCTTATTTAGGTGTTGTTCAGTCTTCTGCCACCACCATCTTCATTGATAGTCAAAGCACATTAGCAATTGCAAGGAACCCTGTGTTCCATGCTCATACAAAGCACATTGAGGTGCATTATCATTATGTCAGGGAGAGGTTCTCTATTGAGGAGATCAGTTTGGCATATGTGCCCACACAAGATAACATTGCACATCTTTTCACCAAGGCTCTACCTCAAGAGACGTTTGAAGCTTTCCGCAAAGCTTTGGGCTTACTTCCTTTTGTGGATTAGTCTCTTTCCACATATCTTGGCACTTCTTTATACATGAGCGCTAGCTCCTCATCCACCACATCACTCCTAGGGGGGATTTTTTGATATATTTTGGTAGTGATATGTGTGAACACACTAGGACCATCGGGGCACTTTTTTCCCTCTTTAGGAGGTTTTTCCCCTGACTTGTATATATGCCTATAACCCTAACGGATCACTTATCTTTGTACATTCACTTGGTAATACATTCAATATTGTGTGTTGTGCTCCAAGCTTCTTCTTCTTCTTCTTCTTCCATGTGTTGTTCACGTGCTTCCATAGACCTCAAACTCCAACATTCATAAACCTTGAAGTGCTTATCAAATGATAAATCACATCGAATTCCTATATCTAACAAGTATAATGCATTAGCCTTACAAGTTTATGTGATAATTCACTATTACATAAAATAAAAATAAAATCGAAAATTTCAATCAATGATAAACAATCAAGGCACACGATAAAGGCTTAGTTTAGGGTGAGAAATGTCAAGATGTATAGTGAAACACAGGGAAAGAAATCCCAACCTACATCATGGATGTACCTCCAACTCCAACCACGTGCTCCGCAATTGAAGTACCTTGTATTCTTGATAATATATACATTCAATACAAGTTGAACGTCAATCCATTCTTGTTTTGGGTTACTTACCTTCCCAAATATATAATGAACTTCCTTATTATTCTTTCATAGGTCTTAATCTTCGTAGATTTTGTAAGATGTAGTATTTGGAACACAATTGGAACGACGTTATGGGACTAATAAGGATTTATTTGCGTATGTGAATATACTATAAGAATTCACCATGAGTTGAGTCTTTCATAACTCTTAATCTTTATGGATCTCCTAATATAAGTTACAAGAACATGATGATGGATATCCATTATGGAACTAAAAAGGTTTTTTTATGTACATGGATATGAAAACAAAGGCATAATCCTCTTAATGAAATGCTAGGGTTTGAATCTCTTTGTGATTATTGTAATATGTCATGGCTCTATGGATGTATTAAGCGTAATCTAATTCCTTTCCTTGAGACCATGGATGTGCATACAAGATGTTGGAATCATAAGATTTCCCTAAAAAATGATAGATAAGATATTAGAAGTATAGAATATCTCATACTACAAGATTACGAACATCAGAAATAAGAATAAAGATATGTCAATACTAAAAATCCAAAGTAGTTAAAAGGAAATATTGCACATAGATTTATGTTTGCACAACAACAAACGGATGAGTCCTTGAAGCAAATTACACAAATCCTAAAACAATCCCTATTGTTAAGCCATGGTAAGAAGAATTGTGCTCAAAGCCAGAACCTATCATGTCAACAAACATCAATAAAGGTTTATTGATGCATTGCAAAAGAATGTACACTTGCTGAAAACTGATGCAAATTACTTGCAACAATGCACAATTGTTGAAAATTGACATTAACAAGGAGCCTCGACATCCTCAAGGGAAGAAAATTTACTTTTTCAGTTTGGAGGGTAAATATTAAGTATATGTTTGTAGATCAGGTATCGCTTGAAGATCAAATCTTGCGCTCAAAGAAAGAACTTATCACGTCCTTAAACGTCCTAACGAATAATTGTTCCAAACATTAGAGTATCTAGATTGAAGATCCAAGTTCAAGACTCATGGATCAGCTCTCGATGAGAACTGTGAAGAGAAAAGGGGTCTCTTAATAGTGTGCTACTCTTTCGAATTTCAAGCCTAACGGGAGAGTAGGTCAAAGACTGAAGTTCAAAATTATTAAAAAAAAAAGGAAGGGTGGGGTTGGGGGGGGGGGGGGGGGGGGGGGGGGGGGGAACATACCATGTCCTTGTTTATCAAGACGAGCTACTTGCTATGCCATAAGGCATATAGGTACGTCATCCTATTCCATGCACCTTGATGACTAGATAGGCACGCTCCTGATATGTTTAACAGCAATATGAGAAGTTGCAAAAGCATAGACTGATTATTTTTCCCCAAGGTTGAAATTCTTCAATAAAGATATCAAATACTTAGACTGTAAGTTCGTATAAATCAGCTAAGTATCATATAATTGAAATCCTGATATTTTAAACAGCAGTAGGAGAAATCTGCAATAGCATAGACTGATTGTCCTTCACAAAGGTTCGAAATTATCAATAAAGACGTCATATACTTGAAATGAAGTTCAGATTCATAAAAGGTACTATATAATTGAGATCCTGATATTTTAAACAGCAATAGGAGCAAATTCTAATAGCATAGACTGATTATCCTTCCCCAAAGTTCCAATACAACGGCAAAAATGTCTAATACTTGAAATGAAATGAAGTTCAAATTCATAAGCTAAGGTATCATATAATTGAAATCCTGATATTTTAAACAGCAATGTGAGAAACTTGCATTAGCATAGACTGATTATCCTTCCCCAAGGTTCGAAATCATCAATGGAGACGTCAAATACTTGAAAAGAAGTTCAGATGCATCAGCTAAGGTATAATTGAGATCCTGATATTTTAAACAGCAATAGGAGCAAATTCTATTAGCATAGACTGATTCTCCTTCCCCAAAGTTCTAAATCATCGGCAAAATTAATGAATAATACTTGAAATGAAGTTCAGATTCATAAGCTAAGGTATCATAGAATTCAAAGGCTGATATTTTAAACAGCATTAGGAGAAATTGCAATAGCATAGACTGATTATCCTTCCCCAAGGTTCAAATTCATAACTAAAATTGCCAAATACTTAAAATGAAGTTCAGATTCATAAGTTAAGGTACCATATAATTGAAACATACATCTGAAAAACTACAACAAAGAAAACATTTTCTCCTTTGCGAGGCTTGAAAATCAAAGAAGAAGATGCCAGATACGTAAAATATACTGCGAAGAGGACTGATTTCCACTAGCCAAGCTTCAGATTCATACAAGAGATGCCGAATAAGTAAAAGCATACATTTGGGAAAAAGAAGGAAGACTGATCAGACTTACACTGGTCGTGATAAGCTTATCTACATTCATATCAAAACGTTAAGTACAAAATACTCGCTAAATCATCGACTTTATCTCAAACTCAGGTTACTGTGATGCGATGGTGTACATGACAAATATGAGGGGATGAGGTATGGCGCCTGCGGAGGTTCTCCCTTATTCTATTGCACTCATGGTAACTTATATGATCGTTCATGAGCACAATCATGACATAACTGTAAAAAATACGCTGTTTTGGGCTCAGATCGCGAAACCTCCATTGGCTCTGATGACTTGCCCGTTAACCCATTCACCTCCGTCGCTAACAAGAAACAATATAAGCGAGGTGATATCTGCAGGTTCACCCAGCCTTTGCAGAGGCGGCGCCTCACGCATGGCCTGGATCGTGGCCTCGTCCTTACCTGCAAAAAACATTTCGGTGGCAACTGGTCCAGGAGCCACGCAGTTTGCTGTTATCCGCCTTCCTCTGAGCTCCTTTGCTAGAATTTTAGTTAGGGTTTCTACAGCAGCCTTGCTGGCAACATACGCGCCATAACCAGGCTTCAAAATGTGTACCATGGAGGAGCTCGTGGTAACTATACGGCCCTTCCCTCCCTGGGTGATTCTTGCTGCGGCCTCCTTGCATACCAGGAAGGTGCCAGTGACGTTAACAGAAAAGGTTTGCTGCCAGTCTTCCAGAGACGTGTCCTCTATTGTAGGATAGGAGCTGAGAAGGATACCTGCAAGATGAACCACGATGTTGACTTGACCAAAGGTGGAAATGGCCTGGTCGAACAACGCAGTGACATCCGACGTATTGGAAACGTCGCATTTAACAGCGATCGCGGCGCCGTTCCCCTCTTTCTGTATCAGATCAACTACTTCCGCAGCCGCGCTGGAGTTGCCTTGATAGCACACAACAACAGAAGCACCGTGACGCGCGAGTGCGAGGCAGACATCTCTACCTATACCCCTTGACCCGCCCGTAACGATCGAGACTCGGCCGTGTAGATCGGAGACCGCCGATGTTGCCATGGCTTTGCCCTCTTGATCTGCAGTGTACCATGGCTCTGTAGAGATTCTCCATATAAAGAAGAAGCGAAGCTTCTTGTATGTCTCTCTGCAAGCACATGTCATCCAGTACGTCATGCCATCGTTTTTTCACATAAGAATCGCGCACGCATTCATCTCTGCGAAGACATCATAGACTCTGCCGGCACTTGGAGACCTCGGCTCGGAGTCGGCTTTGAATAAGGTTAAGGTCAAAGAACTTTTTCTCACCATTCAAGAGAAGCTTCGAAGCACATGTTCTTTTTAAGGAAGTTCGGCTGAAGCCTACTCTTTAGAATAGCTTGAATGAAATCTACTCTTTAGAATAGCTTGAATTAATGAAAGAACAATGGCAGTTGATTTGAGCTTTGACCTCTTGAGGCGGAGGTCCAAGGTTCAACTTTCAGGCTCGACATGTATGGCTTTGGCCAATTAAACCGGTTGTAACGTTGTAACTTTGTCTAACCTCTACTTTGTAGGATACGGGAGTCCTGCAGGTATTATGTCCATTCACTTGTACAGTTATACTTTCAAAGTTAGAAGCTCAAGGGAGTATGCTTCGGTTGAACCTCCATTAAAAAAAAAAACTCTACTCTACAAGTGAAGATGGGTAGGCTGTGCACTGGAGATGAGTTGGTTGAACTCCTACTTTTGAGGTGGAGGTTGTGAGTTGAACCCCCTCTGAGTTGCAAGACGTGCATGGACCAATTTGGTCAGTTTATCCATCCAATTGTAATGCTTTCAGGCTGTTCAAATGTGATGCCTTCAGGCAGCTCTTTCCTAGTGTTGTTTCAACAATCTAACCCCTATTTTGTGAGATACGAGGGTCCCATAGGTATTATGCCTTTCATTTCTACAGTGCTTCGGTCGAACTTCCTTGTTTTCTTTTTGTTAAAAGTGAAGGTGGCCATACCATGGAATCTCTCACAAAGCAAAGGTTAGAGATATCATGCTACCTGTAGACGATACAAATTGGTCGAAGATCCATTGCATGTCCACCACCGTTGAAAGGGGTTGAACTCTTGTCGAGGCAACCAAAGGTATGCATGGACATGTTATAGAGGTTCCATTTTGGACATTTATTTTAAAATTTTCTTCCCACATAGCTTGAGAAACGTCGTTTCTCATTCACATCAAATTTCACTTTCATAATGTATATTTGAAGACTTGAGATGTAATACATGATGTGAATTCATGCAATATTTTTGATACTATGCAAACTTGTTCTAAACATATCAAAAGCTTTCTTAAATATGGTCCTCGTGATTATATGAAGTATCAATGCTTCGTTTTTTACTTTCTTTCTTTGTATCTTTTGAATATATCTTCATGCAAGATATGTACAAAACTCTAATTACACATTTTTTGCACTAGATTTAACTGAGAGATGTGCACAATAGCAATGATGTCAAGTTTTGTGTATGTGTAACAAAAGGGAGAAGCATTTCTTCGTATAAACCAAAAAAAAAAAAAAAAAAAAAGCTAGAAACTATTGTAAACAAGTGATAAAAGAGAAATAGCTTATATAAGAATCATGACGTACATTAACATATAAAGTCCATAACCATGATCAACACTCCATAATTGTAGGAATCAAGACCTTAACATTATCCATAAACATCATGACCATGACTATAATCATAACCACCACGAACATTTTTGTGGGTATTTTGATATGGTTTGGCATTTGCACAATGGAATATTGAGCACAAAAGTGAATGTTCGCACATATCTTAGTGCAATCACATAAGAATCAAGGGTGAAAGATAGACACAATGAAGAGAACATGAAGATAGAGAACGAGAATAAAGAGAAAGATAACAAAGAGAAGAAGATGAAGACAACATAGTAATGTGCAAATAGGCATATATGTGTGATCGAGGTAGACCCAAGAGCACAACACATGTACAACATTGGCATCAAGTGATGGATCCTCGCCCCCAAATTGTCAAACCCAAAGACGATATCGATGGTATGGAGACCTTCACATAGATGTCGATGGTACGGAGAGCTTCACCTAAAGACGATGTTAGTGGTATGGAGACCTTCACATAGATATCGGTGGTATGGAGACCTTCACTATGCACACACACAAGCATGCAAGAAAGCTTTACTCACGAGTCAGCCCTAGTTAAAATAGGTACTAAACGCTCATTTGTTATCCAATTGGAGTGTAAAAAAGCCTTGTGAAAAGCTAGGGAGTTAGGGAATGACTATGCAAGCTCGACAACTCCTATGCACAAAAGTGGAGTGAAATTTATTAAATTGGCTTTTGTACATAATTACTAAGGGTAAACTTCCATAAGAAATGGGAAAATTTTGAAAAGGATTTGGGAATCCATCTTATTACTTGTTTCAAATCATCAAACTACTCTAACCATATTCTCTCTGTTTAGCCATTGAAAGCGAATGGTGAGTTTCCACCTCCAACACTCCCCCCTCTTAAAGTATATCATCCCTCACAAACAATTAGCATGTCTGTTGGTCTTCAGTAAGTGTGGGTATTGAAGCACGTTGGGGTTGCGGGCTCTCGCAAAAAAAGATATTATGAACATTGTGAGTGATATTTCTTGATTTTTTTTTGTTTGAATGATGGTACATATGTACTAGTTAGTGTGGTGCATGGGGAATGAAGAAACAAAGGTTGCTTGTTCATGACCTTGTAGGTTGGCCCTAGACATGCCTACTCTAAAATGAAAATACTGGCAGATCCTCTCCCTGAAGACCTAGAAATGTTGTTTAAAGCCTATGAATCTCAGATAAAAAGTCTTTTGATTGTGGAGAAAAACTATCAATGTTACATTGGTGCAGCTCAATTAGAAAAAAAAAAAAAAGGTATTACCATGTGCAAACAACTCATAAAGTTATCTCAAAAATATCTTGACGAAGCTAACCTTCTCAAGGAGTGAACACAACATGTGGTAGCTCAAAATCCTATTCTCACTTTCATGATGGATCAAGAACTATAATTACCTTATACCAAAACCTATCCCAAAGAGTGGTCATGTTTAAGAACCCACTCATTGTGAAGAGAGATGGTGGATGCAATCCAAAGATGAGTAGGTGCTGCTACAACCAGCTTCACACCAGCCAACTGAGACTTCAGAGTTGATTAGTAGACCCTTTAAGCTTCCTAAATCCACCAAAATATCAGCCAAGTACTTTGGAACATGTATCCCAAAAGTTTAAGTCAAGACAGACTAGTTGTGAAATGACTAGCTCCCAAAACTTGCTATTTTTGGACATACACCTGCTGGAAAAAATGAAGAGTGCTCTCAACCTGGCAGGAATTAGAAAAAATCCTTTTGGGCATAGTAAATAGACTTAGCAAGCTTCCCAATCCAAGTTAAAACACTTCAAATGATGCACTGAGAACAAGATTTATCAATTTCTGGAACATGCCCACCATTCTCGGGGCTCTGCAGAGATAGACCAGTGAGCAGTAAAATGCAGATATCTCCAAAACTATAAATCCAATGACCTTGAAAAAAATATTCAAAAACTAGACAGTAAGAGCTATCCAACGCACGTTAAATCGCTGAAAAAGGATCAGTAGAACTCGAGATATGACCTTCTGAAGGTACTGCTCTGAGTGAGTATAGCAGAGAACAAAACAGAGAAGTGAATGATGATAAATGTATAAATTCATATATGATTACAACCACATTGGCAATGAATCTTTGCACAATGGGAGTAGAATGATAGAGCTATGGAGTAAGCTCTTCAATCTCTACAAAATGACATGAAGTGGTCACGTACAAGGCTTGCTAATCGCCTCTTCCTTCTTGCTCCTTTTATAGCTATTCTTGGAGGGAGTTTTGAATTCGAATTCGAATGGCTCCACCTAAAAGTGATCCCCAAAGTTAGGAGATATTCCCTCAGCTCAAAAAGTCGTGGGTTTTGGTAGTTAGAGCCACGAAATTGCTTTTACATCATGCATGAGGGAAGCCATCCTTTTCCTTTTTCTTTTTTCAATTACAAGAGATAAAAATGAACTCTTTTACAAGAGGTGTTCACATGACTACTCATGTGACTTACAAATGAGGATAATATCAAGCATATCAAGCATGTAGGCTTGGGCAAAATGCACCAACACTCATGCTCAAGCAATGCGAGATTTAGTTGAATCTTTGGCAAAGAAACCTATCATAGATGTGGCTAATGAAGAGTTGGAAATAAGCTTTGTAATACCTGAACTAAGAGACAAATGGTATAACTACTTGTAGAACCAAGTATAAGAAGCTCGATGGAAGAAAGAGAAGAAAGAGGGTCAGGAACCTCCCATGAAAGAGATTCACAAAAATGGGGAATCTCAATTTGTGCACTATCTTTTAAATGAAAGTGCTTTATGAATAGTTAAAGTGCTTTATGAATAGATCTTTGTAGAAGAAGATGAAGATTTAATGGAATTGGCACAATATAATGGAGAGTGCAAGAGAGAGTCCATAGTCAATAAGGCAACTTCCATTAGACTTCATATGATGAAATACTTCATTTACTACACCCGAAATTGAGCTATCAAAGAGCACTCATGTGAAATGCACCTTATCAGTAGAAAAACTACTACACAAAAAGCCATATTTATGGCAAAAAATGGACAAGCATGTGGATCCAAAATTTGTCTAGGCCGAGAGCTCAAACAAAAACATTGTGCTCATTGCATAACCTTGTCCTTTGCACCATGATAAGTTTATTTGCATTCCAAAGTCTACATGTTATAAGGCTACACTAAACAACCATGCATAGACACACTTGTGAATCCCATGCACATGAGACACACACATCAGTTTGTAAAAAATCTTTGTATCACATACTAACAAGATATAATGGAAGTGACATCATCCATAAGACCAAGAAAAGAGCCATTAGTGGAAACACATTCCACTAGTTTACCAAAGTATAGTATCATAGTTGTTCCAACATATTGGCTTACCAACTTGCATAGAGTACGAATACATCCTACAATAGGAGATATCTACATATACCACTATGCGTCACAATTATGAAAAAGTTGTATGGAATTTGATTTAGTCCATAAAGAAAGTGATAAATGCATAAGACAATCTACAAATTGATGAGTTTTCTATGATCCCTTGAGTACTTGTTGATGTTGATAGGTATTTGGAGTTTTTATCCCACATACAGTGTTATAGAAAAACTAGAAGGGTTAGCCACATTGACAACTTTTTCAAGAGCAAAAAAAGTAGTCACAATGGATGGGATAACAATAGCATGTGACTTGAAGTTTCTAGCTCCATGTGAAGAGAATATGATTGTAAACCCAAAGGGAATTTTAGGCCGTCAGGGATAGATGCTAATTTTTGTAAAAATCCATTGTTATGTAAATTTGGTGAACAGTCTTGATCGAAAAGGTAGGACTGTACAATGTAACCTTTTGTAGATTAATGAAAAGGATGCCTTTAATGCTACAAAAAGAGACAGGCATGACAAACATGGTCTTTATTACACCACCAGAAGCACATGCGACCACTATACAAACACGATCTGGTAAAGTACTACAGCCAATTGTGGAAGCCTTTGAGCTAGGTTTTAAAGAACAATAGAGAATATTAGCAAAGGCTGAAAAATGGGCTCAAGTTGAAGCCCCAAAACAAATCAATGCTCCTGTCTCTAAGACACCATCCAAGAGCATACCAAAATTGTCAGCACAACATGATAAACCATTGGAAGGACCTAACCATACTACGGCATGGGATATTTTATCATGAGCCCTTATGGCCTTACCATTGGGAAGATTATGGACCTTAGTACTTGGTATTAGACAATAGTTTCAATAGCATGTAGGAGTTGACCAGATTCTAGCACCATTGCAGCAACTATCTACCCAGAACCTGACACTATTGTAGACCATGTGGTCCCCTTGATCACAGTTTGGTATAAAAATCATTGAATCTTGAAGGTACTAATTGATGGCGAGTCTGGAGTCAGCATATCTATTGCTATCTTGTGCGAGAAACTAGGGTGGAATCATATTGAAATGGTTAAATTTTTTGTTCATATGGCTAATCAATCTTGAGTGCACCCTGTAGGGTTGGTTCATAGTATCCAAATCACACTACAAGGTGTAACTTTTCATATGAACTTTTTAGTCCTTGACTCCTTCCCGAGTCCAATTCAGACTATAACTTATTGTTTGGTAGACCTTGGCTGAAACAAGTCAAAGTGTTGCAAGATTGGTCATCACATGAACTCATTTTTAAGTGTAATCATCGGAAATATAATGTCCCCCTTGACAAATTCACACCTTATGAGATACACGCTCGCCTTTCCGTGGTAGATCATAATTCATATGTGGAATGGATTGTCTGATGACAAAGAAACAACCTTCTTTTCAGTTAATCAGGATTTATTATTAATAGGCATCGTCGACTTGCAACACATGCTGGACCAATGGTATTTGGCATCTTGTGTAGTCCAACCAAATGTTGATGGGATCAGAGAGTGTCTTGAGGAGGTACCAAAATTACTTGAGCTACAAAAAAAAGTGTTTTATGAAGTCGATGATCATCTCCATCACCAATCTTATATGACAGAGACCAATTGATCACTTCTCATCTCGGTGATAACAGTAATCCTAGACTTGTTACGATTAAAGCTGATCTAGAAGAATCCTTTTGGCATGACTTACTCTCTCTATTGATCAAATTCATCGATGTATTTGCTTGGGATTCTAAAGATATGAAAGGTTTAGATCCAAGAATCTATCAACACAGAGAGGAACTCAAATCAGATTGATGTTTATCCAGCCAAACAATAAAGTTATGGAATGAACCCCAATTATGTCAAACAAGCGAAGGAATAATTTATCGATTACTCCATGTATGCTTTATTGTTCCCATTGAGCATGGGGAATAGATATCACCAATTGTTATCATACCAAACAAAAATCAACAACTTAGGATCTTTGTGCATTATCAAAAATTAAATGCGGCTATTATCTATGATCCTTTTCCACTACCATTTTTAGACAGTATGCTTGATGAAGTAGTAAGATGAGAAATATATTCTTTTCTAGATGGGTATAGTGGATATAATCAACTGTGTATAGTTGAAGAGGATATTCCTAAAACAACTTTTATTACTAATTGGGGATTTGATGCCTATACTATCATGTGGTTCGGTCTCTTCAATGCACCCAATACTTTCCAATGTTGTATGTAGGATACCTTCTCTCCATATTTGACAAGTTTCATGTGCGTTTTCTTGGATGATTTTTTGATCTCTAGTGCCAAAGTGGACATTTGTAGCACCTTTGTTTATGCTTTCTCAATTGTTGAGAATATAGATTATGTCTTAACCCTGCAAAATCCATCTTTGCGATGTCTTGCAGTAAATTACTAGGCCATATTATCTCCCGTCGAGGAATACAGGTTGACCCCAATAAAGTGCAGGCTATACTCAATGCTCCACCACCGAAATCCCTGAAAGAAGTCCTCCATGACTTGGGACAAATAAGATGGCATGACTTCCATCTCCATTGGCTCGCCCATTTAGATATTCCCTTCACTCCCCCTATGGTACCCTCACAAGTTCCAGCCCAATGATGAGTGTCAAACCAATTTCCTTTGCCTTAAGCAACATATAGGATCCTATCCTCCAAGCCACCCAATTGCATTTACCCTTTCATGTTTTTGGTGATGCTTTTGACATTGCCATTTGTAGTGTCCTAATTCAATCAAACAAGAAATGGTACCGTCCGGTCTATTATGCTAGTCGGTGACTAGCACTTGTAGAAAGGAATTACTCTATTATTGAACGTGAGTGTCTCGACCTTATTTATTTTGTTAAGAAGTTTTGCCATTATCTTTTAGGCCGCAAATTTAATTTTCATGTGGATCTTTCAGAATTGACCTATCTAGTGTGTCAAAAAAATTTGGTTGGTCGATTAGCATGATGGTTTCTACTTCTTCAAGAATTCGATTATGACATTATCCACTGGCCTGGATCTTCTCATGTAGTAGCTGATTTTCTCTCTCATCTTGATTCAGGTGAATATCCAATTGACATGGATGATTCCTCACCTGTTATCTACTAAACACAACCTAGCATCTCCCTCAGCAATTGAGATTTAGCATATTCTTATTATGATATGTTATTGACCTTCTTAACCATTCGGTCTCCCCCTCGACTCGCTTCCCTATGTTGCATGACAAAAGTTAGCCCTCTACAGCTGACACTTTCACATCATTATAGGCCAATTGTACTATTCTGATCCTTCGGGAGCATGGCTCAGATGTGTCCCCACCCATGAGGTCCCTTCTATCTTGGCCCTATCCCATTTGGACTTGTCTAGTGATCACTTTTTGGTTGCATTAGCCTATAAGAAACTATTGCAAAGTGGACTCTACTAGAAAAAAATGTATCAGGATGCTCATCAATATGTTCATGCTTGTGATTCCTATGAGAAAACTGACCAATCACTACCTCGACACCATTTTCCCCTTCAACCTATTCTGCCACTAGAACCTTTCTAGAAGTGGGGACTAGATTTTATTGGATCCATCACCCCACTTGTTGTCCTCACTAATAATCACTACATTCTCACCTATATGGATTATGCCACTCGCTAGGCAGAAGCATGGGTTGTAAAATCAGCCACAACTTCAATGGTTGCAAGATGTTTGACTACAGATGTTTACCCATGGTTCGATCTCCCTTTAGAGATTTTTTTTATCAAGGAATGCATTTTGCTAATGATCTTATTCAAGATATTTCTCAATCGTTTCATATAACACATAAATTTAGTACACCCTATTATCCTTGAGCAAATGAATTGGTCGAGAGTACCAAAAAATCAATGTTGATTATGCTAAAAAAACTAATTACAGATTTTCCAGAACGATGGGACCAACTATTAACTGTGATTTATGGGCTTATGAGACTACCTATAAAGTTGCCACTCATTGTATGCCTTTTAAACAAGCTTATGGGTTAGAAGCGATTGCCCCTACGGAGATTTTCATTCCGAGTTTATAGGTGTCCATTGATCAAAAGCTACTCCCAGAAGAGTCCTTGTATTCAGACTTGTGATGAACTTTGCTCATTAGATGATCACTCCTTTGAAAGTTTCCTTCTGATGCAAGAATTGCATATTCATTAGATGATCAGTCCTTTGAAAGTTTCCTTCTGATGCAAGAATTGCATATTTGACAAGCTTGCACACATGATTGATTTCTAAAAACCCTTGTTTTTCAAAAAGGACAGTTGGCACTTTTTTATAATTTGAGATCAAATCAGACTAGTGAAAAATTTAAAGTCTGATGGTTTGGGATTTACCAAATTTTGGCTCAGCTCGGTCTGACAACATTTCGATTGCAAAGACTTGTCAAAGAATTGATAAAAAAATCCAATCAACATGTCAAAGCTCCAACCTTTTTGGTCCCCTTCCATGTGTGCAATCATTTTTTTTCTGCCCATGATTGCGTGATTTTTATGCCAATTATTATGCCATTCCTTATATCACATTCATCATTTTTTATTGTCCTCTCCCTATGATGATACTTTCCTTTCTTTGTGTTTATATGCCGCTACATTGAATTCCATCTCCAATTGTTTTCTAGAAATTTGCAACCATAGTGTTATTGTGCATCCTTGGCCTATGTACACACCCTATTCATGGAGGCACTCACCCACACCGAACCCTTATTGACTATATTGTCCAAGGACACATTCCAGTTCCTACACTCTGACATATTTCCCATTTCACCCCCCTATAGTGGGATGTTACTACTATGCACCCCGTGGCAAAAAGCATCACACGGTCCATCATTGTAGAGCCTACTTCTGCTACTGTATGGATGTTTCCACTCAATGGAATTGATGTACGCACCACTACCACTGAGGTTGGGCAGCAAATTTTCCTGCCCACCAACGATGTTTCCCAAGTCGAATCTCTTTCTCGTGCTACTATGGAGTAGCTTTTCCTTTGACATAGCTCTAATGAGTACGCAATTAGTTGTCGCCTTGAACCGGATAGGTCCATCCTTCAGTTCTTGGTAGTGGTTCTGAATTTGTAGCATCACCCCCACAATATTTCCTATTAGTTTTATTCCTTGATTACCGTCACCACACATTGTCACATCAATTGGTCAGTAATCTTGTTTAGTTGTATTCATAAGGAATGCCAACAAAAATCCTCTAGTTAAAATAAGGTGGTGCTACCAAAACCCATTTGCCTTAAATTCTTTCCATACTCTACAAGGATGAATTTCCCATCAAAGTACGTGTCATGCTCGTCTCATGAAGCCTTGCTTCTCCTGCCTCGTCGACAATAGAGGACGATCAAAGTGTCAGATTAATTTTTCGTTGTGCTAAAAGGCCATGCCAAGTCCACAATTCTAGCTTTTCAAAGGTAGAACAAACTACAGAAACAAGGATGGTGGGACCTTTGACTTTCGGCCCCCAAGATGCCACCACTCGGTGCACTCTATGAAAAATCATTTTACCATCCTCCTCTTCAGTGTGTGAACACACTTGGACCACCAAGGCACTTTTTTCCCTCTTTAGGAGGTTTTTCCCCTAGCTTGTATGTATGCCTAGAACCTTAACATGTAACTTATCTTTGTACATTCTCTTGGTAATACACTCAATATTCTGTGTTGTGCTCCAAGCTTCTTCTTCTTCCTTGTGATGTTTGCATGCTTTCGTAGACCTCAAACTCCAACAATTAGTATCAAAGCACATTGCGGCTTCATCTAGGGCATCGTCGATACCCCTTCGGTCACAATCTTAGAACTGCTCATTTTCTCCTTCAAATGCACTATCACAGTGCCTGTGTAGGAAATTTTTTGTTGGAGTTTGAGGTCTAGAGAAGCACGCAAACAGCACAAGGAAGAAGAAGAAGCATGTATAGTTTTGTGAAATAGCACAAGGAAGAAGAAGAATCCTATTGAGTTCTACTAAACCTGTAGCAAAATTTGAGAAGCTTATACTGGCGAACTGAAACCTGTATATATTTTTGGCAAAAAAAGAAAAAATTGCTTGCATAGGCATTGTGATAGTGCATTTAGAGGCTGAAACAAGTAGTTCTAAGATTGTGATTGGATGGGTGTTGATGATTCCCTAGATGAAACGATGACCTAGTATGATACCAATTGTTGAAGTTTGAGGTCTATGGAAGCACACAAACAAACACCAAGAAAAAGAAGAAGTTTGGAGCACAACACACAATACTGAATGTATTACCAAGGGAATGTACAAAGATAAGTGACCCAAGATACAAAAATTGTTCTGCACCTGGGTATTTTAGTCATTAGCCATGGCTGAAGGCACTGATGTATTCCATATGTTGGTTGTTGAGGATAAGTTGGATGGTACCAATTACCCACTATCGGATTATATAATGCATCACGTATTGGTTGCAAAAGGAATGTGGAATATTTTGCAAGGTGTTGAAAAATGTCTTATTACACCTACAAATAGAGTTACTGAAGGTGATGCAAATGGCATTGAAGATGGTGATATTCTTCGGGTTCTTGTTTGTGTCACAATCCCTACTGCACCTACTATAGATCAACTTCATTGGGATGGAAGAGATGCTCAAGAACATGCATTGATAACCTTGTCTATCAAACGTGCCATTTTTCCTCACATTCACTCCTACAAAATAGCACAAGGAAGAAGAAGAAGCTTGGAGCACAACACACAATACTAAATGTATTACCAAGAGAATGTATAAAGATAAGTGACCCATTACGGTTATAGGTATACATACAAGCCAGAGGAAAAAAACCTCCTAAAGAGGGAAAAAAGTGCCTCGGTATTCCCAGTGTATTCACACACATCACTACCTAAAGCTCTCAACAAATCCCCCTTGGGATTGATGCGATGAACAAGGATCCGGCACTCATGTATAAGGAAGTGCCAAGCTATGTGAAATTGACGATATTCCCGACCTCCCTCTGCTCTCGGCCCTCCATGAAGAGTTCTAGTCTTTTGGAGTTAACCATCAATATGGTATGCACGAATTCTCCCATCTCATCACATACTCGGTGTACATGTAGACTCTCATCGGTGCGAGATCAAAAGGTACCATTAGTCCTATAAGTCCCTCCACCTATGCTAATTTGTGGTTGCAGTAGGATGTGCATGAGCTCTAGACAAAATTGTTGCCCACGAGGTTGAATCTTACTAGCTTGCTGACACCCTATACCAAGAATCCAAGTAGACTACCTATTTTAAATGCTTTTATGAAGAAGCCATGAAGGAAAAACAGACTACCAACTAGAAATCCACTAACCTACAAGAGGCAAACACCCATCACCTCTAGCATATCTAGGAGTTGGAGCATGAAAGAATTGTCCAGAAGGTCGCTTTGCACGAAGCAGATTTCAAGCTCAAAGAGACTACCTAGGATAAGCAGATGCGACACCAGACTGCAGAGGCGTTGCAGGAAACCAATGATTGCCTATCTACAAAAATCAATCAACATATGAGGACCATCACACAACATCAAATCAATCTTCAAACCTGATAGCAAAGAGAAGAGCAAGCGGAAGCTTTAAAGACTCAAGCCCTATAACAAGCCCAAGCAAAGCGAAAGCAAAGGAAACATATCCTTGAACATGATTGCTATCTGTAGGAGGAGTTTCGTCTCCAACTGTTTGAAGCTCATAGTCAAACCATCATATCTAGAGCGCCTTCCACCAATAAAGACTCTAAAATTACCATTTTGCTAGACCCGCATGAGGTGAAGAAGTTGCTCAAAATCATGGTCCGGAAAATTCAAAATACATTTATTGAAGGCTGAGTCTTTTAAGTCTGATGTACATACTCTTGTCAGATGCAAAAAATAGCAATGAAGAATAAAGCTCTCTTTTATGGGTTCACGTCCTCTAGGTGTGTCAGTGTTAGGCCATCCAAGATAGATGCCAATTTTTGTAAAAATTCGGCGCGCTATGTAAATTTGGCGAACAATCCTAACCAAAGATTCATAACTATACAATGTAACCTTTCGTAGATTAATGAAAAGGATGTCTTTCTGTGTATTGCAAAAAGAGATAGGTACCAGACCTGCCAGACTATCAGCCAGTAGTGCTACAGGCATTGTTTAATATATCATGTGCCATTGCATTGTTATCTATTTTGTTTTGTTATGTACAAAAGATTGCTATAAAGTGGTGTACAAGTAGTTTGTGCTCTATAGTCTGAGCTAGGTATGACAAGTAGTAGAGTTGCTGATTCGTTGATGCTTGATTGAGCAATGTTATAGTTTTTTTGGTATAGTAAGTCGATATAGAGGATTCGGTGAAGAATAAAGCAATATCTGT